>CM034703.1:271510007-271570768 GCA_020142125.1 Phrynosoma platyrhinos
TTATTATTATTATTATTATTATTATTATTATTATTATTATATACTACCGTACTTGATATTTTGGAATCGCCTGTCAAGGTGGACAATATAACCTATAAAACTATGTGTTCTTCATAGAGCTTGTGTCAGAAATGCCCACTCCCCACAGTCCACTAAATCAGTCCTCTGTATTAAACAGCAAAACCTTATTTCAACAACTGGAGAGGTTAACAGTAACAAAATTCCAGACAGAACTACCATTGTCCACAAGGACAAGCATAAAATAAGCAATATCCCACTCTATACTTTCACTTGCTTTACTTTGATACATTTACAAATTAAATCACCTACACCCAACTTATGGGTCCAGACCCCTTGTAAACTATCACTTTTGCCTCTGTCTTTCTTTCCCCATGAAACTCCCCAGAGAAAATCCTCCCACACACATCTGTGCTTTCTTCATCCAGGAAAGTATCTTTTCTTGAAAGCAATAGTAAGTCCTTTAATCTACTACTATAACTCCCATCACTCCCAATAAACTGTATTTCATACATATACTTTATTTAATACAAACCCTGATATAACACTTTAAAACATAGGAACATTTATAACACTACAACAACCAAATTAAGACAACAGCAAAATGCATCCCATGGCAGACTCTGTCAGATTCTGACAGCTTAGAAGTAATTACCGGTATCATCTTGTAATAATTCCTTTACTTTCTTTCTTTCTTTCTTTCTTTGCATATTTGCACTGGAAGTGTAACTCAGGAAAGGCTAACCTCATTCCTTTTGCAGTATAACTTAAATTTTTAGTTATTTTTTAAGTTCTTCGGGTACAACCTCCCTGAAGCACAATGAAAAATATCATTTGAATAAAATACTGACTCATGCATCCTACTGCAGCCTTGTGTTTTCCTTTTTTTTAAAATTAAAAATATCTTTATTCAATTCATGAAAGAAAAAAATATCAATGACAAACAGACAGAACAAAACAGAAATAAAACCAATCACAATTAAGCCTATACTAAACAAACAGAACATTAAAGGGGGGGAGGAGGAAGACTTCCAACCTATACCTACCAAAAGTATATAGCTCTATATATCATTATTACTCCCTCTTTCTTAAACAAACATATCTTTGCAGCCTCGTGTTTTCTTATGAGGGTTGAACAAAGAGGACAAAAAGCAAGTATGTTTGGTGCCATAACTTGTAATCTCCAGATATTTTAAGTAATTAAAAATGATCTTTCAGTTACTTTTGAGAAATAGGAAGTAGCTAGGGAGTTATTCTTGGGGATCATATCTTGAACTAATTTCAGATATGCCCCAGTATGCAAAAGGATCTTGTAGCACCTTTGACAACTGAAAGAGAGAAGTTGGTAGCAGGAGCTTTTGGATATGTGAACTGACTTCTCCATGCATCTGAGGAAGCAAGCTCAAGTCTACAAAAGCTTATGCTACAAACTTCTCTCCTACAGTTATAATAATAAAATAATAATAAAATTTATTTCTATACCACCCAATGGTTACCCAATCCGCGCGGTTTACAAAATAAAAACAGTTACAATAAGCAACATATCCCTCCCCCCCCCTCACAAGTTAGTCTTGTGAGTGCTACAAGATACCTTTCCATACTGATTTTTGAACTAACATGGCTATGTCATTGAGGTATACTTCATTTAAAGATGTAGATGTGTTCCTGGGTATGACTTCTTTAAGAGAAAATCTGGTACCAGAAGCAGAAATAACATGGAATTAATAGGTTTCAGTTCCTATTTGTTGTTAACTCCCCTAGAGTCGATCTCAACTCATGGTGATCCTATGGATGCGACATTTCTAAGACTCTCTGTCCTCCACTGCTGTGCTTAATTCCTGCAAACCCATACTGTGACCTCCTTAATAGAGTCCTTCCTTCTCATGATGTCTCTAAAGTACGACAGCTTCAATTTGGTCATCTTGGGTTCCAGGTTTCAGGCTTGATCTGGTCTAGGACCCATTTGTTTGTTTTTTGGCTATCCTCAACACTCTTCTCCAGCATCACATCTCAAATGAATTGATTTTCCTCCTATCATCTTTCTTAACTGTCCAGCTCTCACATCCATACATGGTAATAGGGAATACGATGGCTTGTATGATTCTCACTTTTGTGCTGAGTTGTATATCTTTGCATTTTATAATATATATATATATGAATGAAGAATAAAGAAAGAATCTCGGTTAGCAAGCTCCCCTTACAATCAGGGCTTATTAGGAGATAGAATTGTTGCTTCCTTTAGCTCTTCACTAAGGGATTCCAGGCTGAATAGTTTACTGTTGTAGTTTATATATTCACCTGAATTATAAACACATAATTGATGTTATAGCAGTGAATGCACAGTATCTCAGAAGATACTGTGCAGATTTTGCTGGTTTTGCATGGCTTTGATATGAAGTGGCTAGGACCCCAACACTTTGTTTTGTTGTTGTTAACTGCCCTAGAATCAATCTTGACTCATGGCAGCCCTATGGACGAGACCTTTCCAAGACCCTCTGTCCTCCACTGCTCTGCTTAATTCCTGCAAACTCATAACCGTGACCTCCTTAATATAGTCCATCCATCTAGCATATGGCCTTCCTCTCTTCCTATCCCCTCCACCTTCCCCAGCATTATTGTTTTTTCCAAAGAGTCCTCTCTTTTCATGGTCAGTGCTATGGCTGCACCCAACACTTGAGTGGGTCCAAGTCCATTCTCAACTATGGATGCAGTTAATGACTCCAGAATGGACCATGCAAGGCAAGTGTGCTCATAGTGGTCATATGGTCCAAAAATCTCAGACTAGTTCTTCAGCTAAGAGTTCATTGACCCTTATGGATTCTTCCAGGATATGTTGCAATTTTGGAGTACAAGATTCATGTAATAGATGTCCTTGCAGGTATTGTCATGAATGTTCCATTTGCAAAGGGTCTCACTCCTTTCGCCAGTATCTTAAGGCCAAGTCTTCCTCAGGTTTCAAAGATGCCACAAACAAAATGGGCCCTGGGGATACCACTCCACCTGGAAAAGGGGCCCAACCCAATTAAAGTAGACTATTTGTTCAAGCTGCTGTTTGTTTATCCTAACCAGCCAGCAGCGGACTATTTGATGAAGAACTTCTGTGATGGTTTTCTTAAAGAAGAATTTATTTTATGGCCAGAGTAGACCTTACCTTTCAAAAAAAATTGCATTCCATAATAGGCTTAGAACATATAATTAGGGCTAAGATTCAGAAGGAAGTTGATGAAGGGAGAGTTATTGATCCCTACTCTTCACCCCCAGTTCCCAATTTTAGAGTGCCCCCATTGGATATTGTTCCCAAAAAGGCCCCAGAGGAATACAGATTAACCCATCACTTGTCATTTCCGCAGGGTGAATCAGTTAATAACAACATTCTTCCAGAGCTCTGCACAGTGCAATACACTTCCTTTAATTTGGCTCTGGCTATGGTGTATAGTAAAGGCTTTGCCACTGAGCTTGGAAATTTTGATATTAAATCCACTTTCAGACTGTTAAAATTTCGAATTATTGGGATTTTCATTTGAACACAAATTTTATATGGACAGAGAGAGCCCTTTCCATGGGTTGTTCTATATCCTGCTCAGCGTTCAAAGCCTTTAGTGCCTTTCTAGAATGGGTGGTGTGTATGCAATCTGGTCTTCAAAGAGTAGTACATTATATAGATGATTTGTGTGTTGGTAGGGCAGGATCTGACCAGTGTCATCTTTTGATGCAGCAAATCACATTGCTCATTCACTAAAGGTGTCCCTTTAGCACATGACAAGACTGAGGGTCCCACCACCTGTCTAATGTTTTTAGGCATTGAAATCAATACCATAAACCAGTGTTCCAGACTATCCTATGATAAATTAACTAACATTAGAGAAAGGTTTTATAAGTTCCTGCAGTCACACAAAGCTACCCTTTGAGAATGCCACTTAAATTTTGCCTGCAGGGCAATTGCCTCAGGCCGTGCTTTTCTTAGGCGCTTGTGTTCTACTACTATCGGGGGTTTCTCAACCCCATCACAGGATATGGATTACCAGTGAAATTAAACAAGATTTACATGTGTGGCTTTCATTCTTGGAATCCTTCAGTGGTGTGTCCTTTTGGAGGGACATTTTAATAATAATAATAATAATAATAATAATAATAATAATAATAATAATAATAATAATAATTTCTATCCCACCCCTCTGCAATGCAATCGGGGCAGCTTACAATCATAAAACATCAATGTCAACACCCTAACCCACCTACCCCTTAAAAAAGTATTAAACTAATCAATTTTTAAAACATAGTAAAACAATAACAAAAGAAGGAATATATCCAATACAGTTTCATGGCAGATTGGGTATTTTGAGGCTTCATGGGGCTTTACAAGTTACCTCAGATGCAGCAGGTTCCATTGATTTTGGGGTTTGTTTTAACAACCATTGGTGCACACAGTTATGGCCACATGATTGGATGCTCATGGGTCTATCCACAGACCTCACCTTTTTGGAATTCTTTCCAATAGTAGTAGCAATAATTTTTTAAAAAAATTAAAGGGCTTTTGGGGAGGGGGTTTGCTCAAAGGAAGAGAGTCAGAGACTTGCCTCCAGAATAAGGTAGCATCCATGTATAGAGTTAGAAACCCAGTTGATTGAGCTCGCTGACAGAGCCTGGTGAAAAGGCCAAGCCAACAGGGGCCCTTTACATAGGCCTTTATCAGAGGACTTTTTGAGGGAGAAGCCCATAGTCCTGTTTCAGTGCTTACTTAAGATTTCTCAATATGGACGCTGAGGGAGCTGCTGCAGTCACTTGCAACACTTGTGGGATGTTTGTCTTCTTGCCTAGAGATGTGGGGAACTTCACCTGCACCAAGTGCAGGTTGGTAGCCCACCTGGAAGAGAAAGTCCAGCAGCTAGAGGCCCGGATAGCTACTCTTCAGCATATTAGTGAGCAAGAGGTTTTCCTAGACAGAACACAATGAACACTCTTGGATGGGGATCATACAGAGGAAGTTGTTGGGGAAGGGGTTACTTCATACACACAGGAGGTAGACAGCTGGAGGAATATCACACACAGAAGTAGGGAAACCAGGGATCATTCTGGGTGCTTGCAGCTACAGAATCAATTTTAAGCTCTCTCCCTTATCAAGGACAAAGAGGAACAGCAGCAGGAACAGTCCTCAGGGACAATGCAGGGGACCCTGAGAGTACCACTACAGGGGTACAGAAGCAGTGGTTTGTTGAGGGGTACAGAGGCAGTGGTTTGTGGGCCAACACAAGATGTCCCAGGAGGTGTGTTGTCTCACTGGGGCAAGAAAACATGATGTGACAATCAGGCTGACAAGACTTCCTCTTGGTCCATGTGGGAACCAATGATACTGCAAGACATAGCTTTCAGAATATCAGAAGGGATTATGAGGTTTTGCGTAGGAAGCTGAAAGAGCTGGATGCACAGATCTCTTCTCCCAGTTGAAGGGCATGGTCCAGGAAGGGAAAGGAAAATAGCAGATGTGGATAACTGGTTCCATAGATGGTGCCACCAGGAATGATTTGGATTCTTGGATCATGGGCTGAGTTTCATGAGGGTGGACTTCTGGCAGGAGATGGGCTGCATCTCACACCAGTTGGCAGAAACATTTTTGCCAATAGTCTCAAACATTTGATCAGCAGTGCTTTAAACTGAGTCATGTTGGGGAGGGAGACAGTATCATGGAAGGTATCTTGGAAGGCAGGAGTACATCATGGACTGGAGATAATAGTCAAAGTGTTATAGTGGAAACAAGACAAATGATGCAAGGGCCCAACAGTGAGAAGCAAAAATACTCATGCAGGAAGCAAGTGGGGAAGATCCATGGTCTTAGATGTTTCTACACTAATGTGCAGAGCATGGGAAATAAACAAGATAAACTTGAACTCCTAGCACAACAAAGCAAATATGATATAATAGGCGTCATTGAAACCTGGTGGGATGAGTCTCATGTTTGGAATGTAGGAACAGAGGGGTATAGCCTTTTTAAGGAAACAGGAAAAGAGAAGGAATAGCATTATAAGTTGGGAAAGTTTACACCTGGAAAGAGATCCAGGACTTAAATCCTGGAAATCAGGTGGAGAGTATATGGATAAAAATTAAAGAGGAAGAAAACAACAGGGATGTTATAGTGAGAGTCTACTACAGATCTCCAAGTCAGACTGAAAAATTGGATGATACCTTTCTAGAACAGGTGACCACATACTCAGAAAAGAGAGATGCAGTAGTGATGGGTGGCTTCAACTATCCTGATATTTGCTGGAAGTCAAACTCAGTCAATACTTCAAGGTCTAGCAAATTCCTCACTTGCCTCAAAGACAATTTCATTGTCCAAATAGTGGAAGAGGCAACAAGGGGATATTTTAGATCTCATCCTAACCAACAAGGATGACCTGGTAAATGGGGTGCAAATGGTAGGATCCTTAGGTGGGAGTGATCATGTTCTCCTGGAGTTTCTTATACAGTGGAAAAGGCCCATAGTCAGATACTCATTCTAGACTTTAGGAGAGCCAATTTCAATAAACTTAGGGAAACACTGGGAGTGATCTCATGGTCAAGAATACTAAAGGAGAAGGAAGTTCAGGATGGATGGGAGTTTCTCAAAAGGGAGATACTAAAGGCACAACCTCAAACTGTTCCAATGAGAAGGAAAAATGGGAGGTGTCTCAAGAAACCAGGTTGGATGACAAAAAAAAACTTTCAACTGAACTAAGTGTTAAATGGGAGATGTATAGCCTTGGTGGTGCAGTGGTTAAATGCCTGTACTGCACCCACTCACTCATAAACCACAAGGTTGCAAATTCAATACTAGCCAGGGCTCAGGCTTGAAGCAGGCCTGCATCCTTCCAAGGTTGCTAAAATGAGTACCCAGCTGTTGGGGGGCAATGAGCTTACAGTTGTAAACCACTTAGACACTGCATAGCATGGTATGAAGCAGTATATAAATGAAGCTGCTTTGCTTTGCTTTATAAGAAATGGAAAGGGGGCAAAATCGCTAAAGAGGAATTCAAAAAATAGCTAGCACATGTAGGGGTAAAGTCAAAGTGCAGAATGATCGCAGACTTGCTAGAGGGGTTAAGAACAATAAAAAGGGCTTTGGGGGGTATGTCCATAGCAAAAGAAAGAAAAAGGAAATGGTTGGGCCACTGCAAGGAGAAGATGGAGAAATTCTGACAGGGGACAGACAAAAGACAGAACTACTCAGTATCTTCTTTGCCTCAGTCTTCTCACAAAAGGAAAAGGGTGCTCAACCTGAGGAAAATGGAGCAGAGGACACAATAGGGGAAATGCAGCACAAAATAAGTAAAGAGATAGTACAGGAATATCTGGTTAACCTAAATTAATTGAAGTCTCCAAGCCCAGAGGAACTACATCCAAGGGTAGTAAAAGAACTGGCAAATGTAATCTCAGAGCCACTGGCAATAATCTTTGCGAACTCCTGGAGAACAGGAGAAGTCCCAGCAGACTGGAGGAGGGCAAACATTGTCCCCATCTTCAAAAAGGGGAAAAAAAGAAGATCCCAATAACTATCATCCAATTAGTCTGACATCAATACTGGGAAAGATTCTAGAACAGTTAATTAAACAGAGAATCTTTGAACATTTAGAAGGAAATGTCAAAATCATTAAAAGCCAACATGGATTTTTCAAAAACAAGTCATGCCAGTTTAATCTGATCTCTCTCTCTCTCTCTCTCTCTCTATCTCTCTTGATAAAATTACCAGATTAGTAGATGAAGGGAATGTGGTAGACATAGCATACCTTGATTTCAGTAAGGCTTTTGACAAGGTCCCCATGATATCCTTGCAAACAAGATAGTAAAATGTGGGCTAGACAATACAACTGTTAGGTGGGTTAGTAATTGGTTGACTGACTGAACCGAAAGGGTGCTTAGCAGTGGCTCCTCTTCATCCTGGAGAGAAGTGACCAGTGGGTTGCCACAGGGTTCTGTCCTGGACCCTGTGCTAGTCAACATCTTCATCAATGATTTGGATGAAAGCATAGGAAGGATACTTCTCAGATTTGCAGATGACACCAAATGAAAAGGAATAACTAATGTCCCAGAGGACAGGATGAAAATTCAAAATGACCTTAATAGATTAGAAAGCTGGGCCAAAGCTAACAAAATGAATTTCAACACAGAGAAATGTAAGGTACTGCATTGGGGGGGGGAGGGAATGAAATGCATATATATAAAATGGGGGACACCTGGCTTAATGAGACTACATGTGAAAGGGATCTAGGAGTCTTAGTAGACCACAAGTTGAACATGAGTCTAAAGTGTAATGTGGCAGCTAAATAGGCCAATGTGATTTTAGGCTGAATTAATTGAAATATAGTATCTAGATCAATGGAAGTAATAGTGCCACTTTATTCTGCTTTGGTCAGGCCCCACCTGGAATACTGTGTCCAGTTCTGGTCACCACGATTCAAAAAGGATGTTGAGAAACTGGAGCGTGTCTAGAGGAGGGTGATTAAAATGGTGAAGGGTCTGGAAACCATGCCCTATGAGGAACGACTTAGAAAACTGGGTGTGTTTAGCCAGGAGAAGAGATATGATAACCCTGTTTAAATATTTGAAGGGATGTTATGTTGATCAGGAAACTAACTTGTTTTCTGCTGCTCCAGAGAACAGGACCCAGAACAACGGATGCAAGCTACAGGAAAAGAGATTCCACCTCAAAATTAGGAGGAACTTCCTGACAGTGAGAGCTGTTTGACAGTGGAACACACTCCCTCAGAGTGTGGTGGAGTCTCCTTCTTTGGAGGTCTTTAAATAGAGGCTGGGTGTCCATTTGTCAGGGATGCTTCTATTTTGAGTTCCTGCATGGCAGGGAGTTGGACTGGATGGCCCTTGTGGTCTCTTCCAACTCTATGATTCTATGATTCTATGAATACACATTTTGACAGATGAGTTTGCCAATTCATCTGTCCATTTTTGGTATGACAATGTGGCAACAGTACAGGTCATCCAGGTCCCCTCACATCATGAATTTGGTTAGGGTATTTGTCCTTAAGTGTCTGATACATAACATCCTGTTCACTGCCTTCCATGTCCCCAGGGTCGACAATGAAATCACTGATGCCCTTTCATGTCAGTGGATGTGTCGTTTCAGACAGCTGGCTCCAGAGGCAGATCTCAATTCAGCAGCGATGCCCAAAGAACTGTGGACACTTGGAAGGGTGAGGTTGCAAGGGCCATAAGGGCTTCAATTTTGGACTGCACGTGTTCTAATTATAAAAAGTCATGCAAGGTTTTTGAGTGGTTTAGACATGATCATGGTTTAAGCCCCAAGTGGCCAGTCCCAGTGGAACATTGCCTTCAGTTTTGTGTGTACCTACACAACAAAGGCATCATGCCTCAGACCATTAGAAAATTATCTGCCTTGGCCTTTGCTGCCAAAGCTCAAGGGCTGATGGATCACACAGCAGATTTTAGGATTCGTAAAACTTTAGAGGGATGGGCCAGGATTCAAGGCATTAGGCATGATGATAGGGATTCTCAGAGGTTTGAGAGAACAGTGGACTCATTTATGTTCTTCCCCTTATGAAGCTACTTTATTCCATGCAACAGTGTTAACTGCATTTTTTGGAGCATTACAAAGTAGCGAGCTTGTTTTTTTTTGATGACACATCAAACATGGCCTTACACTTTGATGATTTGGTTTTGACAAACAAGATAGTGACTTTAAGGAATAGGAGTTTTAAGACTGATCAAAGGGCAATGTTGATTGATCCCCTTAGACAAAATTTTAATTTTGGGCAGTGGAATTGTCTACTCAAGTTGTTGTTTGAGGATTGTGTTGGCCCTCCACCTGGTGTGCTGGTGGTACACCTTCGTGGGAATGACCTATACTTGATGAAGGGCAAAGCCCTGATTTGGCAAGCAAGAAATGATTTTGAAATCATACTCCACACATGGCCCAGTGTGAGATTAATTTGGTTTGATATTTTACCACAACAGATTTGGAGAGGGGAAGGTAATCTATGTAAATTGGATGTCTCCAGAAAAAGAGCTAATAGAGAAATACAAAATTCATTATTGAAACAATCTGGCTTTGTAATTAACCACCCTTTAATTTTATTTCAATGTCCCAAAATTTATAGGTCAGGTGGTGTTCACCTCTCAGATGAGGGTAATTTGATTTTATTGAGGGATTTCCAAAATGGATTGAAAGTTATTTTGAATGGCCTGGTGGAAGAAAGAAATTAAAAAGACACTTGTCCCTTATTGGTGGCCTATATGGGGAATAAGGAACTAATTGGTGCACACCAGTGACACCCCCTTGTGGTGAAAGGTTAGGCTCTGGAACAGCTTAGACAGGTCAAGGAACCTGGAGGTTGTGAAAGAATCTGCCTTTGGGGTGAACATTTGCTCAACCTTACAAACTCAAGGGAAATTGGGGGAGAGTGCCTTATGTTTACCTCCCTAGGACTGGCTGAAGATACAATTTGAATCATCGGATTTACCTTAGGGTTTAGTGTTGGCACCCAAAGGGAAGGCTAAAGAGACAGTCAGGGATTGACACCTGGCTTCAGCTGGATCCACACCGGGCTTTTCATTTTAGTTGATTTCTCTTAAGTGTGTTGAAGTTTAAGTATTGAAGTTCAATAGGTTATAGTTCAAATAAATGGCCCTTTATTCATCCAATTTACATGTCTAGTCTCTTTCTTTGCTGGGTATCAAATGTTGCTTACCACTAGAGTTGACTGTCAATGTGGATTGCCACAATTTCATTGAAATGTCATATGTTCCTATACTGTAATAAATAAATAAATAAATAAATAAATAAATAAATAAATAAATGTTTCAGCAAACTTTTAATTCACAAACAACTAGGTAAGGAAAGCCTTGCTTATGGGAGAAGCTGTCAAGTGGTCCCAAAGTGTAAGCAAATCATGTTGAGACCACTTGATAGCATCTTCCCAAATGCATCCATCAGCCTTCATATTTCTTATTATTTCCATCTTAGTAGTCAAGTTTTGATGCTTTTTAATCTATGTTTTTTAACATGTTGGAGGCAGCTGGTGATGGCCACTTATTTGCTTTCCCTTTTTCATTCTGTTTTGCTGTTCATGTATGCTCAGTAAGGGATTCTGGGGGCAGTTGCTCTTTTCCTTGCTTGTTATAAGAAGGCACACCTGGCTAAAGTATGCTCAGTTTGAGCACAATCCCACTCTTTCCTAGCCCAAACTTTGTTCATTGCATTGCTTACCTCAGGCACATTGCTGCACCCTGACATCAAAAATCTCTGCTTCTCCACACCTCCTTCACTATCTTCCCAATACTAAGGATACTGAAAATGCTGCCCGTCTGCTTAGGGCCAAAGAGTGAAGAGGAAAGTGGGGCTGGGTGCATGTAAAAAAAACAAAAAACTTCACTGTGAAAGGCTTCATTCACTGAAGAACAGCTGTACTTTTAAAAACTATCTTTCCAAGTGCTAATTCTTCTTCAATAGATAATCACCCATCTCTGTAATGCTGGTGGGCACCTTCAAGTCATTTCTGACCAATGGCGAATCTTAGACGAACTTCTCATGAGGTTTTCTTGGCAAGATTTCTTCAGAGGGGGTTTGACTTTGCCCAGTGTCATGCAGGGGATCTCCTTGAGTTCTAGTCCAATGCACAAACCACTGCACCATGAGCTCTTTGATGTTTTTGTCATTTGTCTCTCCCCACATGGGGACTAACAGCAAATTCCAACAACCAGTTGACCAGAAAATTTTGTTGCATTCTTTTTAATGTGCTGTGGTCTGGAATTCTTCCATTTTTCCATGTATGTTTTTAATCCTTGGGAAGGCCAGTATTATCAGCTAATACCTTTCCAGCTGGACTCTCATTCTGTCTTCTTTCCTGGTCTCACCTCAATCTCTTTCTAGTTCCTGTGTAGTAGATCAAGTACCTTTCAATAGAAATAGTTTTTCCTTGACAGTCAATTTAAGAGCTAATAATTTATTACATTTTCCATCATGGGGTTTTCCCCCTCACTAAACATAATCCAGTTTATTTCTCCTTAGATCTCTTTCCCAACAGTCAGTTCAACATCCAGCTTCTTTCTTCCTCACCCTCAAATATTCCATATTGATGCTTTAGCATGCATAGAGCTTACACAGACTTATGTGAATGAACTAAAGACAAAGAAGTGTTTGCCCATGATGGCATTTTAGAATGTTTGCACAGCTCTCTTCCTCTCCCTTCCCCTCCCTCTCTTTAACATTTACAGATTATGTATTTTAAGATCTGAATCAAGACAGTAGCCACATGCAGGAAGTAACACAAATCAGGGGTGTCACTAGGGGGTGCATGGGATGTGTACCAGTAGGTGACACTCTAAGGGGGGGTGACACCACTGCTCCCCAGACATCTGGGAAATGGGCTGTGACATTCTCCTTTAAAATGTCCCTTTAAAATGGTGAGATTGTGTAAGTGGGGCAAGGCTAAGTGAGGGGTGAAAGGAAAGGCCCCAGTTTTAAACCAATTGAAGTTTTTAATTTAAATTTTTTTTAAAAAAATCAAACCTTACCACGACATTAATCTAGCTACATGTAAATACATTTAGGCTGTGTGTATGATATTCTAATCTAAAGGTACCATATTAATTTTGATATTTTTATGTCAGAACTATTACAATTACAGATTTATACAGGAATTACAATTTATGAGTAACATTAGTACAAAAAACATTGCTCAGGATTCTGTATGGTGTGGTATGGGAGACAGTCAAAGGGGGGGGTGACACCATGAGTTATCATACCAGGTGACACCAACCTTAGTGACACCACTGACACAAATGTATGAGGGTTAAAAGTGGGGACAGAGGATGAAGGGGCATTTGTAATTATCTCTGCCTGTGTCATCCTTATGTTATGTTGTCCCTGTTGTTCTGCAGCAACCTGTGCGCATTTAGTGTGACTCTCTCAAGATGATAATCTCAAATGATCTGATAAATATGCTTAAATACTCATCTGTGATTCAGAATACTTAACAAACAGGGTTCCTGATTAGATGGAGTCCTATCACACTACACAATTCTAGCACTATGAGTCTACATGAATTGCCATGGACTTATTCTATTGGATCCTGATGTTTTTATTTTGGTGGGGCACTACAGCTATCTGGTAGAGAATTCTAAATGCCCCTTCCTCAACTGAAAATCCCATAGTTCCACAGGATGTTGCCATGGCACTTAAAATCACACCACTATAACTCAGTAGTGTGAAAGGGCTCATGGAGCCTGCTAAGCACATTCATGTAATCTTCTTCAGAAACTGAAATGAAGTGAAGAATGATGGGGATGTTAGGGAAATCAGTAGCATGTCCAGCCACCTACATTGCCATCTTAGCCCCCACAGCTTCACAATGATGCCTAAACTAGTACAATCTTGGTTAGTGTGTTTGAATATAAACCTATATGCACATGCCTGGAAATAAGCTCTATTGAATTTAGCATGGATTGTTTCTCAATAGACATAAATAAGGTTGTGTCATTAGTGTTGTGTCCATCCAGACACATTTTATCCTGGCAATTTATTTAAACCTGTATAGTCTAATAAATTAGAATGACATGTGAAGATCTGAAGTTTGATACACACTCCCTTTCCCTCTGCCAGTGGCATCACTAGGGTTAGGGTCACCTGATGTGGTAATTCATGGTATCACCCCACACCAACCTCCTCCTATAACACACCATACAGAATCCTGAATATTTTTTTTGTACTAATGTTAGTCATAAATTGTAATTCCCATATATCACTGAATGTAATAGTGAAAGTTGTGACATAAATAACTAGTACAATTAAAATTATACTTTTAAATTACAATAGTTCCGTCTGCTTAAAGTGAAAATTTGATAAAATGTGATGCTTTAAAAGAAGAACAATATTTTTTTGAAATTTGAAATTTTATTTATTTTTTGTTTTTTTTAAAAAAAAAAAAAACTAGAGCGTCTCCTTTCTCCTCCCACTGAGCCTCACCCCACTCACCCCATCTCTTCAGCATTTTGATGGGATACAGTCTATGTCACAGTCTGATTCTGTTAAAAGGCAGATGTCTGAGAAGCAGTGTTGCCATCCCTTTTATGTCACCTGTTGCAGTCTTCACTCCCCCCCACCCCTCTAAGTGACACCACTGCCCTCTGCTTTCCCATCTCTCTCTCACACACACACACACACATACACACTTTCAAGAGAACTACCAATTCTATAGTTAACCATCTGCCTAGAGCTGCTGCATAAGACAGCAGAGTGAGAATATATTGTCTTTACCACATCCTTCTGTTTTCAAAGGACCATGTGCCTTCACAGGAGATAGAGATAGAAGATCATCATGCAAATTTTGTATTAAGACATGTTATCCAATGATGAGCGATTTTATTGCATTAGGGGCAGAGAAACTGTAAGCAAATGTTGGTAATACTGGCACAACCCATGTGTAGCTATTGTTTGAATCTAGTCAATGTTAATTCTTCAAGAAGAAAAGAAGAATCAGAACTGGTGATGTAATGGAATGTTGACTCAAGGAAATAATCACATATAGCTCTTAAACATAAGTTTAAGTGCTAAACAATATACTTAAGTGGTTCACTTGACTGATGTGTTGTCTTGACCCAATAGGGCATAGGAGCAGACACTAACTTATAGCACAGCTCTGACAAAAGCAGCCATCATCTATGTCCAACGTAAATCATTAACTTCTGTCTCATTCCAGGTGTACACAGGTACTGGGGGGGGAATAGGTAAGGAAATTTATGTTTGTAAATATAAGTGTCAAAAGTAATCTTGTGACTAGCAAATTAAGTTGTTATCCATAGTTTCTTGGAAGGAAATGCACGTATTTTCAGAAAGTAATGCAACAGGCATGTAATTAATTTAAAATAACAAGCTACAGAAGGTGGGATGCATTGTGCTTGACATCTAGTCATACAAACAACAGAAGAAATCAGTGTGTTAGAGATCAATTAATAGATAATGAAAGTAAATTTACTTTGTTGGGAGCCCAGCATCTTGAAAGACATCAGGATAGTCTACCACCTCTACAACTTTCCTTTCATCCTCATAAAATGTATCATTTGTATCATGACAAATGTTAGTGCCTTCTTGAAATGCTGTTGAAACTTCTGTCTTATGGTCTACCCTGTGTCTATGCCATAGGTTTAAATTTTATAACAGTGCAATATGCCATTCTCCACCATTTACAAAATGCAGAGTTTTCTTAACTTTCAGGCTGTGCTATGAACAATGTGCAAATATTTTTTGCTCACTGAGGTACATAACTAGCTGGCTGCACACTGAGTAGTGAATAAAACTAGAATGGTGAGACAGAAATATTTTTACATATTGTATACATTGTCCTATGGGATGGCAATCCCAAAGGCCATAAAATGGATTGGATCTTCACATCCAAGATTGTAGAAGGTGCTCCAACCTGAAAAGAAGACACTGGATCTTGAATTGCCCCTTCTCTGTTCTTATGAAAAGAACCATTGTTCTTAATGCTCCAGTGATGAAAACATTAAAATGAAGATAAACTGGGTCCTTCAAGCTGGAAGCCAAAGTCCTCCTAGCATTCAAATAAGTGAAACTGGGTGGCTCCAATGGGAGTGGAATAGTGAAACTACTCCAGGTTTTTGGTCCAACTTTTAAAGAAGCTATCCAAAGTGCTATATCTAATAGGTTCAATGCTTTGAGCAGCTCCTTTAAAATTCTAACTAAAACAAGGAATACAATCACCATCCCACTGATATCAAAGGCACCCATCTGCCCCTGATCCAATCTATAGTCTCCACCATGTTCCAGTCACTCTGCAAAACACTAGACTAGCTCTGGAAAATGGGAGTAAAATATATTTTCAAAAATAGAAGTAAAAGAGTGCTTCCTTCTCCTTCCTTCCCAACCTGGTGGCAGGAGCCCAACAGGCCACTGGAAATATGCGAGCATTCTGACATTGCAGCATTCTCTTTTAGCAATAGGATTGCCTTACAAATAAGTTTGTTTTTGTACATGCATGTACAGAAGGGCAAATTCTACTGTTGATGTAGGCTAGCTTTAGCAGTATACATAGCATCTCTTTCTGTTATATACAATGTAACTATGAGAAGATAATTTTGGAAAACTGGAATGTAAAGGGATGTTTAGAGCATATATTATACATATATACTATATATTATGTTTGTATTTTCAATGTTGTTCAGTATGGATACTGGCAATTTGTTTCAAAATTTTAAAATCTGTAACATAATCTAAGAGAGCCAATATGGTATAGTGGCTTGAGAGCTGGCCTATGACTCTAGAGCCCAGGGTTCAATTCCCAGCTTGGCTATGAAACCCCTTGTGTGACTTAGGGCATATCATACACTCTCGGCCTGAAGGGAAGGAAATTCTCTGAACAAATCTTTCCAAGAACACCCCATGATAAGGTCACGATAAGTTGGAAATGACTTGAAGGCACACAACAAAAACAATAATCTTAAGCAATGGTGGGCAACTGAGATAGGCTTTAGTATAAATTATGCCATCTCCCACCCCATTGACCCCAACTCCACCCCCATAGTGTGTGTTTGTTACTCCATATGGCCTTGGCTTTGAAAACTCATTTTTAAAAATTGACTTCTAAAATTACTTTTTATGTGTTTTTAAAGATTTTTTTAAAAGATTTGTTTCATACTGCTTGTGAGCCATGAGGTCACCCCCCAAAAAGATTAATAGATATTAACTAAAATAAAATAATCCATACATATTGGACTGTAAGTAATCACTGTAGTTTCCAAGGGAGCAATCAAGCATATGTTTAGGAAGGCAACAAATGAGTTCATGGGAAGAAGCTGAACACAAGGTGGTAACCAGGGACAGTCAGCAGAGAGGAAGGGATCTGGTTTAACCATCCAGTTAAAAGGTTGTTATTTTAAGGAAATATGAAGTACCGTATTTTGTTTGCATGTGACATATGATTATGATTATATCAGGTATTACCAGATGGAATTTTGGATCATCAATTATTTGGATTCTCCCCAAGAATCAGTAAGGCACCATAGATAATGTGACATGTCCCAACCTTTGAGGATTGTGCTGTTGTGATCCATCTATTATTTATTTGATTAGTACCTTTTGTGTGTTTGAAATTGTTCCCATAACACCTATCATCACTAGAACCAGAGTTGTTTGCTTCTCTCAGAGGCTGTAGGTCTCAATATTTCATAATCTTTTGCCTCTCTTTGTATCTGCTAGAGGCAGCAGTGGGAGGAAGAGGAAGCAGTGCCTAAGAACCTTCCCCTAGGAGCTCTGGGGACCTGAGCAAGCTTCATTATACTTCCATGTTTCATCCACTTCCTAATATGCCCCCTACTCCCATATGATTTACCTCCCATTTGTGCCAATTCTACCAGATTTGGTATTCCAGTGCAATTGACTGTGGTTCGGAAGGAGAGAGCTTGAAAGGATGCTGCCTATCCTTGCTATGAGCAAAGGCAAGAGTAGTTCTATGGCAACCGCATAACTTTGTCTGCACAGCCTTTTGTCAAGTTACAAATCTGAAACTGGATAATTGTTGAGAGAGGAGGGAAAGACGAATTAGCAAAAACAAGCTCCCAGTGAAAATGGAGGGCAGAGTCCTTGGCCTCTCATGCTCTAGACAAGAAGCTCCTCCCTGGAAGGTTTACTTGTTCTTTCTGTTTTAATCTTCTTATATCTTCTCTCTTCTTTCCTGACCTTCCTAATGAATTCTTGGGGAGTGTTTTTGAATCATGGTGATATCATGGGTTAACCCCACTCTCCTTTACTTTTTGAATGTAAATTCTTTTTTTTTTCTTATTTTCTTCCACCCCTCCCCCCAAACATTCTTACTTATTGCCCAGCATTGACTCCCCCTTTGACAACAAAAACTAAACACTCTTTGGTTATGCATAGTTAACATTTTGCTAATGGGAAGCCAAGATTCTCTCAGCAGCTCAACAACATTTTCTAAAGCACACTGGCGTTGTTGTAGCAACTGGTGGCTGATCTGTGAATAAAGCAGATGTCATTGTGGCCGGATAAAGAGAGAACAATCTATCACCCAGATACTGCCACTCCTCCTGCCCAAACAAGTCATCAAAATGACAACGTTGGTGCCACAGTCATCAATTAGAGGATGTGCATCACCTTTACTCTTCTCATTATGAAATAAATTGGTGTTATGCGACTAATGTTAAGAATGCACCAGTCAGCTGCCAGTAGCTTTTCCCATGGAGGAGGCAACGAACTTGCTAAGGCACTGACTTTTTGCCAGCTTCCTTTAGGCTTTGATTGATTTTGTACTTTCATTCAAATGGGTCTGGCCTAAATAAACACAATATATATTCTAAGTTTTCCTCTCCAGCATTAAATTTGGGTTCAGTTCATTAAACATGCAATTAGACATAGATAAGCATTGAAATAATCTGACTGGTGCCCATATTTTGTACAAAAGGAATGAGAATAGTTAGATAAAATGACTTTCTAACTCTACCTGTGCCCCGACTTCCACCAAAAATGTTCAATTTATTTGGTCATTCTCTTGTTCTGGGAGTCTCACCACTTGTCCTTAGATGGAGTATAGTTATCCTGAGTGAATTACTCCATTGTGTTTGCCTATTATGTATTGTGGCAGTGCCACACTGAAAAGTATGTAATACTTTCTGAGAACAGCTTGACATGGCTCCACTGGAGGACTGCTGCAGTGAGTATGTGTTTGAGGTCCCAGAGCCTAAGGATGGAGAAGACCTGACCATACCCCACAGATCCAAGAGCATCAGGAGTACAGTAGACTATAAATAAATGGAGGCAGCTTGGCACTGAATTCAGAAGAGGAGCCTGGATCCCTTTTCAGTTTCCAAGAACATAGATGTCATAGGTTTGGTTAGAGCAGGGATAGGCAACCTTTCCCCTTTAAGGGCCGAGGGACTTCAGCTTCCAGAAGCCTCAGCCATGTTGTCCAATAGCTCCTGGGATTCTGGGAGCTGAAGTCCCTCAGCTCTTAAAGGGGAAAGGTTGCCTACCCCTGGGTTAGAGACTACTAGGTGAAGGGCTAGGCTGTTACTGTTGAAGAAGTAACAGTACTGTTCTCAACAGTAGCAGCTTCCCATGAATAGGGGAGTAAAGGTTCCTCCTGCACTGGAAACCAGCTGTCAAAATGCCTGCCAAATAAGAGTTCAATTAGCAGAATGGGCCTGCAAGCACAAAGGCTGAAATCTTGTTGGGGACTTACGTCTTTGTAAGTGGACTTGAGTTTGGGGGAATTAGAATTGGACAGTTTTGTAACATACGTATCCAGTATAGGGTTGATGACACATTACAACATAGGGGAGCCAGTGCAGTGCCTCATGCACAACAGGACTGATATGCATTGGGACCAATGGTCATTCGTTCCAATGTGCATTGGGACACTGGCTAGCAGTGTCAGTGCACATCAGGACACTCTTACCAGTATCCTGTTACACATCTTCGCAATCCACTAATAGGGTTTATTGGCATCTCTGCTACATAATTAAGTATATGTGAAATTATGTAAACCAATGGATCTGATCACCAGATCCTGCCTACTATTCAAATCAGGGGTAGGCAACCTTTCCCCTTTAAGGGCCAAGGGACTTCAGCTCCCAGAAGCCTCAGCCATATTGGCCAATAGTCCCATGTTGGCCAACATTTCCTGGGATTCTGGGAGCTGAAGTCCCTCAGCCCTTAAAGGGGAAAGGTTGCCTACCCCTGATTCAAATTATGCTTGATCTGCTAGTGCCTGATCTTGGCTTATCTTTGACTTCACCTCTTGATGCTGTTCAGAACTAGACTGTTTAGACTCTGACATGTTATGTGAATTTCATTTCAGATCCTCTTTACTTGGCTTACCTTAGAGTTTGGTTTGTTGTTTTTTACCTTGGCCCTATTCTATGACTGATTCCAAATTATCCTTGCTGGGTTCATCTTTTGGTGCAGTCTTTACTGGCATTTAACCATGGATTGCAGATTTTGCTACAAGGTCTCACCTACCCAGGGACACGATGCAGTCTCTGCATGGAGGTAAATTCAGAATACTTACCAGTTGGTTCTATTAATGATGTATGACAACTTCCTAGTTAGAGGCAAGTGGAAGTGCTACATTGATAAGAAAATGAGACACAGCCTTAGGACATGATTTCTAATTTTAAGATACCATCTGTGAAATCATTTCTTTTGACTTTCAGTTCCATTCTCCATCTCTGTAGTAAAAATCTTTGATGCTAAAATTAATCAGATTGGACACAAAAAGTTAAATATTAGGTGCATTCATCCCACATGAAAATCAGTGGACATGAGTTATCCAGTTATGTGATCATGTCTAATGGATTTAAACAGAATAAAGGCAACCTTAAATTCCTTCACATTTTATACCAATTGCAAAAAAATCTCAAGTAGTGCAATTGGTTTGGGAAAGCTGGTGAAAGAGAAACTGCCAGATCCAATGCCCTGCTAGGCTCATGCCACTTTTATTAGGCCAGTTATTTGGCTTCCCATATATATCAGAGTGCTTTCAAAGGGAAAATGAACATGTCTAGTCTTTGAGAAGATATGCTTCAAAGTAATGAGCCACAGTACTGAATGAGATAAGTGAATTGGTTTTTCATTATTTTCTGTATAGATTGTATAAGTACTATGCATACATTACTATATATTTGTCTGTAGTTGTATATAATATTGTATATAATACATGAACATGTGTGCATACACATACACATTCATAGCCATACATGTGTGTATATGTGTACCTTTAAGTCACACACACTATATATATATATATATATATATATATATATATATATATATATATATATGGCATTGAATTTATATACAGTTGCACCATACAAGTATTATTTAAGTGTATATTATATAATTTAGTAAGTGATATTTCTGATATGCATATTATTTTTTTCCTGTTGGCCTCAACCATTTATCTGCTTTGGGCTGTGAGTGATTTTTGTTTTAAAGGCATAAGGAAGAGGATGGCTTGGCTCTTTTCTTGGGGGAGAATATCTGTGGTTGGACATAAGTGCCATGGTTAACAAAACTGTGAGTCTGCCCAATGATACATGACAATAGTTAGCTTTTTTCCTCACAGCATTTTGCTTTGGGCCATTTCCAGGAGTACACAGTGTACAGAAACTCCTGTTTTCTCAAAGTGGAAGGTTTCCTCACCCACCATAAACTTGCTGGTAGAAAAGAATCTTTTCTGAACTGATAAGGGTGAGAGAATTGGCAGGCTGAGGCTTTGGCAACTTTTCTAGAAAACACAACTCCCACCCCCCTGCTTGCAACAAACAAAAACATGCCTTAGTTTCTCTGAGCCTAATTTGCTGAAAGCCGTTCATCTTTTGTTTGTCCAATGTTCTGCTTTATTTCTGCTTTGATATTATATGCATGTGAAGTGAGGGAACACCATACTTTGCCTTGAACTCAGCATTCCTTAGTAGCCAATTAGACAACTCTGTGTTGTGAAAACTGAGAGAGTGAGAGTGAGAGAGTTCTTTAGGCTGACTCTATGCCAAGAGGGTCATAATGTTTGATAAAATCCAAGTACAGGGATAAATAATGTAAGCTACCCTTTGGCATGTGTTGCATATAAATTCTGGCTGGTAAACTTGTGGCCAGCACCTTCCTTATTTGTACTAGATTATATAAATACATCTCTAAATAAGATCAGCTCTGCCCTTAAAACCAGTAGGCTTTGAATCCTCTTAAATGAATATTCATAGTTGGCTTTGAAAGTTGCTAGTTTTTTTAAGGCTCACAGACCACATCAAAACACCACATTTAGCCAAGTAATTGGGCTTTCAATTCATACTGCCATGTTACTTGCTTTAGGTCCAACTTCAGAATGTTGTGCACACCTAATATTTTAATGAATTATAAATGAATTATGCTGAATAATTCTATTATTAAATGGTAGGGTTAGGAGTTATGGTGCATTAAGAGTAGGATTTCAATTTTCTTAGGCTGATGTTTTAAGTTTTAATCTATATTATTATTATTATTAATATTATTATACTTTATTTATGTCTGGTTGCCTTTTTACTTTCTATTGGGAGGAGGAGGAGGAATGCTCTTAATTTGTAATCCACTTCTTAATTTGTGGGGAGCAAAGAAGTTGATCAAAACTGACAAAATGAATTTCAGCTGGTATAAATGAAAGGTCCCGTATTTGTGAGGGGCACGATTCCACTCCACCTCCAATCCATATGTTGAAATGCACATTATCAATGAGCAAAAACTGGAAAGACTATGGATATGCTGTGTCAATTATCTTTTACATTATATTGTTTTGATCCCTTATTATTCTACTTGCATGGAATGATCCACATTATTCACTAGGAAAGGACTGCACTGGCTTGGGTCCTTGCATTCTATTTGAAGGAATAATGCAATGAATGATGCTATCTATTAAGGCATCAGCAAAAGAACTAGGCCACATGAACACCATTCATTTGAGCCATTTCAAATCTGGTTTCTGGGCCTCATTCCCACTATGATTTAAAGCCAATTGCTGATCAGATTTTATGACGGTCATTCCCACTTGAAACCAGTTCCAATCCTATCAAGCTTGGTTTCAATCATGATAAAGCGAGGCAAACGCAAAAAACCACTGTTTCTTGACACTAGTTTTTTGGCAGTTCTTTTGAAAACAATCGATTCCAAAGTGTGTTCAACAAGTAAGAACAACTGAACTAAATCATATCATTCTGGAGGGGAGGGACTAATGGCAGAGGGGTGTTTATCATCCCAACTCAGTTTTTGGGAAATCAGCCATTTCTGCCCCCCTCTCAGTGCTGCCTTTGTGCTTGTGGTGTGACCTATGGGTGCATTATATATATATATATAATTGACAGACTATGTGATCCATCATATTTGCAACTACTTGCAATTATGGGCGGATTGCAGCTCAGCGAGGCAAGTAGTTGCAAAGCCAATGGATTGAATATCCTGTCAATTAAAAAAAAATAGTTCCCAAGCTGGGCTCTTCAAAGGGGAAAGGGTGTGCTTGAGCAGCCTGGGTTGCTGAGGGGCAGAGGAAGGCTCAGTTGCTAAAGTCATCCACTCAGTGCCTGGAATGGCCCCATCCTTACCATGTAGCCACTTGCATTACCGATGATGGGCAGATGATTGACATGCATTTTGAAGGGGTGCAACAATAGTAGGAACAACAATCGTACCAAAAAAGAAGCAATTACAAGGAAATAATGAAATTATCCACTTTCATAGTGGGAACGATGGACCTTTTGGAATTGATTCACCAACATGGAGGGAAGGTGAATTGCAAAGCAGTTTAAATGTAAGTGGGAATGAGACCCTGGTTTTTGTTTGTTTGTTGTTGCTGTGACCTCCGCCAGAAGAAGAACATGGGGAACAGCAAGACCATGTTGCTGATTATTGTGATCTTCTTGGAGAGTTTCAGTACAATTAGCCCCAGCATCTTTCTGGAGCAGTTCTCTATGGCAGGAAGCAGGGGTCCAGTTACATTCCTCCTACCAGAATAAAGGCCTCCTCTTACCCCAAACCAAGTTCCCACCTACTCTTAGCCCAATCCAGGCATTCTCCAGATGGGCCATAGAACTCTCTCCTTTCTGCCCACCATGCAGTTTAAAATTTAACATTGAAACCAATAAATGAGAAAATCCATGGATTTGGAATGAGATATCACCAAGTGCTAAAGATTTCTATCTCAATCTATCCTTTTCATCAGTTTCAGTTTTTTCTAAAATCTTTCTATCAGGTTTCAAAGGGTTTACTCATATTACTTATAAATCACAATTCCTGTATATCACTGTATGCAAAAACACTTTTATGCAAGCAGGCTTTTAATACATACCATATATACTTGACTATAAGTCGATTTCATGTACAGTTGCTCCTCCGTTCTTGAGAACTTGAGGGCTACAGTTTTGAATATTGGAGAGGTGACCTCCATTAAGATCAATGGGGTGTGCCTATGGGGCTTGAATATCAGCGAGTCTCCATTTTTGTAAAAACAGAGGACTGACTGTGTAAGTCAAGGGCAGGTTTGGGTGCCAAAATTAGGGGGTTAGATATGACCCATGGATAAGTTGAGGGTAACACTTAGGTCTCAGCATCCTTCCCTTCCCTCCATAGCCTGGATGTCCCCTCAGGAGACACTGGGGCTGGGAATGAGGGCAAGTGCTTGCCTTTCCTCATCCTCCCACTCTGGCTGTGGGGCAACCAGGCTGGGGACAAGGCTTGGGGGGTGAGTACTTGCCCTCCGCCCTCCATCCTCCTCCACACCCTGGCTGTCCTCCATGGGGCAGCCAGGCTGGAGACAATGCTTGGGGGGTGAGCGCTTGCCTCCATCCTCCTCCCCACTCTGGCTGTCCTCTGAGGGGCAGCAAGTCTGGGGACAAGGCTTGGGGGGCAAGGGCTTGTTTATGCATAAGTAATTTCTCCTTGCTGTATTTTCAGTGTATTATTTGCCAATTTATTAATTTTAATTAATTATTTTTCCATTTTTTAAAAAAAATCCTCTTGGTTTGTTTTAATATGATTTTTAACAATAAAAGAATAGAGAATAAATGTTTTTTCAAATGAAAATAAACAGTTTTGCTGGTATCCTTAACAGTTTAATCCTTAATAAATTCAGGAATCAGTTGGGGGCTCCTTGTGAAATCAGATGGTCCTGATCAGCAAACTCTTAAATTTCACTCTACATGTCCCTACATGCATAGATCACCAAAACCTGATCAGCATAGTAATATCATTTGCCTGCTGGGAGCCAGCTTATCTTCCTCAGATGGTCTCAGGATGGAGTGGATCTAGACATGAGTTGTCTACATGCATGCCACCTGGCTAGCAGTACTTGCGGATCCAGTCTGAGTGGGAGCAGAGCCCACAAGGACAAAAGCAAATGTACTTGTGAATTTCAGGTCCAAGTTATCATGGAAGCATCTGAATCATGGCTCTTGATAATATCCTTAATGTAAATATAGATGATAGGCATCCTGACAGTGAGGCAAATTCCCTCCATACAGAATATAACTGTGATTATAAGCCGTCCGGATTGGATTACCAATGGGCGGGGTATAAATAAATTTTATTATTATTATTATTATTATTATTATTATTACACTGATATAAGCCTATCTATGGGCATTTGCAGCCAGAGCCATGTATATCTTTAAGACTAAATTCCTCCCCACATTCTATTTACTTTTATTTTTTAATTTTTACAACATGTCCAGAGTTACTATAGGAACATACACCGAGTATTTCATTTACCTGGCTGTGTGTATGTGTGTAGAAAAGCATTTCTCTGTGATATGGTCAGGTACTTTGTTCCAGATTTTCTTTGAAAAAAAATCCCAATTGTACAATAATGCACCATATCATCTATTTTTGTTGCAGGGAGGAGAAGGGACTTCACTGTGGCATCCTCACAGTTTCTGGCAAATGTCTTTAGGATTGCAGCATCAACTTCTACTTTGCTGATCTTAATGAAGGAAACCTAGAACACACATGAAGAATGTGTAGTCCTCCTGACATTGCTGAACTATAACTCCCATAAATCCTTGCCATATATACTCCTATAAATACCACTAGGAGCAGTTATCTTCAAGGGCCACTCATTCTCTATCCCTGGCTCAGAGAGATGAAGAATTATCAGTTGGAGCAAGAGAAGAATCCACAAAACCATAGCCAGTACCTCTTCCTCCTGTTTATTCTTCATCTCATTCAGAACATCTAATTCAGGGACTGGATTGGCCTTAGTAAGAAATGTAGTGCATATACCTTACAGCATAAATTAAAAGGAGTATTTGTAATCTAGTTGATATATAAGAAGCAAATAAAGAGATAGTCAGAAATAGAACACATGTCGGCACAATTTAAGACCTTGCTTTTCAAAGTGCTACTCAAATTCAAGCATATTTCCAGAATGTAAATTAGTGCAAAATTTATGTAGCAACCTATGCAGTTTCCCAAATCTACTATGGATTTTCTCAAATCGGAGGGGTTTTTGTGTGTGCATCCACTTCTTTATTTTTTGCAAATAAATCTATTTAAGGAAACCAGATATTGGGTGTTAGTGTGCTAGCTGTACCCTGTGTACCAGCAATATTTAAAGGAATACAGAAAGCAGCAATTTTACAGAATGTTTGTGTAAAGTAAAACTTACTGCAAACATAACACTCAAGTCAGAATTTTCTGTTGTCCATGAATGACAGCAAAGTTCTTGAATGTGATGTGTCCATTTCATCAAGTCCATTGCATATTGTACACAACAATCAACCTGCAGCCAATCAGTTACCTGTATTATTAAACCTTATGTTGCCCACCGTGTAGTTAATTTTCCATTTTAAAAAATAGATTATTAATTTCTATTAACACAGCAAGTTTAGAAGTAAGAGAGTTAAATAGTCCTCAAATTTTAATTTGTACATGAGCTATAATACTGTCAGTAACCTGGATATTTAGTAATCCAGAGAGTGTTCTTTGAAACAGGGCATGATTGAAACTGAAGAGAATTCAGTATACAATAATGTAAAATGTGACATTACTGACTAAATCCAATCATGAATCTTTGTGCTGGAGAAGCTGACCCTGTTCCATTTCTGGTACAATCTGCAAGTCATATCTTCCAATAAATAGGATAAGCATATTCCAGAAAAGGAAGACATTCTATCTCTTAAAAATGTTTAGCATGATGAGTGAAAATTCCCTTGGATTTCTTGGATTTCTACTCACTATTGGCTGTCTCATTTTGGGCAATTCCCCTCCTATTTTCTTTGTCACAGCAAAATCCCACCTTGACCCCTTAAAATTGTTAAAAAGTCAAAAGTTCTGCCCCTTTGATAATGCTGTTGCCTGTAATCTCTAATTTCTTTCCCTTATCCTTGATGCACATGTGTTCTGTCAACTTTTGCACCATGGTAATCCCGATATGAATCCTCTCTTAATTAGGGATCCCAGTTCTCAGGTTCTGACCCAGAGCAGGCTTTGTTCCTGTCCCTTCTTCTCCTGTCCACAGTCAAGGAAAGGGAATTTCAGGGCAAGAGAGATGCCTTGGAACAAACAAGAGAGAAATAAACATTTTTAAAAATTGAAAGGCATGCTGGTAAAACAACAGGGAAGGGAGAAGGAGGTAAAGAGGCATGCTAGAAACAGAGTCCCAGACTGCCAGTTGCTCTTACAGTGCTTGCAGATATATGTGACAGGGGCTACTCTTCCAAAGAGTGTATGCTTGCATTTTTTTTTTATTAACACAATTGTAGCGATAATGGGGGCTCACATGATAATCTCTGAAGTAGGCTGAGGACTAAAGAGGAAAGTGGGAGGAGGAGGACAGAGAAACAGGGGCATTTTAAAAGTAAAAGCTAAAGGGGGAGGGGGAGGCAACAGAAGATTAACTGGGACACTCCCTGCCAAATCTGGACAGTTGGAGGGTATATGAAGCATATGATACAGTGCATAATATGACTACATAGCTCCGTCTGTCTATGATTAGATATAGATAAATACATCACAATCTACCCTTTCTTATAGCCTTGAGATGCATCGTAACAGTTTACATCTATGTCACTAATAGCCAAGGCCTTTCTTTCCTAGGTAGAATAATCTAAGATCTAAAGTGCACCATATGAAACATCACTTGTTTTTCCCTCACCCCTCCATACTAAAAGCAATGTTCTTGAAAGGTAGGGACCCAACAAAGCAGGATTTGATATGACATGAGAGACTGTAGCCAGAAAATGAAATCACCCTCCATGTACACACACATCTTAGACTTGGGACTTGAAGTCCTAAATGCACTTGAGTAGGTACATTAGTCAAGTGCTGAAGTCAATATCTATTCTAGATAAACCTCACTGATTTAGTAGGTGTACTAAGATTAGTCATTGGATTTAAGTCTCTGGATCCTTGTGACAACTCTCATATACAAAAGAAACAAAAAAAATCTTGGTTTTCCATGTATGGAATGCACAGATGTCCAAGTCTCCATCTAATTAAAAGAGCTCATCCCCATGGAACAACATAGGTAAGTCTTCTGCAAGAAGCTGGTAATGGAATGCAAATGCTGTCCATGGGATCCAGGTTTCTATAGTGTGGAAGCCTGGTTTCAGAATGTGACACAATTTAAGTAGAAAATGTAATGGTAAATGTGGGGATCAAATCCTAACAATCCTGGCAGAATGATCACAGTGATTCCACAAAAGCAAACTCTTTAATTGAACATAATTGCAGGATAAAATCTTAGGGATAAGAAAGGAAATGCCAAAGTGTAGAAACTGAATGGTACAAAAGGAAGGAAGGGAGAAAAATGGATTATTGAAAGCTTATCTAAATATGAGTTGATCTTTTTTAGATAAGGATTTTTGGCAAGAGGAAGAGGAAGACAAATGGCAAAAACCAGTTGGACAAAACCCGTAAGCATTGTGTCTTATCTATGAGAATCAGACTGTGCATGTCATGCTAGTTTTTACAGTCATAGTCTACAGTCTTGCAGTGATAAAATCAAATTTGACAGTAGCACAATATAGAGGTTTAACTGACAGCACACACAGCACATTTGCTAGTCATAATGCCACAGATTAATGACTGATGCATCTGGGAAGCTAATTCAGATTTTTTTTTTCCCTGAATGGGATAAAGGAGCATCCAGTTAATTCCAACTATGAATTCAAGCCATGTGACAAAACTGATGCTACATACCCTGTTCTTGTTCTGCATATTCTGCAAATTGAACTGCAGGAAAAGAGCCACTTTGTACATACATCCGGAGAGAAAATTCACTCTGTATTTTGTACATCCACTTGTAGCAACTAAATGGATCCAACTTGCTACTTTCGTTTCAACAAAGCAGTCAGCCTTTATCTGTTAAATAGCCTAAGAATTACAAATCAGGTGCCTGTTTTGAGAAAAGGTACAGGTTACAGAATTATACAAGCAGATATAATATAAATAAAATATTCATATAAAAATAGTCTCTTAGAAAATATATTCTTTTATCCTATGGTTCATTTTTCCAAAGATGGAAACTTGTCTGGAGTTTTGCATGTATATGTTGTGATGCATTATTCCCAGCTGGATTTTTCTAATGCTCCTTTAAAAAAATGGAAAGATTATGTACTGATAACTATGCAGAGATGAATATCAGTTTGAGATTCCAGACAACTAGCAGCAAAGAGCCAAAACAAAAAATATATAAAAAGATGCCTGCTTTTGTACTTAATATCTAATATTGCAGAAAAATATCCTGCAATTACAACTAGTAGAAATATCTGAGTAAACAACAATATATACAACTCAAGGGATTCCCCACTCTCCCACAGTTTCCATATCTACAAAATTATTCCACACAAAAAAGCAGGCTATCTAGTTTACTTGCAGAGTGGTTCCAAAAATGTTGGTAGAGTTCTTTTTTCATTAAATAAATTAATATTAGTTTTATCTGGATAAATTGTTAAATATTGCTATTATTATTATTATTATTATCCGAAATCCCTGTGCTAAAATCTGCAGCACAAAAAAAGGCAGATAAACCAGTGTCTATATGGAAAACACAACATTTCTACTCGCAGTAGCAGACAGACTGACGGGGGGGGGGGGGGGGAATGGAAAGGCCAGAAAGGACCAGCAGAAGCTTTTCATAAGCGAAGGAATCCCTAAATCTGCATAATCCACACTCTTTAAATTGAAATTCACACTGGCGCATTGTCACCCTTTCCTGTGCAAAGATCATGGTAAAGTATTGTTTGTTTTCTCCAGCCCTCTTGTTATGCATGATGGCCTGTGTATTTCAGTGTCTTTCATTCAGTCCCAAAGTTCCCCATTGGCCAATATCTTGATATGTACTCTCCTCCTCCCTTCACTTAAGGCAGTCAATACATTATAGTTTGAAAGCCCAGATTATTTAAGAACATTTCCCACCCACCCCATTTATTTTTTGAATGAGATGGTGTTTCCTTTTTTTTTTTTTCCTTTAGGAGTCTGCTGTAATTTTTGGACTATTCCTCTAAGTCTTTGATGGATATCCACAAAAATGTTGATAAGTTAAAAGAAAAAGATGGGATCCATTTGCTGGCTTTTCTTTTGGGAAGAAGTGTGGGTCTTTACTACAGTCTTGTGTAGATACACTGAGCTTATGTGCAAAACAAAAATGTGTTTATTCCAGGGTTGTCATCTCCCCCTCCCAAGCCACACTTTCATTTACAGGTGTACACTTCTGTTCGTTCACTGCATGTATTACATTTAACATAACAGCACCAATGAAATTTACAGTTGCACTGCCACACTCGTGAATACTGGTGGGTATTATACCCTCGTCCACAACACATCAGGTCACAGCCATTGGTCTGTTGGGCTGTTTTGTTGCACATTCGGCCCTGTGTTCCCACACTGCCAGTCACAGGATCTTCTTCACAGTAGTTAGGTGATTTCTCTATGTACACTAAATCTGTATCCATAGGTTTACGGTAGGAGAGTGGCTTCTTTATCTTCAGAAATGTGGGACGCTTATTACGACTTGCCCTCACTGGTTCCACTTGAACAGCTTCATTATATTTGTCCTTAAGGATGTAGCCCAGCTCCCTGAATTTAGGCAGTGTTGTCCAGCAGGTTTTAGTGGTACAAGATCCTGACACGCCATGGCACTTGCATTCCAACTTCATGTTCTCCTCAAGGATCTAGATGGAAAAGAAAAGAGAATGTTGCAAGTAAAACAAAACAGGAAGGAGAAGCAAAGGGATACCTAAACTATTTCAGCATCTGCTGCTATTATTTATTTATTTATTTATTTATTTATTTATTTATTTATTTATTTGATAACCCTGTATTGCAGTTGTAACCTAGTAACCTAGGGTCACTGATCCATAACTGCTCTGTATTTACTAATACTACATATCCATGATTGTGGCAATACCACCACAATTCTAAATATCACCCCAAAACCTACCATACCATCCAGAAGCTGCAATGAGCTATGGAGATCTGTTCTGCTGCTGATTGGAACACAGCAGGATGACATTTCCAGTCTACTCCCACCAGCAATCTGTAGTGTGATGAGGAATTGTGACAAGATTCTTGCTTCTCATTGTCACAGCTTTGTTTGCTGGCAGAAGGCAGTTGGAAACATCACTTTGCTGCATCCTGATGGACAGCAGAACAGGTCCCCATCACTCATTGCAACCGCTACACTAACAGGTATGGAAAGTCAGGTCAGGCGATGCGACTTAGGCTGCATCCACAGAGCAGAAACAATGTAGTTTGACATCACTATAACTGCCATGGCTCAATGCTATGGAATTCTGGGAACTGCAGTTTGTTGTGGCACCAGAGTTCTCTGACAGAGAGCCAGAGAAAGTTAAATGCCTCACAAAATTACCATTCCCAGAATTCCATAGCATTGAGTCATGGTGGTTCAAGTGGTGACAAACTAAATTATTTCTGCAGCATAGATGGAGCTTTTTTATGTATTTGTAACTAAGAAGACAATGTATGTTCTTGGCCATCATCATTATAGTCATCAGTTTCACAGTCTACCAAGAGTTACTGAGTGGAGTTTTGGATCATCAATGAATCTATCCAAGAATCTCAGAATCAGAGAGGTATCATTGGAAAGCGTGACTCATTTCTATTTTTATTATCACTTTATTTACACCCAACTTTGTTCACAAAACTAAGAGTCAAGGTGGATTGCAAAAACTAAAACAGAGAGAAAAGTGCAAAGACATAAGAAAAAAAGCATGCAAAAAGTTATAAAAATACTCAATTATCCATAGAATTGAAACCTTTTTACTCAGTCATTAAAAAAGCAACAAACAAACACAAATAAAGCAGCCTATTTTTAAGATCCTTCACAATCAGTTCTCAAAGTCCTGTCAGAATATAAAAGTTTTCATTTGCTGCTGGAAGCATGAAAAGAACTATCCTTTCTTCCTAGGGAAGGGATTCTGAAGCCTGGGAGTAGCTGCTGAGAAGGCCCTCTCCCAAAGTCCCACCAGGTAGTCCTGTGAAAGGGTCTCTCCCAAAGATCACAGAACTTAGGGGGTTCATATAGGAAGACACATTCCTTCAGACAGCCCGGTTCCACACTGTATATCCTTTATGGGTTATAACCAGCACTTTGAATTGCACCCAAAAATAGCCTAGTAGCCAGAAAAACTGTTGTAACAAGAGAATAATATGTTCCTTGTATCCTTCCCTAGTCAGTTGTCTGTCTGAAGTTCTTTGGGCCAAATGAAGCAATTTTCAAAAGCAGCCTAGTCTAGAGTATGTTACACAGGGTGACCAGATGTCCTCACTGTAAAGGAGAGCAAGGCACTGCAAAATGTAGGACATTCGAGAAAAATATAGGACATTTCCAAATAAAAGATAGAGCTACTCATATAAATATAAATCTGTGCTTCTTAGTGATGTTCAAAATGGAGGCCATTTTGGAATTCCTCCTGGACAGACATGTAGGACATGTCTGGGAAAAGGAGGACATCTGATTACCCTGATGTTACAGTAATCCATACCGAATGTAACTAAGGATATTATCACACGGGGGCAAATCTGCTGGTTAATCCACACAAATCCCAAACAGAAACTGGATTTGTGCCTCGCGTTTTCACACGACATTGCACAGAAACTGGACAGAAAGTGGACACAAACTTGTGTTAACCGAGATCTTTTGAAATTCGGTTGTTTGGAGGAAATGCAAATGCAAAATTAAGGTAATTTCGCATTTACCGTAATGTGAAAAGCAAATGAGCATTTGGGAGCATTTCCCTGCTTTTCCCATTGTTCCAGCAAGCATTCCTCTCTCTGCGCATGTGCAAGAAGCTCATTTCTATACATTTACGGGCTTTTCTCACTTGTGTGTGAACGTTAAATGCGCTTACTTTAATTTCACAATTAAGGTAATTACGTGTGAAAGCCATTTGAGGAATCAAGGTTTATTTTCGGTTTATTTTTGGAATGCCTCATTTCCACTTTATTCGCTTTCTGGCCCATGTGTGATAACGTCCTAAGGCAGGTATCACCACTGTCTTTGCTGGCCAAGCTTTCTGACAGTTGCAATTCAAAAGAATTCCCACCAGTTCAGTTCACAAATGGGCACAGTTGGCCCCTCAGCTTTAACTGTGCAAATGTATTCCTGGCCACTGCTGCAATCTCAGCCTTCAGAATGAATCCAGGACTACAACCAAACTACGAAGCTACATCTTTATTTCTATTTATTTATTTTATTTATATACAACCAAACTATGAAGCTGCATCTTTAATTTTATTTATTTGTTTTATTTATATGCTACCTTTCTCCTCCAGTGGGACCGAAGGCAGCTCACAGATAAAATTAGTTGGGGAGAATGTAACCTCATGTTACATTTAAACACATATTATAAGAACATGCAATGTGAGAAGCATGAATCAAGGGAAGCTAGACACTGAAAAATAAGAAATCTAATGTATAAATATTGCAATTCTTGAGTAAGCTACATTCAGACACATATTATAAGAACATGGAATGTGAGAAGCATTAATCAAGAGAAGCTAGACACTGAAAAATAAGAAATCTAATGTATAAGCATTGCAATACTTGAGTGAGCTAAAATAGATGGGAACTAGGCATATTGCGTTAGATACTTACAGTGTTTCACTCAAGAAATAAAAATCTAAGAAGAAATGCGGTGACATTAATAGTGAGGAGAGATGTAGCAAATGCAGTCAAGGAATATAATATAATGCAAAGTCTGACCAAATCGTGTCAATAAGACTTCACAAAAGCTCACCAATATAACCATAATTCAAAATTATGCCCCAACTACAGAAGCAGAAGAAGAAATTGAAAGATTCTATGCTGGAGTTCAGGAGAAAATTGATCACATACCAAAACAGGATTTGTTGTTTCATTGATATTATTTTGATTGTAAACTAGACTGTTGATATCAAAAACTAATAAAAAATTAATCTTAAAAAAAACCAAATAGGACTTCTTGTTAAGCATAGGCAATTAAAATTCAAAAACAGGAAAAAGAGCAAAGTCAAAGTTTGTACAGTGCAAACATGCTCTTCAAGCAACCAAAGAGTGACTGGTTTGCCTGGACATCACCTGATGGTTAATACAGAAGTCAAATAGACAATCAGAAACAAAAGAGGGAGGAGCTGTACTCTCTGCAAAAACAAGATCAGGAGCAGATTATTGCATTCAACTGCTAATATCAAAAATTAGAATAAAGCTAAAGATGAACATTAAAATAAGCATGATGCCAAAATACAACCTGAAGAACATCCCCACAGAATTTAAGTTAATGTAAAAAAAATAGATTTGCACTATTACACCTAATGGATCGGAGGCAACAGTACTCTGGTCTGAAGCCAGGGATAGTGTGAGAGAGGAATGGGAAAAATACTATCTGCAGAGCCTGAGGGTCTGAAAAAAAAAAAGCAGCATCAAGCTTTCTACAGATAAAATAAACATTTGGCTACAGCAAGTATACATAGTGAAGCAAAAGTCTCAAAAACTAGGCGTATGTGGTAGCTACTAAAACTAACAATTATAGCATGGATAGGGAGGGTGTCAGAGATGTACTTGTTAGATGTACTCATAATTGGCTATGCTGGCTAGGATTGATAGAAACTGCAATCCAACATCATGTAAAAGATTTCATGACCCACAGCCTTGCACTGTAGAAAGATACATGGCAGCCATAATTCTATAGATCAGGGATGGCAATTGTGTTGAACTGCAATTTCCTTTTACTCTAGCCAATGTAGACAATGGTAGGACATGATGGGAGTTTCAGTTTGAGAACATTCCCACTCTTGTTACATATGGTTTTAGGATAACTCAGTGCAGATTTCCTGGTCCTTCCTTTTCTGGTTTTCTGCCATATGCAGTCCACTAACAAAAAAACAAGTATTAAAAGAACTATTTCTTGATCTAAAATTGTTTTTAAATAAGATTTTAATGTTCTCTATTTTTTTCTGTTCCATTGAAACTACTTTCCAACCAACCAACCAATGATCATTTTGTATAGGTCCCATTGCAAATACATGAAAAATTATATATACAAAAATAACTGAGAGAGGTATTGAACCTAAAAAACAGACACATTGCCACATACATTTCCATGGACTAGAGTGATTCCAGATTTGCTTCCCCTGGATGATCCTGGAATACTTCCTTACAAACTAAAGTCAACAACTCTCCATAATATGTGGCAGTTGGGATAGTGTATACTTTGTCATAACCACAAGTCTTACAAAAGAAAGTGCATAGTTTCAGTTTGCCAGAGTTCAACGCCTGCATTTGAAGTGGTCAAGAAGATAGAGACATTCAACAGTGCCAAAAAGCAAAGCTATGGTCCATAGCAGTAAGTGTCCATCCACTTGTAGACTTCTGGAATTAATTCAGTAGAGAGGGTAGGTATGAAAAAAACATCCCTTTGTATGGCCAACTAGCCCACTATTGCAATAAACTGTGAAGTGTGAAGAATCATGTATATACTGTATGATGAACAAGCAATGTTGGATTGGAATAAGAGCTTTATGGTAGTACTTTTGTAAGAAGGCTGTTTTTACTTATCTTGTATAAAAGTTTAAAAGTTTACTTATCTTGTATAAAAGTTTTAAAAAAAAAAAAAGTATACACTTTTCTAAACACAGTTTAATTTTATATATCTTATTCAACTATGCCTATATCCTTTATAAAGCCACCTAAAAAAAGAGGAGCCAATGACAACTACCCTGTGTGCACCCATTTTAAAATTCTATTTAGGGTGGTATAAACTACCCTGAAATGTAAATGCCAGCCTTTCCCAGCAGTTTTGTACTCTAACTAACCTTGTGGCTTTATTCACAGTAGTCTACATTTTTAGAGCATCCAAGTTCCAGTTCAGTCAATGGAAACACAGTGACCATGGAGGGAATAAACAGTTCCATTGGAGAAAGCTGAGTAAGCTACTACAATGGATCAACAGCTGAAAGGACTTTTGACATGTGTTGAGCTTGCTGTTCTCTCTGATGTATTTTGGATGCCAGCTGGAACCAGCTTTCAGACCTGTCCTGTCTAAATCAGGGATGGGCACAAGTTTCTGTGCCCATTTTTGTTTCATTTTGATCAATATTCTAACTTTTACAGAGGCAGCTGTAGATTACTTGTAGTATGGGTGCCTGTTTTGTATCTAGGGATTTTCACTTAACAGGATCTCACCTGAGCTTGGCTGGGTGACTGTTTCCTGAGATCCAGGAGATCTGCCACCAATAAAATTGTTTTTAAAACATATTCTTCACATCCTCCTATTTTTCACATCCTCCTATCAGTACACGTCTTCCTATTTTTGACTCCACTCTTGGAGTCAATACTTCTCTCTTTTTTTTTCCTTGAGCCTTTCTGATATGAAAAAGTTTAGATATAAAATAACTAAGCATAATATTTCTGGCTCCCAGGCAAGCAGTGATCACATTAAGCAATGAGAAAACATATTACCCTATACTTCTGAACAGACAACCCCCCATCCTCTTCATTATTATTATTTGGCTTTTAGATAGTATTTTCCAGTCCTTTTTTATAATTGTGTGACCAAGAGTGAAAAAGCTATTTTTTTAGACTTTAGTGGCCATGCTATCTGGGGATTCTGGGAATGATAGTCTAAAAAAGTAATATTTCCATGTTTTGCTCTGTTACACATGCTATTCCAGGGGTGAGCAACTTTGACACCTTGAGGGAAGAATTTTATGCCCTGGGATTCTCTAGGAACTACAAAAACTGCCAAAAATCAACTGAAAAGAAAACACAGCATGACTGGAAGTGGGCAGAAGTCCATTTCTAATTTTGAAAAAGTAAGTATTACAGTACAAAGGGGAAACAGCAACCTACATAAGAGGTTTCCAAGAGAGACAATTAGTCTTTTATTTCTACAACAAGAAAGATGGAAAGGGTCAAGGATGCAAAGAGAGCCTTGGTGCAGACACATGCAGTGTCCAAGTTAGATTTGGGCACCTGTGTGCTGGTTTGGAAGAGGCTGATTACAATAGCACAGTTGTATGTGTGTTTATTTGGAAGTATGTCCTCCTGTGTCCAACATGGTTTAGTCCCAGTGATGTGTATGTGTTTAGGGCTGCAAACCAACCAAGCTGGAATATCAAGCTACATTTTGATACAAATGCACAGCCAGCACAGTATTGCTGCTGCCTTCAGGGTTCTGACAGAGCCTGAATGACCTGACTACTTTGCCACAGGTAAAATAATCCTTCAGTCCAAAGCATACCAGTATCTAACAACCACAGTAAAATATGGCATGCCCCATTCTCACTGTGTACGTGCACACTAGCAGCAACAAAACTGGGACTAGAAAGGAAATGGTCTCTACTATTCAAAATGCTGACACAGTTAAACCATGCTTATATATCCTCTAGAATAGCCTAAATGCCCTAAAGGTATCAGATCATCTCTGATCTTGGAAGCTAAGTAGGGTCAGCCCTGGTTAACACTTGGATGGGAGGCTGCCAATGAATACCAGGTACAGTTGGTTAGATTTCAGAGGAAGGAACTAGTCAAAACCACCTCTGTGTACTCTTTGCTTAAGAAAGCCCTGTGAAATTCATGGAGTTCCTGTAATCAACAGGTAAATTGAAGGCATATGCACATATATACCTATATTCTCTAAACCCTTAAAAAGAACTGATAGCACCATAATTGCCAGTCTAAGTGTACATTTTTCTTTGCAATCCTTCATTAAATAGCATTTAAAAACAATATGGGAATCATAGGAATTGTAGTTCAGCACTTCCAGAACACATCCAGAAGAACACACAAGCTAGGAGAGGCTGCAGCAGTTTGCTTTTGCCTGAGCCTAATGGGAAAGGTAAGATTTCACCCCTCTGTTCCTTCCCACACAGACAGTGAACTGACTGTGAACCTCTTTCGAAATCTGAATTTAGTTTGCATTAATGGAAATAAGCAGACGACAAAAGGAGAAAGTGGAAGGCGGAAAGAGAAATGGGGACTTTAATTAATTGGGATGGGTGGATGAATGGATTGATTAGTTAGCTAGTTAATTGGGACTTTCCTTACCAACCCAGGCTTTATGGGTTGTCTCCCACTTGTAACTTTCCCTTGATTTTTCATCATTAATTCTATTTTACTATGGAAAATTAATTAAGGATTAAAATATGCATTAACTATATAAATGTTGTTGTGTGCCTTCAATTCATTTCCAACTTATGGCACCCCTAAGGCAAATCTATTGCAAGGTTTTCACTGAAAGATTTGTTCAGAGGAGGGTTGCCTTTGCCTTCCTCTGAGGCTAAGAGAATGTAACTTTCTCAAGGTCACCCAGTGTGTTTCCATGGCTGAGTGCGGATTTGAAACCTCATCTCCACAGTCTTAGCCCAGCATTCAAACCACTGCTCCACACTATGCCTTTTGATTGTTAGTATAAGGAGCCCTTCATCTGGAAGCACACAAATGGGGAAAACCTAGCTTGTTTTCTAAATACCATACTATTTGCAATGGCCATTCTTTATAGTCAATTACATTTTTGTACTGACTTAGTGGAGGCAGACTGCACACAATAGGATAGAGTTCCTGATCAGTTCTTTCATTTTAAGAAAATCTAAAGGAGGTGTGAAAATATCTGTCATGTCTAATTGATACAACTCCTCAATGCAAGGGACACTGGTCTACAGTATGCTACATATCAGTGCATGACCATACTGGAAGCCACTAATGCATGAGACATTTGCAGAGAAAGTAGATCCAAGTGATTCAAGGGAGAAAGCTACCTAAGGGGGGTTGCAGACTGCCAGAAATAGTGCAAATTGAGTCCACTTTTAGGGTTAGGGTTAGGTTTAGGGAATCATGGGAACTGTATTTTATTGTGGCACCAAAGCTCTCTGACATAGAAGCCTCAACGTCTCAGGGGGAAAAAACAGTTCCCATGATTCCCTAGCACTAACCCTAACCCTAAAAGTGGACTCAATCTGCACTATTTTTGGAAGTCTACAACCCCCCTAAAGGACTATATCTTCCCCTATGAGCTTCCCCAAACTCTAAGGTCTTCTGGGAAGACACTTCTCTCAATCCCACCACCTTCACAGGCACATGAGAAAGGGCCTTCTCTGCGGCTGCTCCTACAACTTCTTTTTCAGGAAGCTAAGCTGACTCCCTATTTCCACCATGAAGTAAAGATTTTTGTATTCCAGTGGACATTTGGAAACTGATTGCTTTATACCATGGGTTTTCTGCTTTAATGTTGTACTCTTTTAGATGTTTTATGTGGTTTTAATACCAAATACTATTTAATATTACAGTTAGCCTTCCATACCCATATTTTTTTATCCATGGATTCAAGCATACATAGTTTGAAAATATTCATATATATATATATATATATATTCCAAATAGCACACCTTGATTTTGCCATTTTATATAAGGAACCCTACTTTGCTATGCCATTGTATTTAATTGGACTTGAGCATCCACAGCTTTTGCTATCTGTGGGGGTTCCTGGAACCAAACCCCAGCAGATACCAAGGGCTCACTGTATTTTTAATCTTAACTTGTTTTTATATGTATGTAGTTTATGTCTTTTTTTTTCCTTGCAAACTTTTTGAGTCCCACTCTTTGAGGGAAAGCGAGACATAAATTAAAAGAAGGCAGGCAGGCAGACTAAGCCACACCAGAACCTGGAAATGTTATTATTTTTATTGGGGGGGGAAAGTTTTTTACTGGACTGAGTGGCCATGAGGGAATTCTGGGAGCTGCAACGTAAAAGAGTAACTTATTCAAGCTCGAGCCACAGACTACAGTAGATAGCAAACAGAAAACAATGTAGGACACCAGTGGGAGATTTCTAGCCAACTTCCACATGGGTTCACTTAAAAGAAAACTGTGAGAAAAGAGGATAAGGAAAGGATTCCATATTTATCAGTATCAGCCTTCAAAATGTTGTCTATATAGACTACAGACTCAGAAGTGGAGCTTGAATCTCTCTGTTTTTATTTCAGCTTCATCTTATCCATTGATAGCTGCCAATCTATAGCACTGGAAAAGTGCTGAAACTGTAATTCTGATGAGCTATGGTATTCTTCAGTGTGCTAAAGTCAGTCCTGATGCCATTAGGTAATATTCTGCCACTCATTCAGTGGCAATACAAAGTATGGAGGACTTTGGGTATAGCACCAAACACACCTACCAGCATCTGCCACCACCACTACCATCCCTTTCTCTGAAAAGGGAACTAGCATTCTCATCCATTTTTTTTTTAATTCTAAATAAAACTTTTTTTAAAAAATGGCAGGGAACAATTATCCTCATGAAAAGTCGGTGAAGAAACCATGGAGAATTGTTCCATCTTGAAGAACCCATAGTTTAAGGCAGGGGTAGGCAACCTTTTCGAGCTGGGGGCCAGGTTGCTGTCCCTCAAACAATTGGGGGGCTGAAGCACCAAAAATAAATAAATAAATAAATAAATAAATAAATAAATAAATAAATAAAAATACATTTTTTAAAAAAAATAAAATAAAATAAAATAAATATGCATGCATACTCTCCCAGCCCCAGAAAAGCCATGGTAAAACCCTTGTGGAGATTTTGCCAAGAAAACACCAAGAACAAGTAATAACAACAATAATATCATCATGGCAGGCGGCGGCAGCAGGACTGGCCTGGGGCCAGTCCAAAGGCCTCAGGGGGCGCATCCGGGCCTTAGGTTGCCTACCCCTGGTTTAAGGCAAGCTATAATTTCCACTTTGTTGCCAGCATAGATGGTAGGAATGGATGAGATGTTTGACTGCAGTTTTGATCATCCCTTCATCATCACAACAATTCTCTGCGTTGCCTAGGGCTGATGGGACTTGTAGTCCAATAACTTCTGGAAGGTTATACATTCCCCACACTGATACACAGGGTTTTTCCCAAACCAGAATTGCCACAGTGCAAAAGTAGGCTGGTTTCCAATCATAGTGTTTAGACTAAGGGCTACACACACTTCACACTACACAGTTATAGTGCTATTATTCTACCTTAACTGCCATGGTTCCAGCCTATGGAATCCTGGGATTTTCAGTTTTCAGAGGGCTATTTAGAATTCTCAATGAGAAAGGTCACCAAACTGCAAACCTCGGGTTTCTATAGGATGCTACAATTGAAGTTAAAGTGGAATTATAGTGCTATGATTGCATCATGTGAAAGAGGCTCAAGTTTAAACCATAGTTCAGTGGTTCAAAAAGAAATGGAATGTGATGGCTTAGTGCAATCTAGAAAGGAAGGAGAAGAGGAGGGTGGGGAAGGAAAGAAGGGAGAGATGTGTGAGGAGGGCAGAAATGGGATGAGATAGCAGGAACACATAAGGCCACAGCTTGCTATTTGTTCATTCACATTGCAGCAAACTATAGTCTGGAATTACATCTGAACTATCTTACTGTCATTGGCTATTAAGAATATTGAAATGTTATCTAAAGATATTAGCAGTCAACAATGCCAAATTACAAAAGGAACGAGACAGGGTTGTCCTTTATCACCTTTACTCTTCATTTTGGTCCTGGAAATCTTAATTAATCAAATAAGAGAACATGATCAAATAAAGGGAGCTCAAATAAAAGGACATCAGTACAGGATAAGAGCATACGCTGATGATATGGTAATTATTCTGAAAAAGCCAAAAGACAAAAATAATGATCTAACAAAGCTGATACAGAATTTTAGAGACTTGGCAGGTCTAACAACTAATAAAACCAAATCTAATATACTAACTTGGAACATGACTAAAGTGGAAGAACTGGGTTTCAAATTAGTCAAAGGATTAAATATTTAGGTGTTACACTTGCTAAAAGGAACTCTAAACTTTATGACAATAACTATGAAGCTTTGTGGAAGGAAATTAGGAAATACCTGACAAGATGGAAAAACTTAAATCTAACAATGGGAAGAATTTCTGTGGTTAAAATGACTATTCTGTCTAAAATAATGTTTTTATTTCAAAATTTACAAATTCTGACAAATGATAAACAATTTAAGAAATGGGAGAAGGAGATCTCACAGTTTGTTTGGGCTGGGAAAAAGGCAAGAATAAGATTGAAATATTTAAAAGATACAAAGGAGAGAGGAGGACTAGGTGTGCCAGATCTGAAGTTATGCTATTATTCATGTGCTCTTGATTGGATTCGCATTTGGATAAACTTTGATGATGAAAAAAGGTTAAATTTAGAAGGAATTAATAAAATATATGGATGGCATGGGTACTTGTGGTATAGAAGATTGGAGCAAAACAAGTATTTCAATGATCATATAGTCAGGAGAGCCATACTGAGGGTAAGGCTGAAGATAAAAGATAAGATCTATAGAGAACTACATACTTAGCTGTCACCTCAAGAGGCTTGGATGAAAGGATGCAAAACACAAATAAAGGACTGTTTAAGATACCAAGAAATATTACAGTGGGAAGGGAACACACCAAGGTTAAAATCAGATGAAGAGATAAAAAAGATTAAGGAGGATTATTACTGGTTTACGTATTATCAGCTGAAGGAGAGATTTAAAACAGATCTTAAAACAGAAGGATTTAATAGAGACAGAAACGAATGAGACAAGATTTTGTTAGAACAAACAAAAGGAACGATAGCTAAAACATATAAGCTGTTGTTGAAAATCAAATCAGAAACAGAAATAGTCAAGGATTGTATGATAAAATGTGTGCAGAATTTTGGATATCAAATACATTTGGAAAAATGGGAAAGAGCCTGGAGACAAGACTTGAAATACACACTATGTATGGACTTGAAAGAGAACTTTTATAAAATGTTATATAGGTGGTATTTAACACCTAACAAACTGGCAAAAATAAAAGGCTTCAAGAGAGGGAAGTGTTGGAAATGTGAGAAAAATGAAGGATCACTCTATCATATATGGTGGACATGTCCAATGGCAAGGAAATACTGGAAAGAAATTCATAAAATTTTACAAATAATATTAAAAAGTCCAGTCAAGATGGTCCCAGAATATTTTTTACTAAACATAATTGATGGAGAAAATGATAGGAAACATTTGAAATTTATTCTTTATCTAATAACAGCACCTAGAACAACATATGCAAAGAAATGGAAAGAAAAAAACATACCGACAATAGATGACTGGTTAGAGAAATGTACGGAAATGATGAAACTAGATAAATTGACAATGTGCATAAATAATACGTATATTGAGAGATGGGAAGAAGACTGGTAAAGATTGATACAATATGGTAAAGACACATGGTCTAAAAAGGGAAATTAAATGATTTGGTCTCTGAACATTATGCTGTGAATAATCGTTAAGGAAGAAGGTTGGTAATATGTAGATAATGATGATAATGGAAACATGTATCTGGAAATATGAATAGGTCTCAGACGTTCAGTTTTACTAATAATAATTGTCTACGATGTTAAAAAAATGTATTGAACAATTAGAATGTTATTAGAAGGAAGAATATATTAAGCTACATGCTCAATTAATAACATAAAGCTTACCAAAGGAGATCCAGAAGACAGTTATAAATATGTTTTGTTTTATGATGTAACTAATATAATAAAAAAATAAAAATAAAGATATTAGCAGTCAAGGGAAAGCACACTGTAAATCAGATGGGCGTGCAATGTTTTTAAGAAAATTCAATTTTAAAATAAAGTTTGGGGGGAATCTGTTTCAGCAACTTTAATCTATCCAAAGTATCTGATACACAAGCTTAATGCATAACAAATTATGCCACTTTTGATCACCATTCCACACATGCTGTTTTATAAAATAAGCAGCTTTTCATATGCTTATGAACTAGTCATTTTCTTTACTTCAGTGGCATTCTATAAAATTACACATCCCCTAAGGAAAAAATATTCTGAAAATATTTTTAGGAGCTGTCATTTCTTACAGCAAGTACCAACAAAACATTGACTTATATCAGGTTGCTGTGAACTTGTTAAGTTAAATTAGGATTCTTATCGTTAACACAGATTGCAAACATATTGGCTTGGATCCAGAATTCCAGTAAGTGGAACTCAGTACATAGGATGTTTCAGAGGGAAATGGAGGTGGGACATTATTTCCATCAATTCCTCCTTGTCACTACATCTCCCTGAGAAGTGTCCCTGGGAGATGGGGTTTTCTGGAATAGTATGGTTTGTGGTTGGAGGAGAGAGATTTGGCCTTCAAAGACTGCCCATATTCTCTCATGTCTTTGCATAGCTGTTCCCATCTCTTTCATGAAAAAAGTGACAAAACAATTTATTTCCCCCCCTAGATAATTAAGTCTAGTGAGTAAAACACCATTAAGGCTAGAGAGGTCTATCCAATCTTTACAAAAAAATGTATCCCCCCCCCCACCCCAGTGATTCCTATGTGAGGGACACAGGACACAGAAGAAGAAGTGAAGATAGGAGGAAGGAATATCCACAATTTAAGATATGCAGATGACACCATAGTACTAGCATAAAACCTCACAGACCTGGAACACCTACTAAGGAAAATCAAAGAAGAAAGTGCTAAGGCAATCGTAATGCTGAACATAAAGAAAACAAAAATTATGACCACCAAGGACCTTCACAAATTCAACCTAGACAATGAAGAAATAGAAATAGTAAAAGAATTCCTTTACCTGGGATCAAACATTGGGGACTGCAGTCAGGAAATCAGAAAACTAAAAATGGGAAGGGTAGCCATGAAAGAACTAGAAAAGGTTCTAAAATGCAAAGATTTACAACTCAGCCCAAAAGTTAGAATCATACAAGCCATTGTATTCCCTATTATCATGTATGGATGTGAGAGCTGGACAGTTAAGAAAAATGATAGGAAGAAAATCAATGCATTTGAGATGTGGTGCTAGAGAAGAGTGCTGAGGATGCCATGGACAGCCATAAGAATAAAGAAGTGGGTCCTAGAGCAGATCAAGCCAGAAACCTCCCTGGAAGCCAAAATGACCAAACTGTACTTCGGACTCATCATGAGAAGGGAGGACTCTTTGGAAAAAAACAATAATGCTGGGAAAGGTGGAGGGAAGTAGGAAGAGAGGAAGGCCACATGACAGATGGATAGACTCTATTAAGAAGGTCACAGGTATTAAGGGGTTGCAGGATTTAAGCATAGCAGTGGAGGACAGAGGGTCTTGGACAGGGGTAGGCAACCTTTCCCCTTTAAGGGATGAGGGACTTCAGCTCCCAGAATCCCAGGAGCTACTGGCCAACATGGGACTATTGACCAACATGGCTGAGGCTTCTGGGAGCTGAAGTCCCTCAGCCCTTAAAGGGAAAGGTTGCCTACCCCTGGTCTTGGAGATGTCTCATCCCTAGGCTTGCCATGAGTCAAGATTGACTCGAGGGCAGTTAACAACAACAACAAAGTAATATGTTGAACTATTTCAAATCCTGTGAAATTTATTCTGCAGATATGACCTAGCAAAATTTTGGACTCAGCACATCCAAAAGCCAAGCTTACCTATAAAATAGACACAGATGCTGTAACACTGATTCTTCCAGAAACTGTTATAGCAGCTTCATAAACAACATTTATACATCCTGTATAAATTGTCTGGAGTGTCACTCTTAAGGGCCACTGGTTAGACTTTCTGGAATATTCACAAATACTCTTAACTACTCAGGATGAAAATGTTGTGAAAGTAATTTGGGAGAAATTTCAGTGAGCAGAGAATATAAGGGGTAGGAATCATGCAGTTCTCCCAAAGTTGTCCTACTGCAGCTCCCAGTATTCCTCATCATTGGCTATGCTAGCTAGGGCTGCTGGGAGTAGCACTTCAACAACATCTGGAAGGCTGCATGATTTTTACCCTGAGCTAAGTGGAGAGGCATGCCTATTGCGCTCTGTCAAGTGAGAAGGCTCAGCACAAGAAGGCCATGTGAGTGATCTGGAGGGTAATGCCATTTTTGCAGAAGAAGCCTCCATGGGGGTGGGGCCACCTTAATCTCTTTATGAGGAACTATACTAGGCTTAATAACCAACAGTGTTTTTCAGTTGCATTTGTCCCTTCACCCATTAACATTTTTCTGCCCAGTAAATAAGTATCTAAGTGTGGGAAGGTGATGGAGAATGGAGATCTGGTGTGTGCTGTTATTCTCATGTGCAGCCAAAAGGGTCTATCCAAAAAGTCCCAGTTTCAAGCCCTGGTATTTCCAGCTAAAAGGAGCTCAAATGCCTACCTGTGTGGAACTGCTACCAATGAAAGTAAACAATGAATTCTGTATGTGGTACTTTTATATGTGGTCTTGGTGATCACATCAAGTTTCCTGGGTCTTGGACTGGAGCCAAAGTTGACTCTCCATAAACAGAAAGAGATCTTCTAGTGCCCAAAGGAACTGGGCATCCACAGAGACTCCCTGCTAGAGGGTAAGGTGGCTATATTGGGAAGGGGACAATGAGCAAAAATCCATCCACCTTCCTTCTATCTGGTTTGAAGAGTTCCACTTCACACAGTTCTGGATCTCATCCATTGTATCTGGGTGGCTGATGGCCTCCGTATCATAATGAATTAGCTGTACATTTTAGTCAGACATTAAAGAAGTTTTCCAAGGTTCTGAGCTCTGTTCCCAAAACAGGGTCAGCACTTTGGATAGCTCCCTTAAAATTCAGACTTAAACCTGTTCCCTACAGAAGATAAACCAATAGTATTACAGTCTGGCCAATCTGGAAACTACAGTGCAATATTCCCACAATACATTATTGAGTGAAACTGCAAGAAATTTGCAACATTTGACTCATTTTCTTGCCTCAACAAGAAAAAAAAAAAGAAGGGATTACTTCTTTTGAAGGGAAAAAACATCTTAAAAATCTTTTAAAAATTAATTATTATTAGCCTGGTATTATTTTCTATTCTTTTCCTTTGTTTCTGAGCTCCACTTATGCACAGATGAAATCAACACTGGAAGATCCAGCTTGACCTCCCACTCCACCCAGCCCAAAACCAAGCAGCAGCCGTGGGGGTTGTGCTGTGACACCGGGGGTGTCTTATCTTTCCTAGAGGCTTGGTTGGTAAGCTTGGAGGATTATATTTCCTATAATAATCTGACTGAAAATGACTGTAATTTTGCAAAATCAAAAAGTCACATTGTGCAAGATTACAAAAAAGTACACAGGACACAATATTTCTTCATGAAAAGAAATGACAGAAAGCACAGGTAAGCAGATGCCATGAGAAAAGTTATTCAGCAAGAAATCCATGCTGTGTTTCATTCTGGGGAGAAATGAAATATTAAACATGTCTTATTCTTAGGGTTGACAATTCAGGGGTATCCCAGGCCCTGATATTTCAGAGTAGAACCTGAGAGCTAGGGAAGATCTCTTGTGATATCACAGGGGCCCCAGTCCTGATGTTGTTAGAAAACTTACAAGGGACAGCCACTGATGTCATTGAGCATGATGCCTTAGGCTTCTGCTCCAATTGCTCAGAGTATGCCATTGAAATCGAAAAGACTAAATCAAACAAATGAGGGGAGGATGTACACATGCTTTTCAAGACAACACTCTTGCCCTGAGATTCTTTCTTCCACACTAAGGATCAGAGAAGATGGTCCAGTTAGGTCTAGGCTGTGAAATCTGTGAAATTTTCTATCCTTTTTAAAAAGGAGTGGCTGTGCAGAGAAGGGCACAGGAGCCAATAGTGGCAGATCTCCCCTTCCTGTTTGCTCCTTAGCCCTGAAAATTGCTGAGAAAAGCTTCCACCAGGGCTGGTGAAATCTGACTGCTCCTCATCCCAAGGAAAAATATCTTGAAAATAAATGTCAGCATTACACTTGAATGTCTAATTCATGGGCTTGAGATACACACTGAGCCTGTACCCATGTAGGCCCCCATTCTGTAGAGGCACTAGTGTGGCCACTTTTATCTGAGGATAGCCTCCTCCTTCATTTTGTGATCTTGTGGTTTTATCTCAATACCAATAAGGCACACAAGTTATGTTTGGCTTTTACCACCCTCCAGCCTTGGACCATACAGGAGAGGAGTACAGCTGAATTCTTGGATAGGACAGAGGACCCAGGCCTCCTACCAGGTATAGTGGAAAAAAATAAGATCTGAATTGTAAAAATTAAAATGACTACTCAGAAGAAAACATTGGTATTATCTCTGATATTATCCATCATTAAAGTGAAAGGTATGTAGGCATGAGTGATAATCAGTTTCTAACATGGATCTAAATAGTGTCAAGGACTGCAGGTATAATCCAGTTTGACATCACTTCTACTGCCATGGCTCATTGCTATGGAATTCTGGGAACTATGAAGGCTAAATATCTCACAAAACTACAATTCCCAATATTCCATTGCATTAAGCCATGGCAGTTAAAGTGGATTATTTTGGCAGTGCGGATGCAGCCAAGGTTTATGCATAGGGGAAGGAAGCTAGTTTGATTCTGTCAGAGGTTGACCACAGAGTCATGTTGGAGGATCTAGAAATTCATAGAGAAAACACTTCTCTAGACATTTTAGGTCCTCCAGTGTAATTCTATGGTCAGCTTCCAATGGATGTTGACCACAGAGGTGTGCTGGAGTACCTAGAGATTCCTAGAGAGGTGTTGTCTCAGGTACAAAGTGACTTTTCATCTGTGGTTTTTCCACTTTTACAGGGCCTCTGTGCTCCTAACCCCAGTAAATTTGTAGAGCCCACTATATACCATTTCTTGTGATATGATCCAGATTTAACCATATAGATCTTGCTATTCTCAGTAATGTCCAATTTAAGTCTCTTTGTCAGATTTTCTGTATTACAGTTTATATTTGCTGAGATATGCATACCAGGATGTATGGTCTAGTGAAAATCTGAGCTACAAAAGCAGCTCTATTTCTAATCTTATATCTCTCTTCCTATGTACTCTTCATTGTCAGTGAACTAACATTCTATATACAGGAATGTAAAAAGAGTAAATGTAAATGAGTAAAAATGAGGAGTGACTTAGGGAGCTGAATATGTTTAGCCTGGAGAAGAGATAGTTAAGAGAAGATATGATGTGAAGGGACATCATATTGAGGATGGAGCAATCTTGTTTTCTGCTGCTCAAGAGACTAGAACAGAGAACAATGGATGCAAACTACAGGATAAGAGATTCCACCTGAACATTAGGAGGAACTTCTTGACAGTAAGAGCTGTTGGACAATTAAACACACTCCCTTGGAGAGTAATAGAGTCTCCTTCTTTGGAGGTCTTTAAACAGAGGCTGAAGGGCCATCTCTTGGGGGTGCTTTGATTGTGAATTCCTCCATGGCAGCGGGTGGACTGGAAGACCCCTGTAGTCTCTTCCAACTCTAGTTTTTGCAAATTTCCATTAACAATTTGTGTCCCATTTATTTTAATAAATCTGCTAAAAACAAAACACAAGTCTCAGCCCTAGTCAATTCTTCTTTACACAGAACAAAAAGGGGGAAGGGGTTGAATACCATTAGTAACATAGTCACAAAGAATGGAAAGGCAGTCTTGCTGTGCTAGGGAAATGTAAATCTAAATAGATTTTTTTTAAAAAAACAACACTAAAATTGGATAAAATTATTTGTTCTTTATCACCCTCAAGGCCAACTTTTATAAGGTTTTATTTCACTGATACTGGACCCCAAGTAGTGTGAAACAAATCTCAAATAAGATAGATACTAGAGACATCAGGCTCCATGAACAGTTTTTTATAATACATTATACGACTGCCCATTAACACTTTAGTTTGGGGAACAGCCTCTCAAAATAATCAAAGAAATTGTCAGGTACAATATGCCACACATCCTGGCTGTTTAACTGATTTGGTCATTACAGATTAATTAATCTCAAACAGACAAATCATTTCTCCTCACTCAAAATCAGTAAGAAGTCCTACTCTGAATTGGTATGAAAGTGTCTGGGTGCTAGCTTTTCTAACTAAACTTGCATACTTTAGAAGACCCTATACTGTTTACAAACACATATTCATTGAGGAATGGAATGTATAAATCTATGCCTATTCATATAATTTTTATTATTACCATCAGCAGCTAAGGATTTTCATGTCAGTGGGGGTGTATTAGTTAGTTGTACCCTGCAAGGTAAATTAATATTATTTTCCATATTTCAGATGAGAGAATGAAGAAGAGAGGAAGTGCTAAGCTATGTTTTAAGCCACAGGAAAAAAACGTCCATGCTAGAAGTAGAATTTAATCACTTTGGTTATATCTTGAAATTTCCAACCGTACATATCCACTGATTCTCCATGTACATATTCCACCATCCAGAGCTTGAAATTGTTTTTTAATCCAAAAAACAAAGCTCGATTTTGCCATTTTATATAAGGGACACCATTTTACTATGTCACTGAATATAACTGGACTTGACCATATGGCTCTTGGTCTGCATGGTGTGTGTGAGTGTGGAATGCCTATCCAAACTCCAGCAGATACCAACAGCCCATTGTATATGAATATCTTAAAACTTGGATGCAGTAGGTTGTAAGTGGCATAGTTACCTATTATGGATTATCCAAATGTTAAGGGGACAATAAGATCATTTTGAATATACATTTCAAAAGCAAGATAACAAGTGTGAACATTGTGTGTGTGTGTGTGTGCGTGTGCACATGTATGTCTGTTTCTGTTTCTGTTTCTGTGTCTGTGTGTGTGTTTGTGTGTATGCCTGCGTGCTCATATGTGTGTTGAGTAACAATTTCTAGTTAATATTAATGTTATCTTTTAAGGGTATTTTTAAGAGAAATTTTGAGCAAAATCTTTCAAGTGTAATAGCATTTTCTTATTAGTCCTAGGGCAACATCCTGTTAGTGGCATCCACAAGTGTAAGTCCACTTATGCTTGTGCACATCTTCTTTGGTCATCTCAGAGATTGGTATTTTCCTCAACCCTCTGCAAATGATCAAAGCCCCACACTCAAGAACACATTTTTTTTTCTGCAATAGCCCCACACTCTGAACACCCATTTTGTAGCAAGTGGAAAATGGGCAGAATGGGGGAGGGGGAGAGAAGCATCTGCCTATGCCCCAGTCCAGTGGGAAGATGTTATTAGTCTGTGTCAGGTTATGAGGCCTAGCCAAATGCTGCTCCAATCCCTGCTCAGTCCATCAGACACAGGATGGCCATTCAGGGGGGCTATCATACCAAAACTGTGAATCTTGGGGTGGTGAATGGGGAACCATAGTGGGGTTCTATCTAATGACCTCTTACACTACACTAGGCAACATAGGGTCTCAGCCTTTAATGTATTTTTAAGGCAATAAGTACTATAATGGGCAATGTATTATTTTTAGAACTTGTAATGGTAATGAATTGTTAACTCATTACATATTACTATAAATTATTATGAAAAAATAACTTTTCCAGCACTGGAACCTCTGAATCTACATTGTCTATTCATCTTTCCAAATGAGACACATATAAAGATTGTGCTAAATATTTATTGTAAACAGATATAGCATATATATTTTTCTGCAATTTGAAAATATCCATATTAAGTTTTCTCAGTTCTAGTTACAGTCATGGCTGTGAAAGTTTTAGAGTTAAAAAAGGGCTGCTTGAAACCAATGACACTTTATCAAATATGAGATACAAACAGGAAAGAGAAATATGTCTGATCTGTATGGAGATTAAGTATGTCTGTCTAAAGATTTCTAGAGTTTGGGCTGATTATTTTCGTATATAATATACTTCAGTCAGTCCACAATTTGTGAGCACATACACTTATTTAAGGGACCAGGTAGAACTGGCAACGATGATACACTTTTGTCAAAATAGGGATGATGTAAATCTAGCTTCTTTGTTTGATGAAACTATACCTCTGATATGAAAAAACCAAATAGTATCCTATTTTGTTTTGTTTTGTTTTTAATGTAGATCAAAATGCTGTATGGAAAGCTAGGAGATAATTACACACATTGTTGGAAGAGTACACACACATACAAACACACACACACACACACACACACACATATATATATATGTATTCCCAACTTTCTTCCCAAATGGGATCAGGGTCCAAAGCACACTGCAGAAATAATCCAGTTTGAGACCGTTTTAACTGCCCTGGCTCAATACTAGGGAATTCTGGGAACTGTAGTTTTGTGAGACATTTAGCCTCTCCGTTAGAGAGCTCTGGTTCTACAATAAATTAAATTCCCAAGATTCCCTAGCACTGAGCCAGGGCAGTTAAAATGGTCTCAAACCGGATTATTTCTGCAATGTGTTTTGGACCCCAGACTGACATTTGGGCTCGGTCTCTTCGGTAATAGCAGTGGCTGCACATGAAACTCTGGAATAAACTTTTGGGTTTCATAAGCAGTTCTCCATACACAAAAACACTGCCTCATTGGACAGTGGCCAAAAACCTGAAGGCTTTCAAGCAAAGATCAGCAATGTTAATCAAACAACAGCCAAGTCAGAAAACATTTTAAATGGCACAATTAACACCTGAGCTTCAAGGCCTAGATGGCTTTGCTGCTGATACCATAATATCACTTGATTCTTGAGGTATCAGAGCAGCCTCAGTCAGTTTTTAATTATTCAACAGTAGGATGTTCTTCTAGACTTCCTGGAGTCTATGGTAATTTTCAAAAGTTTCACACACATGAGGGCATTTAAAGTATTTTTGTTTATTTTTTAAAAAAAATATTTCCTGGCATAACTTGCAACAGCTGTATGTTATAGCGCATATTTTTGGTTACCAACATGTACATCACATTTTCTCTGTTCAGAGTTCTCTGACTTGAAGGCCAGATTAAGGCTTACTCATGTAGAAAATGAATTTTCCCTCTTGCATGAGATTTCCACAAACATATTCTAGCATAGTGACTGTTCATTATTAAAATTTCTTTTTTGTCTATGCACTTCTGAGGACAGAATGAAATATTTCCCATTACTGCTAAAAAGACTGGTACAGCTGAGTTGCACAGAAGCCCTCGGCACATAACCTTGTATCAGGAATAAGGAACCTCTTTCAACCTTACAGCCAAATTCAATTTCAGATATATTCTCAGAGACTGAACCTCAATGAGACCAAGAAAGCCAGCATATTTCATTTTAAAACAGTAACTGGCAGTTACTGTTACTGCCAATAACTAAGACTTGTGATTTTAGCATTTCAGTCTTTTGTTGTATGCCTTCAAGCTGGCATCCCTCATTTCTCATGCATCCCTAAGTTGAACCTATCACAGGTTTTCTTGCAAAATTTGTTCAGCAGGGGTTTATCTTCCTCTGAGTCTGAGAGAGTATGGCTTGCCCAAGATAACCCAGAAGGTTTCCATGACTTAGTGGATTCAGATCTTGGCCCTCTGGAATCCAACACTGAAACCACTACATGACATTAGCTCAATTCAGTGTGTACAAAAACAGAGAACCTATCAAATAATGGTATCACAGGGAAAGGATATACCATTGGGAAACACCAGATTGTTGGACTGGGACCGCCAAAGTCCCCTGCCCCCAAGTCAATTTATAGACAATAGCAATGTAACTTGCCTTACAAAACAGGCTGAGACTGAACAGGAGCTCATACAAACCAGAAACTAGAGATTCTTCTTAGAAGATAGGCAAATATTAATGAATAGGGTTGCCAGAGCGAAAACTGGAGAGGACTGTTGGACCTTTAATGGAAGAAATTTCAGAAGGTGTTGTTTGTTACCTGGTTGTATGACAAGCACCATCTGCTAAAGTTCCTTCCCCTACACAGAAGAAGCCTTCTATAATTTTCAGTTTGGCAGTCCTATTAATATTCATTCCTAGAATCTGTAATGATATACACCTTATTTATCAGATTCAGTCCTTCATGAGCAAAAAATCAACCAACAAAAATGGAAAAGGCATCCAAAGAGAAGAGGGAAAAGATTGTAGCTTAGGGACAGAGCTTTATATGCACAAGGTGACCAGATATGGATGGGAATGGATCCTATCTCTAACATTGGAAAGTGTCTGCCAGTCACTATAAACAACACTGAGATAGGTGAACTTCTAACTCAATATAAAGTAATAACTGCACAATAGTTTGGAAAGTGCAGATACCTCTACTGATCATACTTCAATCTCCTTTACAATCAGCTTCAGCTTCAGCGTATTCATTTTCTAAGTTATGACCTCATCTCTGATAGCTACACAAGACATTCTTTGTTGTATTTGTTCTGCACTGCTTCATACCTCAGATTTCAACTCAAGTGCTGAAGGAAAAGTAAAGTGCTCCCTTATGCAGGACATGATAGGATTACTAAGTCAGCACACCTATGTTCCTCTGTGAAGAGACACATCAAATAAAAAGCCACCTTGATATGCCCTTGGTTGCAAGAGCCTTCTAATGCAGGCTGTGTCATGATTTATAAGAATGACTCATAATGTGGCATTATATTTAATATGATGTAATGCTGATGCAAAATGCCATTCAGTGAATTTCAATGTCACCAAAGAGAAAGCAGGAGAAAGTACAATTCAATAATTTCTTTCCTCTCACAATCAAAAGACTGTTCCTTTAAAGGTTTCAGCTCTTTTACACACCCTTTCCTATTCACTGTCTGAAAATGCATTGCTGTTTTCTCTCATCTAACTCATTAAACAGGCTTCCCCTGCTATAGTCACAGGGCCTAAGCAAAAAAAAAGAAAAAAAAAGAGGGGGGGCTGACTTTGCTAAAGACCAATACAGGAGCATTTTTCAACCACAAAGTGACTTTCAAGCAGCCACCTTGTGGCAGAGAATTGCACTGTGTTGTATATTGTTAACTATGACAGTGAGTTTTAAATTGTTGGTCTTAGGTAGGAGCAAGAGCCAAGGGGAGAAAGAAAAATGTGAAAGAGAAGGCAGAAGGCTGTGAATGGGATAAAATTTCCAATAAAAAATATCTGAGAAATACCAGAACTACATTCTTGTCAGACACAAAGAAAATAGCAATAAGAATGGGTCACCTTATCATGCAATAATCACCATGGGAACCTCTGTGCCAATCCACAAAAGCGGTCCCCCATAGAACTGTGAAGAGGCTATCTTTCATGGCTAGAAAAATATGTAAATAGCCACCCCAAAAAGTTAAGGTATAAAACTAGCTGGGGCATGAAGACATATGTCATAGCATAGCATGAACAACAATCTACCAGCTGGGCTTAAGCCATAGCAGCAAAAAAAGATGCCTTACACTTCCAGTGCATCAATCTAGCCTATTCCTATCATTCACTGGCAGTGGCTCTCAGAGGTTACAGGAATTAATTATTCTAAACCTACTTGGAGATGGTAGTGATTGAACCTATGACCTTCAGCATATATATAGCATTTTACTCAACCAGCTTCTCCCCATTTGCTCAATGCAATTTGCTCCTAGAGCTCAAGGAACAAGTTCATTTTGTTGACACCAGCGTAATGACATGGAGACATTGTGTGAGACACAGAAGTTTGTGATAGAGACCTCAAGTGCATGTTACCACCATTCCATTCCCAATTTGAGGTAAACATCTGGTTCTGATGGAGTCATCCATATGAGGTGAGGGTGATCAGTGGTTTTGGTTACCCTTGTGAAGGTTCAGTAGGATATGGCAGCCAAGAGTCTAAATGGACAAGGGATCCAGAAGAATCCAAAAGAGGGATGCATATATCAACGACACTGTAAGAGGGGCATCCTGTATATCTGTTTAAATGATAGTGCTAGATGCCTCCAATACTAGAAGGGAATTCAAATGGACATAATTGAAACACTGACTAATTGAGAAAAACAATGAGATAACTTAATTCAAAGATATAAACTCTGTGGGAAGGGCAGTGAAAGGCATGCTGGAGTACTGTAGTTCTGTACATCAGTGGTAGCATAGAGTCAAAAAAACTAGAAACCACCAACAAAGCATCCTCTTTCATAGAATCACTGTTGGTGGTAATATCAGGTAACTAAACTGATAATTTAATACTGAAGACATAATAATGTCTATCTAGCCAGAACGTTCAGTATAAACTGGAGATGGATAATAACTTCAGTTACCCTCACATAAGCCGAGTAAATATATATTCCAGGTATGTCAGTGAGGTTGGATTTCTACACACTCTAACTTTCCAGAAGTTTTGGACTACAGTACTAAGAAGCCCCAGCCACCATGGCCAACAATCAGGGTTACCCTCCTGTCCTAAACGACTGTGCCATATAGAACAGCTGGTCATGATACCAACTAGAGGGGAGATGATCCTGGATTCAATCTTTGTACTAAACTTAAGCCTGTCCTAAGTTGTTCTTGAGGAGGAGGATTGCTGTTATAATGTGATTGCAGAAGAAAAAAAAGATTCTCTGTGCAGAGGGAGCCTTGTCTTCACATAAACTCCCTGTCCCACCATCTTTATCCTTCTCCTGCCACTGTCACAGTGACAGCTGGTAGCTTCCATGTCAATGAGGTTGTAGACCAGTTTTTTTAGTAGGAACTAAAAGACTCTCCAAAACAGGTTCAGCACCTTTGATAGCTCCTGGATAGTTTGGACTAAATCCCAGAGCAGATTTACTACCTCATTGTCTTGGAAGCCACTACCTGCCTCACTCTCTCTTTAATGGGAAGTTTGTCATTACACCTAAGACAGTTGAATAAAATAGAAGTTGAATAACAATAAAAATAGTGATAAATAATAAGTGTTTATGAAATTATATTAAAATTGGACTAGGGGCATCTCATGATACTAGAATCCTACTGATGAAGAATTCCCACACAAATTTATGCTAATGTAGAACCCAGTTGTTCCTGGGTATCCTGGATCAAATGCTTTATAAAAGAATTAGAAATGTAGATGATGTTATAGGAAATTGGTCATATAACAAAATGTATGAGATTTCTTATTCTGAAGTTTTATCATAAATGAGTAGATACAATGGTGGTTCTTCTCTGTAAGAATGAATCAGAAATAACCGTGATATTCAGGACTTTCATTCATTCCTTCACCTATCTATATACCTTCAGTAATATCTTTTTCTTCTTGGTGGCTGCTCTCAGTCTCTGGAACTTCCTCCCTAGAGAAGCCAGGATGGCCCCATCCCTGTTCTCCTTTTGGCAGCAAGTAAAAACATTTTTGTGCCATCAGGCTTTTAAAATGACAAGGGCTGGGCTTTTAAATGCTATATAAGGTTTGCATATTATGCCAAGTTGGTGAATAGTTTTTAATATACCATATTTTAATATTTTAATGCATAACTGTTTTAACTGTTTTTTTTAACTTTTTATTTATGCTTTTTAATGCTTTTGTATTGTTTTAAATTTCTTGTTATCCACCTTGAGACCCTATACTGGAAGAAAGGCAGGAAATAAATAAATATAAACCATCATCATCATCATCATCTTGCCCCATGCTAAACACCACCTTGAGCTCACTGGATAAAAAGACGGTTATAAATGTCATAAATAACTAAAGACAGAGCCAACAGACTAGCAGCACTTCCAAAAGTAGCTCATTGGTTCTACATTGGACAGGCATGTAAGGATCTCCATATCAAAATAGCTTATGTGCCTTTGGGGAAATAGCAGATGTCCAAAGTCAGCACTCACACTATCTGTCCCACTAATACTGCCAATAGAGTGAAAGCTTTCATGCCTAGCTTATTAGTGTTGAGTGCATACCAAGAGCCTTATAGACAGTTCCATCATCATGTTGTGCATCTGCATAATGTCTTTGAAATAAACATGAACACTTTTTCATAAGAATGGCATGAGTCTGCAATATGCTCAGAGTGACATTATGACCTGGAGCTGTTTTCTTTCTTTCTTCCAAGATAAAGTTAATTTCTTCACATGTTATACTAATATACCCACTCGAATCTCAAGATACATCAGATACCATCCATCAGCCACACTATGTATTCAGAAAGCTACATTAAAACCTTGTGTCCATATTGCTGTATTTCCCTCTCCATACACACGTGAACACTCAGTAAACATGATAGAATAGTGAGATTGCACTCTCTGACTGTGATCCAAGATGTCAATGTACCTACTGCTTGTGTGCACTAGCAGTTGAAAGTTCAGCAGTTGTACAAAGATGTTCCTAATTGTGCATTTCAAGCAGGTATTTTCACACTAGTTTATCTAGTTTAAGGAGAATGAGCATGGTGTGATAGTTAAAAATGTTGGACTAGGATACAGGAAGCCCAGGCTGAAGTCCTCACTCAGCCATTGTGCACACTGGAGGACTGGGCCAGTCTTTCTCTCTCAAGTAAGTTGTGAAGATCTGGGTGGAAGGGGGCCACTAGCATCAGGAGCATAGCCAGCTGGTGAAATACAGCTACCACTTTACATATTCACTCAGTTAAGGCAGGAGGGAGGGAAATAGAGTTTCATATATATAGATAGATATAGATATAGCCTTTATGTTTGTTGTTGTTAAGTACCTTCAAGTCATTTATGACTTATAGTGATCCTAAGGCAAACCTATCATGGGACTTGCTTGGCCAACTTTGTTCAGAGGATGTTTGCCATTGCCTTCCCCTGAGGCTGAGAACATGTCTCTCATGCAAGATCACCCAATGGGTTTCATGGCCAATCAGGGAATTGAACCCTGGTCTCCAGAGTCCTAGTGCAACACCCAATCCACTACATCACACTGGCTCTCACACACTTTATGACCACTGTAATATTAAGCATTAAGAGCCAGCATGGTGAAGTGATTTCAACATTGGCTAGGGCTCTGGCAACCAGAGTTCAAATCCCCACTCAGCCATGGAAATCCACTGGGTACCCAGTCACACTCTCTCAGCCTCAAAACCAACCCACCTCCAAAAAATCTTATCAAGAAAACCTTGTGATACGTTTGTCTTAGAGTCATCATAAGTCAGAAACAACTTGAAGGCACACACCACACTCATATTTGTTATACATCATTCTGACTCTTAAGACCAATAGTGTTGGGGCAAGGTCTATTGCATGCAGACTCTTCTAATTCATCTTCCAAGAAGTGAAGCACTTCATACCTTTATAAGACACTTCATGCCTTGTCGTGCTTCTCCTGTATTCCTTAACCATATAAAAACACCTATGTGCATAACAGAGCTCCTGACAGTGTCCACTTCTGCCATTGGACTAATGCGAGGCTGTTTGTGCTTGCAATTGAACATTTTCATAACTTGTAAAAGGGTGAGATCCAATATAGTTTTTTTTGTCCAAGGGTCTGCATAACTGATTGTGCAAAAGAGTTGCACAACCCATGTTTACAACCAGATGCACAACTGTTTGTGCAACCACTTTGCTCAATCTAGTTTATATCTGGTTCCCAAGTGTGCAGGTGCATTGGTCAATCATTTGTACAGAGATATAATCCAGTGTGTTTCTACAAACAAGGGTTTTCACTCTACTAGCAATAAATTGGATTTAGGCCAGATTGGCTTCCAAGTATATGAAGCCAGAGAAAGAGTTTTGCTTTTACACCCTCAGCCCCAATTGTTCAGGATGATCTGAAACTCTAACCAGACAAGCATTTACATGTTACAGACTTTTACTGGGACACAATGAAATATGAATTATAAACAAGACCTTTGAAATATAATGGCAAATTCAAACTACATTTATAGCTTTAGATGTAACATCAGGGAGGGAAGGGAACACAAGGTAAGGTAAAACACAAAGATATTGCTGTTCTTGTCCTCTTGAATCTCCATCTTACCTCAAATACAATTTTTCATGTGCCGATCCTAAGAACTAAACAATGGGAAACAAGTTACACATTACAAGATAGTGTATTAGTAGGTAAAATGGTGAAAAGGTTAGAGTTGCAGATAATATAGAGATGGAAAGGAACAGAAAATACAAATTACCTACACTCCTGCTTATCATCAGAAAGGTCACATCCAAAATCATTCTGTGAGTACTTTCTCATTAGTTAATAAAGCCTTTCATGTAGTTCACTATTAACTCATTTTGTGAGTGTGACAGAGTCCTTGAATTATCCCCATGCATATATCCAGTGTAAATACTCCAAACTCATCTGATCTTGGAAGCTAAGTAGGGTCAGACTTGGATAGTGCTTGGATGGGAAACTGCCAACAAATATCAGGTGCTGTAGTTAGAGACAGAGAACTGGCAAATCCATCTCTGAGTATTCCTTGCCTTTAAAAACTATTAAATTCATGGGGTTGCCATAAATTGACAGGCCACTTAAAGACACAGACATTCACATGTACAGTTAGTTATATGAATGCAATGAAGCCAGATATAATCTGTTGATATTTCAGAAATCAGATGGAACAATTATTATTAATAGGCAATCAATACTATGCATTTATCCTTCAGTTCAGAGATCTAAAAACTTCATTAAGTAACACCAATGCATCCTTCATGTATTTTGGTTCTGGCACATTGGGTGGTAAAACCCTAAGGAGAGAGGAGCTGTGTTTATCAGGACTAAGAAATTAAGCTTGGAAGGGGTGGTATGGTTTTAATGTATGGATTTAAGAGGGATGGAAGAAGGGTACTTTTTATGCAGAGGTTTTGTATTTTGCATTTGTGTGTGTGTGTGTATATATTCCAATAATTTTTTAACAGCAACATTTTCTGTAAATCAGTTCTACACTGATACTCTGTGGGGTTCATGGAACTTTGGGATACTTGCTAGGTTCAGCATAAAATATTAAGGGTTTATATATATATATATATATATATAGATAGATAGATATATAGATAGATATATATATATACACACACACACACACACCGTATTTCTGGCTTATAAGATGACTGGGCGTATAAGACAACCCCCAACTTTTCTGGTCAAAATATAGAGTTTGGGATATACTCGCCGTATAAGATGACACCCCTTTCCAACACACACCAAATAAAAATTTTAAAAACATCAGATTTG
>CM034703.1:271585439-271600980 GCA_020142125.1 Phrynosoma platyrhinos
AGTTCAGTTGCAAGTTCCTTAGTCATCCATCCTGGTTTCTTGAGACAATCCTACAGAGTTCTTAGTTACAATTATATGTATGCTGTTTTCTTAGATTATGTTATCTTTGTGAAGTGGTGATATGGGTACAATTCATTTAAATTACACTGAGAAGCACTGACTGTCAGAAGGCACCTGTGAGTTGCATGGCTAAGCAGAGAACTACACAAAATTATTGCGATGTAAATTTAGAATCCATGAAATATATGCACTGTCATTGATTTTTTTTAATGTGCAGACTGTTGTTAGTTAAATTTTACTGAAAATATGTTCATCTCTGTTCAGCAGAATTAGTCCCAAAACAATGTGCTGAAAATTATATTGCCAAACTTGCATTCCTATAACTGTGTAGCTGGATGAAAGGCCCACTGAACTCATTGGGGCTTACTTCCAAGTACACCGGCACTGTCTAGTAAAGAAGTTGGCATATTTATGTAAAATTATATTATTAATTTTGTTTGTTGTTCTGTGTCTTCAAGTTGTTTCTGACTTTTGATGACCCTAAGGCAAACCTCTCACAGTGTTTTCTTGGCAAGGTTTGTTGGGCAGGGGGTTGTCAGGGCATTCCTCTGAGGCTGAGTGGTCACCCAGTGGGTTTCCATAACAGAGTATAGATTTGAACTCTGGTCTCCTGGAGTCCTAGTCCAACACTCATACCACTTCATTGCACTGACTCTTGATCAGATAACAAAGTCAATAATGCAAGAGTTAATATTATGCATTCTTGTACATTCCAAACAAGCATTCTTTTCATAAGAAGTTGTTCACTAATTGCCTGCTTTTCCTGAGACAGGTGGTCAGTTTCACCATAGTTGCTGGGTCTCCTGTTATTAAAAGTTTCACATCCCACTTTATCTGAATGCTGAAGGCAGCAAGCAGATAAAATGCCTAAACATCATAAAGATGTCAAAGAAGCCCCCCAAAATTAAAAACAGCAAGAGCCCCAAGGCTGTGATCTAAAAGAAGTTTTCAAGAGGTGGAAAGGGTAAGGACTGCAATAAATTCCTATTTTGTATATTATCTGTAATCAATCTCCTTTTCCCCAGGACACATTAACAAAAGAAATCCATAACATTATTCAACAACAAGCCCAGCACTAAGTTATAAACCTAACAATTTAACAAACTATCTGAAATAATTAAACAAATCCTAATTCACTCCTAACTTGGAAAAGTTCATTTTTATTTTTACTTTTCTTGCTGCAATCTAAAAGCATGACTTTTCCAAAAACACAAATCCAGCACTTAAAATATTGCAAGGCATAAAGATTAGAGCTATTTTCCCACCCTTGCCATTCTTCCATTGTTTCTTTTGCCCACAAACAACAGGCAATAGGAGAGAAAGGAGAATAAGAAAAATGGTGGAGGAAGAGGGTGGAAATTTTTATAGGTATATTCTGCCTAGGTGTCTTGGAACATTTAACACTACAAGTCCCATATCTGGATAAAGATCTGGTATCCGAAAAGAACTACACTGTCATGGATAAATCACTAGCATTGGCAGGTGACTTTTATCAATGAAGTGGTGAATTCACCCCAAGTTTTAGTATGAACTTTAAAGGAACTTTCCAAGGTGTTAAACTATTGTGGAGATATAGTGAAACACCTCTAATAGAGCATTTAATGTTCAGAGTAAACCCCAAAGTGGATTCGCCACCCTTCTGACATGGAAGCCACTAGGTGCCCCTGCAAACCATTTATAGGACGTCTACCCTTTGGGGGCACTGGGAAATACACTAAAATGTTCCACTGTTGGAGACTACTAGTTGACATGATCATTCCTCAGAACCTTCTCTTGTCAAATAAAGAGGGTTTGGCTTTCTGGGGAACTTAATGGAGTGTAGATGGCCAGAGTGATGGTGGAATCATACAGAGTGCACCCTGTTATGAACAGGCTGTGATTCCTATCTTGAATTAATTTGTCTGCTGGCCAACATCACCTCTAGTGCATTTCTAGATTACTTTCTTGCTCTGGCTTATCCAACCTAAGCTCTTGCTTATCCATCCTCCCTGAGCCACATGAAAATTCTACAGTCAAGTTGCATGAGATCTGTCTCAAAAATAACAATGCAACTGAGTTGTTCATTACTTTAAAACATGACCAAACGGTGCCGGGGTGGAGCAAAGAGAAGCAAGTATAAGATTTTGGTTATGGCTGCTGCTACTATTGCTACACTTACATTTCACTATTCCTCTAAGCAGTTCAAGGTAGCCTAGTGACCTACAGAGTCTTGTGCCCCATTTTTATTCTCACAACTACCCTGTGAGATGGGTTAAGTTGAGACAGAGAGACTTACCCAAAGCTTCATGGCCAAGTGGGGATTTAAAGTTCAACACTACTTCACTCTCCTCAGTTCTTTCAGTGAATTTGGCTCTTTCGATAAATATGGGTTAAATATTTACATAATTGTTTTAAAACTTGTAAAATTCAATGTCAGATTAGAATAGAGATTTGCAGCCAAATTATTGCCATAGCTACAGTATTTTCCAACAAATCCTACTCATTTCAGTCAGAGTCACCAAGGGTTGATTTGGGCTCCAGTGAAAAAAACTGGGACAGAAGTTTGCTCAGTCTCACAAGGTCTATTGAGTCTTTGGGGGAGGAAGCAGAGAAAGTCCTACCCACAACCCGTACATTTCCCACTGGTCACTTGGCCAATTTCACTCTTTGACCTGTACCCAGAGGCTGCTTCTGAAAAATCACATGCCCCTTGGTGGCAATCCAGAGCAGCCAAAAGATGTCCAGGGCTTGCTCTCATATGCAGAGGAGTTGGTGAAGAACTGTGAGAGCTTAAGTCGTGGAGACTGAGGTGCTGCTATTGGTTGCTGCTACTTCTCCAGGCAGCTGAGGCCATGGTGGGATGATCATTTCTAGGTCTCTGTTTTCCAGCTGCTACCATCATTTGAAGTCTTTCATTTCACTGGTGGCTTCTTCTGATGTCACCCTCCCAGCTATCCCATCCCACAAACTTCTTTCATTTCAATCGGATCTCTATGAGAGAAATTCCCAGCAAACTCTATCTTTACACTGACATCTTCATGTTCCTTGTTGGCTGCCAAAAATCCTGACTGTGTTCCTTTGCTCACCCACAGCTTCCTTTCCCTTAATTGGGCCCCAGTCCTGCTGCAAGGGTAGACTATCAAATATATATATATGATAGTCTAGCCTTGCAGCAGGACATATATATTATGCTATGTAACACAGACTTTTGTATATAATTGTTATTTTCTTTGAATTTCACTTATCTTACAACAATGTCAAAAACAATCAACAAATAGAGAGAGAAGAAAATACATGGAACATAGACCCAGGGCCCCTTTCCAGGCTGAAGGGCCCCAGTAATTTTTACAGGCTTCCCCACACCTCCATGAGACCCACTTTCAGTAAAAGGTAGGAATAAGTCCTACTGGATTTCTAGACATCAAAAAAAAACATACAAAGGATTGACTTGGAAATAGCCTTACTGGGGCCTTGTACAGACAAGTCTCAATTATGAAAAGAGAAATGAAAGGAGGGGGAGTATTGTTGCTAAGTAGCACAACTGCTATCACAGTAGACATGGGGCTTAGAAAATATTTAGCATCACTGAACCAGCTGTGTCATAGATGAGGTATTCTGGGAATTTTTTTAAAGAAAGAGACAAATTTGTAATTATCTCTCTGGAAAACATGTGTTGTATTTTCTGCTGTTTAAAGCCAAGAGGTCAGAGAGGGAGTTATCTAAAGAGACATGTGCTGAATTATACATTGATTGTGAAAATAGAAAGATGGAAAATTCAGCAGAGCTTGCCAGTTATGTGCCATAAACTACATTATTTCACATCTCTATAGAAGTCATAATTCATAGAGAGCAAACTAGAGATGAAAACCCTTCTTTTCCCACATTATCTGTATCTGCCTCTTTCTCTTCCATCATCCAGTCCAGACATGGTCATTAAACAAAGCCAGCACAGTAAAAAATGGTGGCCTTGGAAGTTATACAAAATGCCCATTGCTCTGATAAATAACCAGATCCTACACGGTGCAGAACACTTATTACATGTCACTGAGGTCATTATATGAGTTGGGGAGTCTGTTTTGCAGCTTGTAGAATCAAACAGAAGAACAGCTCTCAGTGAGACATGCTAGCTTTCAGAAATGTTAGCCATGCGACCGTCACCTGCTTTGTGAATCTAAATGCATGAGTGAGACTTTTGCCCATTTTGCAATGCTTCAGGAAAAATGGCAACAATGCAAAATCAGAAGGAAAATGTAAGGTACAACTCCAAAGACAGTGGTCACAATCTAGCATAGAGTTTCACATGTTTGCAGCCATTCATTTCAATGTGCAGTCCTAAATAAGAGTAAATCCTATTCAACATAGTGATAGTGTTGTAATGTTTGTTGTTCTTTGCATCTAAGTTGACATCAACTAAGTTGACATCAACTAATGGCAAGCCTATCCTAGGACCTTATCACACGGGGTCTAAAGCAGTCGCATCCCCGTCCCATTGCGCTTCCTTAATACAGAAAGCAGCAGCATCCCAGTATCATTCCGGTCGCGGGAAATGTAATTCCCGTTTAGACCAGGAATTCAAAAGAACGTGGATGATGCCGGATAATGCAGCATGATGCCGCATTGGGACGGGGATGCGACGGGGATGGGCAGGGTTTCTCTGTGACGTCGTGTGATTGCACGGGGAAAGGTAGCGCGATGGGACGGGGATGCGACGGGGATGGGCGGGTTTTCTCTGCGACGTCTTGTGATCGCACGGGGAAAGGAAGCGCGATGGGACGGGGATGCGACGGGGATGCGACTGCTTCAGACCCCTGTGTGATAAGGTCCCTAGAGTTTTCTTGGCATGGTTTGTTCAAAAAAGGTTTGCCATTGGCTTCTTGCTTTTAGGCTGAAAGAGTACATGACTTGCCAGGATCAACCAGGAGTTTTCCCTTGATGAACAGGGATTCAAATCCTGGTCTCCAGGACTCCTAGTCCAAAACTCAAACCACTTCACCACATTGGCTCTCTGCATTGTAATGTAAGTGTACCTAATTCTGTGCTGAACATTTAATCTTTTTTAAGCAGATCTGTGTTTCTAAAACATAAATAATCACAAACTATTATTTTGTACATCAAGAAAATGGCTTCTCCAGTATACCTATTGACTTCTCCATGACACTGTGTCAGAATGCTGCTGCTGTTATTGTTTGTACTTTCTTTTTTCGTTTAGAGAGAGTTATAAGTAGAATTTTAGCAGGCATGAAAGAGATCTCCTAAACCCTCTAACATACTGTAATGTAATCTTTTTGTTTCTCTAAAACATGTACTCACAAGATACATTTAAAGGCAGGTATGAAATGAGAATTCCTGCAAAAGTGACCTTAGGGCAATATTTTTATCTACTATGACAGCCACTGCCTGGGAAGATTGACTCTTTGGTGTAAAACATCATGTGGCTTTTAGATACATAGTGCCAAATTTCCAACTTGGCCTCTGGTTTTGCAAGAAAACTTTCTTGGCTACCAAAAAAACAATTACAATTAAAAGGGGGGGGGAATGCAAGCTTTCTGTTCTTCTGTTTTTGTAGTTACAAAATGCCATGTACACAAATTATTTACATACATATACAGATTCCACTAAAGTCAAAACCACTTTAGAAACTACCAGAATCCACTGGCTACACAGAAGGGGATTCTGGAAGTTGTTGCCTTTAAAAAAAATCATTTCCAAAAGCTCTGGTCAAAACATAATTAGTATTCATTTCCTAAAAACATCACTGTCCTACTTTGAAAATCAGTCCACATATTTTGATCATATTATACTTAAAGAAGAATTCATACATCCAATTTGCATACCAAATCACATTTTTTGTAGTCACATTGCAGTGAAATCCCCGCTTACTTTTATTTTATTTTTTATTTCATTTGTATATTGCCTGTTCCCCAGCCTAGGTACTCATAGATCCCAGTCTTGTGATAGATTAGGAATATGTTTGGCTGTTCCCAACCCATTGTGTTCTGGCAAGGTTAAATGATGGTCCTTTCTAGTACTACAGTGCTCAAAATATGAGGGAAAAGGTGTAGGAGTTCTTTGTAAAAGTTTACTTTTTTGGACAAAAATGCTTAGAATTCCCCAACCCACAAATTCAAAGAAATCCTGCAAATCATAGACTTTAAAAAGTAACTACTCCAGGCTCTGGAACTTCACTTGCCTTCCAGAAAATTTAGCCATAGTACAAACTCTTTGACAGTCTTCTTAAAACAACTGAAAACACAGGGCTCTTGAAAAAAGCCTTATCTCCCTTCCCATAATTTAAACAAAGAAATAACACAAATGCAGGGCAACTGAGGTTCATCTAACTTGTTTTGTATGAGTGAACCCCATCTAGATTCTTTGAAAGCTGACTGCAGAAAAGTCACCATGGCCAAGAAAAGCCAATGATGCAACGTGAATCCATTTTGGTGGTCATACCTTTTAGCAGATGATGGTCAGAAGAACAAAGTAGAAGGGCTCAATGGACTAAATAGATGTCTCTGTGTATAAAATCTTGTCAAAATGAAGAACCAGATTCTGACTTCACACCTGATGCAGCTCTATGTTCAGTTTCAGGGGGGAAAGATTCTACCAAGAGAGTACAGTTCCCCTTGAAATGCTACAATTTTAGAAAGCAGCCTAACAATTAGATAGTGATGTCTTCTTCCTTTGGTGACTAATATCTTTTTCTTTCTATTTTATTAAATTAAAACAACTATTCAAACTGCACGGGGACTGAATATTAAAATTATTGACCAGAATTATATCTTCATCATTGGGCTTAGGTACACGGTAATTAGAACTGAGTAGTTTTGTAATGTTTGTATCCAGTAGAAACTAGAATCATAGAGTTGGAAGAGACCACAGAGCCATCCAGTCCAACCCCCTGCCATGCAGGAACACAAAATCATAGCACTCCTGACAGATGGCCATTCAGCCTCTGTTTAAAAACCTCTGAAGAAGGAAACTCCACCACACTCCCAATGGAGCATATTCCACTGTTGAACAGTTCTTACTGTCAGAAAGTTCCTTCTAATGTTTAAGTGGAATCTCTTTTCCTGTAGCTTGCATCCATTGCTCTGGGTACTATTCTCTGGAGCAGCAGAAAACAGGCTTGCTCCATCCTCAACATGGCACCCCTTCAAATATTTAAACGTGGCTATCTTGTCACCTTTTAACCTTCTCTTCTCCTAGCTAAACATATCCAGATCCCTAAGCCACTCCTCATAGGGCATGATTTCCAAATCTTTCACCATTTTGGTTGCCCTCCTCTGGACACGCTCCAGTAGAGAGCTGCTGTCACATTATTAGATAGCTGAACCAGCAAAGTGCCCATTATGCATCATGCACCAATGTGGATTGTGCACTGATGTTCATTGCATAATGGTGTGCATTGCTCACCAATGCACATCATGCACTAATGTGCAGCATGCACCAATGTGCATTGAGTACCAATGCATGTTAAACAGTGATGTGGTTCATGCACCAATACATATAGAGCATTTATGTACATCATGTAGCAATATGCATTGTGCATCTGTGAACATCAATCCCAATGTACATTGGACACTCTTGCCAGTGTCCTGATGCACATCTTTGTAATTAACTAATAGGGTTTCTTAGCACCTCAGCTACTTAGCTAAGCATAAATAAAGTTAAGTGAAAGGTGAAACAGGTTCCTGTGCTTATTTTCTACTGTACTGTCAAAGAAGGAACAAAAGACAATGAAATCCCCTCTGGAAATAAATGTTATTTGCACCAATCAAAGCTATACAAGGTGCTGAAATTATTTTGGGGCTAGGGCCCAGCACCTTCAACAGCTCAATTTATGGTTATCCTAAACGGTGAGTGGAATCAATGCCCCACCAACATGGAAGACACCACTTTAATTCCCAGAAACCATCTCATCTTTGTAGTGCAATATTGTACTCTATCTCTCTGGTGACATTTCCCTTCTAAGAGCATGGCCTGGTCCCAAAAACTTCATTTCACTTTCTTTAGTGTGGATTTAGATTATTGCATTCAGTTCATGTAAATGACCAATCTTTCCTCATGTTCTTCCAGTGATGTGACATGTATTAGGAGCCATGTGGTCAGTGAGTATTTCTGTATGTAACTTAAGACTGTTGTTGTCGTTGTTGCTGCTGCTGCTATGTGCCTTCAAGTCATTTCTGACTTATGGCAACCCTAAGATCATGGGATTTTCTTGGCAAGATTTGTTCAGAGATTTGCCATTGCCTTCATCTGAGGCTGAGAGCATGTGACTTGCCCAAGATCACCCAGTGAGTTTCATGGCATTAAACCTTGGTCTCCAGAGCTGCATACAGAAAAATTACTTTCATGCCAGCTTTCAGTGAGCAATAAGTCAAGTCTGATGTAAATCATCTCAAAGTGGAGTCTGACACCCTTTGATGGTGACTGACAATTATGATTTCCTTAACAAATTACTCATCTAACCACACTGTTGGTCAACCATTCTAATAAAATTAGTTTCCCATGCCCATTCAAATTGTAATGGGATTACCTAAAAAAAAATAAAAAAATAAACGAATAAATAATAATAAAAAATTAAAATTAAATAAATAAATAAATGTAATGGAATTACCATATAGTATTTTGCTGAAAGAATTCTATTGTGTAATTTCAAATTATAATATCATCAAAATTACTTCTAATTAATTGGACCAGATCTTCACATGTCCCATATTTCTGTAAAGCTCATAGAATCATTTACAACAGTGGAAGATCAAAACCACACTGATATTGTCACAAGCCATTATTAACCTTCTTACAATGGACCATCAAATTTAAAATAATGGTACATAAACTATTTTAAAAGAACAAATTAAATGAGTGAAGATAATACTCCCAACACTGGGGTGTAATTTAAACTGTAAACCAAAGTCATGTGCACACACAGGAGATTTCATTAAGTATTGACGGTCATCAATATTTGGATTCAAATCTATTCAACTTGCACCGATGTTGCTGTGGCTATAGCTGCAATACATCAGTTAAACTGGACTTTGGATCAGGCTAAAAGTCTCCCAAGAGTTCAGGTGCAGTACTGTGGATTACAGGGACATTTCATTAGTCATGAGGACTATCTATGACACCTAAAGCACTCTTCATCAGAGGCAAATCATACTGTTGGGTCACAAGCACCACCACACCAGAGAGCTCCAGTATCACTTCATTGTGTCCCAGTTATGCCTGTAATATGTGTACACCTATAAAATATGGCTTCTACATATAGTAAAAATTATCCTCTATGCACAATGGTGTCTTCTTTTATCTTAGTTATTAGTTACTGATGAAAGTATTTGCCTTGCATGGGTCAGAATAGTCCTTATTATGATCCTTCAAATCCTTCAAGAAAGGTACCTAGGTATCAGAACAGGACATGGTGTGCTCACATGTTTTGAGTGAAGATACGGCCACTGGTGTCATCATGGCTTGCCGCCATGCTACACTCCTATAGTCCTCTGAAGAGAGGCATCTGGTGGCTTTCATATCACTGAGGTGGTAAATCCACTCTGGGCTTTAGAATGAATGTTAAAGGGGCTATGCAAAGTGCTGAACCCTATCCTCCAAATAGGCAAAATACCTCGAGTAAGCTCTTTTAAAGTTCAAAGTAAAACCCAATTCAAAGTAAAAAACAAGTTAATCACCTGACTGGCATGAAAATTACCAGGCTGTGTCCACTCCATTTCCATTCCAGAATCAGGGGAAAGGCCATCCTTAGAACTTTGTCCTTCCGTCCACTCCCCCTGGCTTAAAACTGTACTGATTTAAAAGTTATGTACAGCTTAAGGAAGTGTACTACCTAGTGACTGAAGATGATACTGCAGGCTTCATATATATATAAGCACATTTAAATTATGTAATATATTTTTACAACCAATTAATCCCTAGAGTTCTAAAGTTGTGTTAATATGGCATGCCTTGTTTCATGCAACTGGGTTTCATGTTCTTTATTAAACAGTTTTGACAGAGAAATAGACATCCTCTTTTATTATTATAACACAGAAAGCCATCAGTATGCAAAGGGACCTTATAACACCTTTGAAACTAAAAGAAAGTTCTTTCTTTCAGTTTTCTTTCTTTTAGTTAGAACATGAGCTTTCACAGATTTGAGCCTACTTCCTCAGATGTTTGTTTGCAAAGATACAAAACTTTAGAAGATAGAATAACTTGTTTAATAGTTTAGTAACTTCTAATAATTTGTTTTATTTACTTTCTTTCTTCTTTTAAAATGATTTTGGTGTATATCATAATACATGTTTAGCCTCATCAACTGGAGATCTTTGTTGGTATTTTTTTAAAAAATAATAAATATATGAATATGAATCAAGCCCATAATGCCAACTCAAGAGATTTTGATTTATGGGCTCCAATTATTTTCACTCCACTTCTGCTACTGTAAACCTTGCTGCACCATTAATTCACCAATTCCTGCCTCCATCTATTTCCCCTTACCCACACTCATGCTACTTTCTGAAACAGTCTGCTTCCAAGAAGTGAGTAGTAGTAGTACAATTTCCAGATTCCTCTCGAGCACATCAGGATTTAAAAACAATGCCCACCCCATGTTGTTGCTGGCACCTGAATCTCAGAGGACATTTTAAGAACATGGGCTAGCCATTTAGGGATCATGACTGGTACTTATTCTTATATATTTATTCTCCTGAATCCAACCAATAGGGCTCCTTCACACTATACAAATATAGCACTATAAATCCACTTTGATTGACATGGTTCCATCCTATGGAATTCTGTGATTGGTAGTCTGATGAGGCACTAAAGCAATTACAACTCCCCAAATCCTCCAGCTATCTTGGTCACTCTCACTGTTTATGCAGTCGAAATGCCATTTCCTGTGTATAAAAGGGATGTAACCTCAACGTTTGCAGAAGGAAGGGGGAAAACTTTATAAAATAAAAACTAAAGGGAGGAAACTCTAAATTAGCACAAATCTGGACTCAAGGTACTCAATAGCTGTGAAATGCCAAATGGCACGGGGACTGGATCAGATGGGAAAACAGGTGGGAGGAGAATGCAGTGGAATATCCCAAAGGATGGCATTAGGCAAGAACCCTCCTCACTGCAATATTTATTACACTTCCCACTTGTTCTGCATATTTATTTTCTATTCATCTACTAAGCCTACCAGCCTCATTGGGTGAACCTGAATTATTATAAAAGGAGGAACTCTTTCCTTTCTTGAATCAATTTGTCCTTTTATGATAAAAAAAAAAGAATTTGTTAAAACCAATTGGATCTGCTTTCAAGGAACTATGCTTAGAAGTCATGTGGTATTAATATTCAAGGTGACTTGCCCTTGAAGATACAGAGAGACAGAGAGAAAGTGGGAGAAGAACATACATAGAACTTCTATTAGCATATAAGTTATGCAGCTGAATCCTTATAAACCAAAAACAATATACCTTCAATGTGGTTAGTATACCTCCAGCATTACTTCCATTGTAGAATAACAATAACAAAAAGACTAAAAAATACAATCAGTGTCTTCCAGAAATGCTTGGCTATAACTTGGGAAACTCTTGGGCTTGGGATGACGGGGGTTGCATTGCCATACTACCTGGGCAAAGCATTTTTAAGTAAGATTAATATATTCTTCCGTTAGTCTCAAAATTGCTACTGCACTTCTTTAAGTCATTTTATGCTAGGATATGATGTGCATAAATGTATTTGCAAACTTCTTGTTTCTTTTTTCAGTTGTATGTAGCAGAGAAGCTTCCACTTGAAAACCATTTGAATAAGAAAATGGGCATCCAGAAGCAATTTCTTTAAAAATACCTTGTACTTAGGGAAGATGAGAGGTGTAGTACAACACATCTGGAAGCAGCCAAGTTAGGAGATACTTCTAGTAATATTGTTTCAGATGCTGATCATACTCAAATGACACTGATTAGAGCAGGGGAAAATACACAATTACTTCATTTTAAATTCTCAATAATTAAATTTCCCTATGTCAAAGGGATTTGGGATACCTCCTCTGTAAGAAATTCTCTTCACCTAGTTAGTCCTAATGAAATGAAGGGGAGCCACAAAATGGAGTATAGTCAAGTTACATAACTATACTCAAGTTACATTCCTTCATTTCAATGGGACTTCTATGAAAGAAATTCCCAGCAAACTCTAGCTTTACACTAACATCTTCATGTTGCTTGTTGGTTGCCATCTCTTATCTGGGCATTTTTACAATAGTACAAGGGAGGCATATACAGGGGATGACAAATGCTTGTATGCAACAACACTTCAGCAACCTGACAAAGAGCCCCTTTAGTCTATCTATTTATAGCACTATGATTTCATCTTGATTGCCATAGTGGCATCCTATTGAATCCTGGTGTTTGTAGTTTGGTGAGGCACAAGAGCTCTCTGGTGAAGAATTAAACTGCAAATCCCAGATGCCTTAGCAGGCATGGCAGTTAAAATGGTATCAAAGTGCTATGATCATGTAACGTGAAAGGTACCATAGGGCCTTTACAAACTGGAAAAAATAGTGCAGCTTGAGGCCACTTTAACTGTTCTGGCTCAGTGCTAGGGAATCATGGGAATTGTATTTTTTTTCTGAGACATTGAGCCTTTTGTGTCAGAGAGCTTTGGTGCCACAATAAACTACAGTTCCCATGATTCCTTAGCACTGAGCCAGGATAGTTAAATTGGCCTCAAGCTGCATTATTTTGTCAGTCTGTAAAGGCCCATAGACAACTTTTTCCTCAGTGCTAACAACAGTGGGGAAAGAGCTATCTATATATTGATCTAGGGAAGAAATTAGCCTTTGCAAATAAATGGGGGTGGGTAAATATGTCAGTAGGGTATGTGGGTACCACTAGAAGGTGCAGTTAAGGCCTTAAGACATTCAGCCTCTGGACCATAGGTTGCATGTCCTAGGGTTGCATGCCTTTAAAGTTGCAACCATAGGTTGCATGCCTTTAAGGGCCGAGGGACTTCAGCTCCCAGAAGCCTTAGCCATGTTGGCCAATAGTCCCATGTTGGCCAATAGCTCCTGGGATTCTGGGAGCTGAAGTCCCTCAGCCCTTAAAGGGGAAAGGTTGCCTACCCCTGCCCTAGGGTATAAAGGCTCATCCTAACTACAAGCATTGAATGAATATGTATGAAATGTGCCTACTGAAAGACTGGAACTTTGCTGGTTTTGCCCATATCTTTGTAAAATGTAAGCTGTATTGTATTATTGTATGCTGCCCCATTTCATAGCTGAAAGAAGTGCAAAATAACTTTATTTTCATAACTAATATTCTACTATGTTCTGTATTGTTTGTTTTCCAAATGCATTTTTCATCCTTTCACTTAAGATCTGGGAGATCCTATCTTTTACATTCTCATTAATAAGATAAAATGGAAACAGAAGTTACATCAGCAGTATTCTTCCTCTACACTGCTAAACTAGTTACTTATTTATTCTTTGAGAAATATCTTAACTCCTACTCTCTACTTCTGGGAGAGATCCATGATTAGAGTTCAGAGGCAAAAATTTCCAAGGGCAGGGTATGATCCATCCAATTGTAAAGTCCTTTTGAATTCCATTGATTTCAAGCAGAGAAGCAAAACATGTGCCATTCCTACAGAATAACCACCAAGAATGTACCTCCATGTCAAGCTCTGTCTACAGCAGGGGTAGGCAAACTTTCCCCTTTAAGGGCCGAGGGAGTTCAGCTCCCAGAATCCCAGGAGCTATTGGCCAACATGGGACTATTGGCCAACATGACTGAGGCTTCTGGGAGCTGAAGTCCCTTGGCCCTTAAAGGGGAAAGGTTGCCAACCCCTGGTCTACAGTAATTCTACTTTCAAGCAACCTTCAAGACTGTCCATCCAATTATTCCATCTCAGGGTAAGACAACAACTGATGTCATGCCTTAATCTCACAAGAGGGAATTTGTGACTCTACCTGGATTCCTAAGAGCCCCTGCCCCAAAGACTCTGACCAAGAATTAAGCAGAAGACACAGCATTGCAATGAGAAGATACTATATAGAGTTTAAGGCTGGAACCTCTGGTCATGCAGGTGCTTTGGAGTTCAAATCCCAAAAGCCCCAGATAGCACAGCCAATAGTAAGAGATTATGGGAGTTGTAGCCCAAACCACATGGAGGCCCTGAGGTTCCCTAGCAGGCAGCACATATGGAGGACCAATGGTCTCTACACTAATGCACAGAGCATGGGAAATAAACAAGATAAACTTGAACTCCTAGCACAACAAAGCAAATATGATATAATAGGCATCACCGAAACCTGGAGGGATGAGTCTCATGATTGGAATGTAGTAACAGAGAGGCATAACCTTTTTAAGAGAAATAGGCCAAACAGAAAAGGAGGAGAAATAGTGTTATATGTTAGGGATGTTTATACCTGTGAAGAGATCCAGGACTTATATCCTGGAAGCCAGGTAGAGAGCAGCTGGATAAAAATGAAAGGGGAGGGAAACAACAGGGAAGTTATTGTGAGAGTGTACTGCAGACCCCCGAATAAGACTGAGGAATTGGATGATGACTTTCTAGAATATGTGACCACACACTCATAAAAGAGAGCTGTACTAATGATGGGTGATTTCAACTATCCTGATATTTGCTGGAAGTCAAACTCAAGGTCTAGCAAATTTCCTACTTGCCTTGAAGACAATTTCATTATCCAAAAGGTGGAAGAGGCAACAAGGGGATCAGCTATTTTAGATTTGATCCTAACAGGGATGACCTGGTTAATGGGATACAAATAGTGGGATCCTTTGGTGGGAGTGATCATGTTATCCTGGAGTTTGTTATACAGTGGAAAGGAGAAGCCAGACATAGTCAGACACACATTCTAGAAGAGAATGATTTCAGTAAACTTAGGGAAATAGTGGGGGTGATCCTGTGGTCAGGAACACTAAAAGAGAAGGGTGTTCAGGAAGGATGGGAGTTTCTCAAAAGGGAGATACTGAAGACACAATTTCAAACTGTGCCAATGAGGAGAAAAAACAGGATGTGTCTCAAGAAACCATGATGGATTACTAAAGAATTTTCAACAGAGCTAAGATTTAAATGGGGCATGTTTCAGAAATGGAAAAAGGGGGAAATCACCAAAGAGGAATTCAAACAAATAGCAAGCACATGTAGGGATAAAGTCAGAAAAGCTAAAGCACAGAAGGAGCTCAAGCTTGCTAGAGAGATTAAAAACAATAAAAAGGGCTTTTGGGGGGTATGTTCACAGCAAAATGAATTAGGAAATGATAGGGCCACTATGTGGAGAAGATAGCAAAATTCTAACAGGGGACAGAGAGAAAGCAGAACTACTCAACACCTTCTTTGCCTCAGTCTTCTCATAAAAGGAAAAGGGTGCTCGACCTGAGGAAAAGGAGCAGAGGATACATAGGAGAAAGGCAGCACAGAATAAGTAAAGCGGTAGTGCAGGAATACCTCATTAATCTAAATTAATTTAAGTCTCCAGGACCAGATGAACTACATCCAA
>CM034703.1:271601080-271613102 GCA_020142125.1 Phrynosoma platyrhinos
AAAAAAAGAGGATCCCAAAAATTATCATCCAGTTAGTCTAATATCAATACCGGGAAAGATTCTAGAGCAGATCATTAAACAAAGAGTCAGTGCACATTTAGAAGGGAATGTTATAATCACAAAAAATTAACATAGGTTTCTGAGAAACAAGTCATGCCAGACTAATCTGATCTATCTATCTATTGCCTAGCAGAGGGGCGGGCTACAAATAAAAATTTATTATTATTATTATTATCTATCTATCTATCTATACAATTACCAACTTGGTAGATGAATGGAATGCAGTAGACATCACATATCTTGATTTCAGTAAGGCCTTTGACAAGGTCCCCCATGACATTCTTGCAAACAAGCTAGTAAAATGTGGGTTAGACAATGCAGCTGTTAAATGGATTTGCAATTGGTTAACTGGCCAAACCCAAAGAGTCCTCAGCAATGGCTCCTCTTCATCCTGGAAAAAAATGACCAGTGGGGTGCCACAGGGTTCTGTCCTGGGCCCAGTGCTATTCAATATCTTTATCAATGACTTGGATGAAAGAATAGGGGGCATGCTTATCAAATTTGCAGATGACACCAAATTAGGAGGAATAGCTAATACATCAGAGGACAGAATAAAAAATCAAAATGACCTTAATAAATTAGAAAACTGGACCAAAGCTAACTAAATGAATTTCAACATGGAGAAATATAAGGTTGAGCAAAAATAAATAAATAAATGCATAGATATAGGATGAGGGACACTTGGCTTAACAAGACTATGTGTGAAAAGGATCTAGGAGTCCTAATAGACCACAAATTGAACATGAGTCAACAGTGTGATGTGGCAGCTAAAATAGACAATGTGATTCTGCATCAACAGAAGTATAGTGTCTAGATCAGGCCTGCACAACGTGCGGCCCGCCAAGGAATTTTGGGCAGCCCCTAAGGATGTGGAATAACTTCAAGGCTCCTCTGTTGCTCAGCCTCCTCCTGAGGAGAACATGCAGAGGAGGAGGAGGAAGGATGAACATTTGCCCTGCAAGACTACTGTACTGCCTGGCTTTCTCCTGAGGAGAAGGATGGGCGGAGGATGAATACAAGTGAAGACTTGCCCTGCAAGGCTCCTCCACCATCCTGCCTTGTCCTGAGGAGATGGTGATGGAAGAGGAGGATGGACAAACACCCAGCCTGCAAGGCTCCTCTGCTGCTTTGCTTTCTCCTCAAGGGAAGTCCAGGTGGAAGAGAAGAAAGACAGGCAAGGCTGCACTGCTGCTCAGCTTTCTCCTGTGAGGGTTCAGCAGAGGAGGATGGAATTAATATTAATTAATTACAATTAATATTAATAATTACTATTAATTAAACTATCTGTGGCCCAAGAAGTTTAGCCTATTTTAATATTGGCTCCCATCTCCTGCCAAGTTGTTCGGGCCTGGTCTAGATTAAGGGAATGCATCTGAGGAAGTAGACTGAAGTCTACAAACGCTCATGCTGCCAACTTCTTTCTTTCAGTTAGTCTCAAAAGTGCTACAAGATCTCTCTACATACTGATTCCACAGACTAGCATGGCTATATCTTAATTGCTTTGGAAACTAGCCTGTAGGTGGGGAGAATAGATGAGAAAGGGGCTGAACAGATGGCCCCTAAAGGGAGGCATCCCACCGCCCCTTTCCTTGCCAGATCGGGGCTGTGGCAACCACATGCCGCAGCCCCAATCCAGTGCTTTGCCACTGGCAAATTCCACTCATTTTTAGAGCAGCAAAAAGCTGCCCTTGCTGACACGGCTTTTCAGTGCTTCTTTGGCGCAGCATGTATGAACCTGCCATCTGGTTGGGTGGGTGGCATGATGGCAGCATCGGAGTGGAGTTAAGGAGGCTGGAGTGCAGTCACCACGTCCCCACTCCACCCCAGGCCAGCCCTGTTGGCCAGTCTGTACAGCCCCAAAGTAAACTGAAGTCTATGAAAGCTCATACTGTCAACTTCTTTCTTTCAATTAGTCTCAGAGGAGCTACAAGATCTCTCTACATACTGATTCCACAGATTTTTTTGAATTAGGTCAAGGGAACTGATAGTTCCCTCTATTCTGCTGTGGTCAAGCCTCACCAGAAATAATGTGTGCAGTCCTGAGCACCACATTCAAAAAGGATGTTGACAAGCTGGAATGTGTCCAAAGGAGGGCAACCAAAATGGTGAAAGGTCTGGAAACCATGCCCTATGAGGAGAGACTTTGGGAGCTGGGTATGTTTAGCATGGAGAAGAGAAAGTTAAGAGGTGATATAATAGCCTTGTTTAAATATTTAAAGGGATGTCATATTGAGAATGGAGCAAGCTCGTTTCTACTGCTCCAGAGAACAGAACCTGGAACATTGGATGCAAGCTACAGGAAAAGTGATTCCACCTCAACATTAGGAGGAACTTCCTGACAGTAAGGGCTGTTTGACAGTGGAACATACTCCCTCGAAGTGTGGTGGAGTCTCCTTCTTTGGAAGTCTTTAAACAGAGGCTGGATGGCCAACTGTTAGGGATGCTTTGATTGTGAGTTCCTGCATGGCAGGGGGGGTTGGACTGGATGGCCCTTGTGGTCTCTTCCAACCCTATGATTCTATTATTTTATGGTTTAAGGGAATTCAGAAAAGAAATCCCTACATATGCCATGCATCCTCATTCCACTTTCACCTCTGATTTAAACGTTTTGCACTTTTTGTGTTGTTTTAAACTATGTCACCAGCAATAACAATTAGACAAAGAAACACAGTATTTGTATCCTTCAAATCTCCTTAAAACCATTCCCATTTCCAGCCCTAGTGAAATTACTCCTTCCACATCCAGTACATTGCTTTCACTTTCCCCAGATTTAACTTCAGTCAAGTCAAAGGTCCTGAAAGGTTCTTTAAAACCTAAAAAAAATGCTGAAGATTGGTGAGGTATGGAGAATTCCTAAAGAGTAGAGGGCTTTTAGCTATGCAGATATTTTAGACTTCAGCTTGAAAGTCACACTGTGCTTTTTATTATGTAGAAAGATCTTGTAGCACCTTTGAGACAACTGAAAAAAGAAGAAGTTGGCAGCATATTTTTTGTAGACAAGTCTACTTCCTCAGATGCATAGGCTTAAGTCTACAAAAGCTCATGCTGCCAACTTTTTTCTTTCAATTAGTCTCAAAAGTGCTACAACATCTCTCTACATTCTGATTCCACAGACTAACACATCTATATCTTTGTGTTTTTCCTTGAACATTGACAAAACCAGGTCTCCTAGTTCCTCATTGGCTGCTCCATTCTAGCCTTTGACTCCTAAAAATGTATCTTGCAGCTGAGCATAGAAGACCAAAAGGAATGATGGGGGAAACAAGTGCAAATGCTATTGCTTGTATAAAGTTATAAACCTCTGTACAAATTGCCTAGGAGCAATCCCCATAGAATACTATAGGGCCTGCTTCTGAGTAAACATGCATAGGATTCCACTCTTCACTGGACCGCAGCCACTGATATTTGCTATTACATCTTGTACATGAGGCATATTTCCCAAAGAGGCATAAAAGCTCATTTCTGTATTTACCTCTTCAAAAACCTCTTAAACGAAACCACTGAGATACTTTGAAAATGAAGGGGGAATAGTGAGATGAGAACAACCAAGAGAATGTTATCATGTGAATGACTTCAGTTTGAAGGTCCAGAAACTTCATTCTATTCTGTTTCTCCCTTGATTTTCTTCTTCCCAGACTCCTAGTCAAACATCATTGCTCACCCAGTGCGCACACTCAGTCTATAATGGGGGACGTGCCCTCCATTTATTCCTTTTCTCTCTATTTCAGGTTAAGGGAATAACACACTTGTGCTGAGTCTCATTTACAATCAAGACAATTGTTTCTACCGTATATATACAAAATCCACAAACAGTGATACCTTTATTCAGCCAACCAAAAAGCACAACATTAGAAGAAATTTGGAACCTATGAGAATTTCAAAAGGCATTAAAGGTGTATCCACACTGTTCAGTTCTGACAGTTCTGAAACCACTTTAACTCCCATGGCTCTATCCTATGAAATTCTGGGATTCGTAGTTTAGTGAAATATTTAGAATTCTCTAGTATGCTCTTTAAAGTATAGAATTAGAGTTCTCTGGCAGAAAAATCTAAACACCTTATGAAATGACAAATCCTGGGATTCCACTGAATGGGGCTAGGAAATTGCTATAATAGTGTACTGAGTATACACCTTAAGAAACCTATTATTTGTTGTTAACTGCCCTTGAGCCAATGTTGACTCATGGCGGCCCTATGGATCAGACATCTCCAAGACCCTCTATCCTCCACTGTTCTGCTTAGTTCCTGCAACCCCTTAATAACCGTGACCTCCTTAATAGAGTCCATCCATCTAGCATGTGGCCTTCCTCTCTTCCTACTTCCCTCCACCTTTCCTAGCATTATTGGTTTTTCCAAAGAGTCTTCCCTTCTCATGATGTGTCCAAAGTACGACAGCCTTAGTTTGGTCATCTTGGCTTCCAGGGAGTTTTCCAGCTTTATCTGCTCTAGGACCCACTTGTTTGTCCTTTTGGCTGTCCATGGGATCCTCAGCACTCTTCTCCATTATGGCAGATTGCCAATGAATACCCAGTGTTGTATGCTATATTTCATGGGATGGAACTGGCAAAACCACCTCTGAGTATTCTTTGTCTGAGAAAACTCTATGAAATCCATGGGATTACCATAAATTGACAAGCAACCTGAAGGCACGTATACACACATGTACAAATATTATTTGTGTGTGTGAATGATGCATGACAAACCTGCATCTATTTTGGCAGTCTAATTAACACAAAGTAACCCTATTAGAGAGATTACTATTTTAGACTTCAGGTGAGACAGCAATTTTAGGCATGTGGAGGAGGAAAGATTAAACAAAGTCTTTGTATTTGAAAATGTTTTGTTGTGTTTATTTTTTCTCTCATGCAAAAAAGAGTTATATTCAAAATAAGTCCGACTGAAATCAATGGGATTTACTTGAGTCATTCCTAATGCTTCATTGATTTCAGAGGAACTAAAGTTTCTTGACTCTTCCATCTAAATGTACATTCTACAGCAGCAGCATCAACCTAAGACTGTTGCAATAAATCCCCATCCACACATGTGTGAGCTCATATTTTTGTACATATGACCAGCAAACCTTCAAATATATGAACATTTTGCAGAAGTATGTTGGGCACAAAGTAGTTCATGCATTGTTATTCAACAACATAACTGAAATCCACTCTGGTGAACCTTGACAAAACAAATAATATAATTTCATTATTACACAATATTTACAGAAAAGAAAGGTTAGTGATTCTACCATTTAGTATTAGATCAGCACACAGTTAGAGCCACAATCCTACAATGTTTACAGTGAGTGCATCTAATGGGAGATGGGCACTCCATAGATCCCAAGAGGGTAGTTCTAGTCACAATGATGCATAGCCCTATGATGATACACCCACAAGGAAAACATTCTCTCTTATACCTCTGATGCCAGACAATTGCACTCCTTGAATAGGTGGGCTATGTCCTGCAGTGGATGTGACTTTAGGATCCCAGTGATTGTGTCACAGTAGATAAAGTTGATGGCTTGTTTTCTTGCATGTAAAATGTGAATCATCCAACCAAACATAATGTCTACTTAGGCCCTCACAGCAACAGGGTGGTATGAGCAAAGAGGGATGTTCTGAGCCTGGAAACATGAAATATTGGTTCCATCTTGGAGATGAAGGAAAGAAAGTGTTCTGTTTGGAAGTGTCTGGAAGTGCCTGCCCAACAAAGCCCTGGATCAATGTAGCAGAGAGATTGACTTCACATGAAGCATGGACCTGCATGTCATAAGAAACTTTACTTGGACTTTGATTACTTGATTGAGTTAAAGAAAGGTGAGAAAGCATTACAAAAGTCATAATTCAAATACATGATTAAGTAATGGTTCTTAAAACAAAAGGATTACCATGACAGGTATCCAAGTAATATTTTAATCAACTGTTTTATCTTCAGGTACATTGGCTACAGGAAGTACATTGGCTACAAGATTGGAAATATGTATGTGTGTTTGTGTGTATGTGTAAATTAGCCAATCTTATAGCATTAGAGAGAAACTTCTTGTAGCAAACTTTCCTTAAGTTAAACCAGTTGGTTAAAGCATTACACTCTCTCTCTCTCTCCCTCTATATATATGTGTGTGTGTGTGTGTGTGTGTCTCAGAAATCTCTAATTCAGAAGGTTTTTACATTAGCAAGAGTTCCCAAGCTTTAGCAACTGCAGCAGGGCAATGCTTCTTTGATTAAGCCACTATGGAAGACCTAGGTCAATTATGAAGGTCAATTAGCTATCATTTCAGAGTATTGTAGGGGCACTTCTAGCTGCTTCCAAGCCTCTTGCAGGCATGTTCAGAACCATTTCAATTCTTTTCCCAAGTGCTATTGTGACCAGAAATAAAAAAAACCCAAGAATTATATACATGCACAAAGGCCAGTATGGCTGAGCTTCTCAATAATAGGGCAAAGTTTTATTTTAACCCTTTTTTCTGAAACAATAGAATATACTCCTTTTTCATGGTTTTGTAATACATGATAGCTTGGGGGTATTCTTGGACACAGCATTTCTCTTGGTAAGCTGTGTGACTGTTGTGGTCAGGAGTACCTTTGTCCAATTATAGCTATTGCAAAATGAATAGGTAGACTCATACCTTGTAACATTTCATTAATGAAAACCAGGATACATGTGGTCATATAACATCAGATTATGACTGAGATGGCAAAAATTATTAAAGAGGAAGCAAGCACAAACTAGGAGATGGTTCACAGTATGTTTTCTTGAATTTACAGGAAATACAACAATTCTACCATCCTCTTTCCTCCCTCCTCTTAACTGAGTGCAAACTAGTTTTGTATGTTGAAATCAGTTTGCAGCAACTGAAGTAAGCAAAGAACAAAGGAGGAGGGTGGGAGGAGGAAAGAAAGAAACTGAGACACTTTGAAAGCAGCTGAAATAGTGAGATCATTGTCCCCACCACATTGGGACAGTTGGGGGTTATATAGACTGTTGTCTAGTATGTGTTTTACAGGTCAGTTGTGTACTACCTTTGCTTCCAAGCTCAATTCAGGCTGGTATTGACCTGCAAAGACCAACATAGCTTGGGAAGACATCTGAAGGACCATCTCTTCCAGTTGACCCTATCTCAGATCAGATGCCCAGTTATTTCTCCCACCACCCCAAAAGGCAGTGGGTAGGTGAGCATATTAGAAAAGGCTTTCTCTATAGTGCCCTTCAATTCAGACACTTGCTCCCAAGGAAAGTCAAACTGGCCCTATCCTTACAAAATTTAAGTGGACAGCCAAGACTGTGCTTTTTGGCATGCCCTTAGTCCTTAAATCAGAGGTCATTTTATGTTGATTTTGAAATTGATTTTAAAAAAAAAACAACTAACAGATTAAACAACATTTTAATCTGTTTTGACCACCTCAAGAACCCTGATGACTAAGAAGAAATAATACTTTTTATAAATAAATAATACATAGGTTTGTGAACTTGAAGTCTTTCCTGCTGGCATCCATGAGTTTTTGTGGGGTTTTTGAGCTGTGAGGCCATGTTCTAGAAGAATTTCTTTCTGACGTTTCACCTGCATCTGTGGTTGGCATCTTCTGAGAATGGTGGCATAGAGGTGTGGAGGGTGTATATACTGTGCGACCCTTGGTTAGGGTTGCAAATGAACTTCACCCAGGGGGCAGGGGTTTTCCTAGCAGACAATGGACCACTGATTAAGTAGACACTAATCCTTCCCGCATATCCTCCCACCCTGAGGCCTTGCTGTTCAAATAACAGAACAATACATAGATTAACATGTAAATCACATCCTCTCAACCAAAGGTCATACAGTATATATACCTCTCACACCTCCATGGCACCATTCTCTGAACATTCCAGCCACAGATGCAGGCAAAGCGTCAAGAAGAAATTCTTCTTGAACACGGCCTCGTAGCTCGAAAAACCCACAAAAGCCCAATACATAGGTTCATTAAATTGGTTATAATAATATGTACCCAGTGATTACAACTAGCAAGTTGGTCAGACACTTAACAATAACCACATATGGTCTGAAGCAGGGGTAGGCAACCTTTCCCCTTTAAGGGCTGAGGGACTTCAGCTCCCAGAAGCCTCAGTCATGTTGGCCAATAGTTCCATGTTGGCCAATAGCTCCTGGGATTCTGGGAACTGAAGTCCCTCGGCCCTTAAAGGGGAAAGGTTGCCTGCCCCTGGTCTGAAGCATATAGGTAATAACATGCACACATGCACACACACAATATACCCTTGTGGTGCATATTCTGAACATTATTCTTACTAAAAATATTATTAAATCTAGCTTAACAAAAAATATTATTAAATCAAGGGAATGTTTCCTTGACAACCCGCTTTATATTTTGTATGTAGAATAAACTGCTTGAAAGATAATGCCTAGTTTTCAGAAATTCTGAAGATCCCATACCTTTCCTGTCACTCTACTTAGTTTAAAAAATAGCCATCTGCTTATTATACTTTCAAAGAAAAAGTAAGAAGCTGAAATAACAGAACTCCTTTTCTTTGTTACTTGCTTTTTTCTTTTCTTGTTTTTTTTTAAACTATTCAAGACTGTTCTCAAGTGTATTGAGTCCATAATTATTTTAGATCAACCATCTACTGACTTTGATTCACGTTTAAGTACAGACAGTTAAAAACTAGATGGGTCTTTGGGTAACCACTTTCAACAAATCAAGGAGCCCTGCCCAGATGTGCCTTGGGCACACCTGTCTCTTAGTGTCATTTTCTTATTCTGTCCTGAGGCTACCAGAGAACTCTGACAAGGCTCCTTCACTCCTGAAGAGTCTTTGAACTTGGATTGGCTTGCTTCCAAAGAATCCTCAGGTCTGGAGTTATAGATGCAATGCATTCCACACCTCTGAAAGTGGAATTCATGCCATTATACCTCACAGTTTTGATGGTGGATTATAAAGTACCATATGACCACATGCCTGGAACACTGCCTTTAACATGTGTTCTTATCTTCAAAAATGGCAACAAATACAGAAAATATTTTGGGAGTACAAACACACAATGATTGGACCCTAAGAGTTTACCCTCATTCATAGTAATGACATTATAAAATCGTATTTCTTACAAACTAAACTGAGGGATAGGAGGTAAATAAAGATGCAGTGAAATCCAGCATAATCATATACTGTAGTTACAAAGACACAGAGTCAATATCATGGGACAGAGTCAATATCAATATCTTTTAAGAGACAAATATGGTTGAAATCATACAATAATAATAATGTATTATATAACTATAAAATATCATTGTTATTATTATTATTATTATTATTATTATTATTATTATTTAACTATAATAATTAATGCAGAGAAATAGAAGGTGAAAGATGAAAACAAAAAGGGAAGAACAAGAAACAACTTTTATAATATCTGAGAAATCAAAGGGAAATTTGAACCAAGAGTAGGGAAGCTGTACAATCAACAGGGGAATGCATTACATGTTGTTGTTGTTGCTGTGTGCCTTCCAAATATTTCCAAGTTGTGGTGACCCTAAGGTCACCCTATCACAGGATTTTTTTTATTTTTTATTTTATTTTAATTTTTTGCAGAATTTATTCAGAGAAGATTTGTCATTGCTTTCCTATGAGGCTGAGAGAGTGTGACTTTCCCATGGCCACCCAGTGGAATTCCCTGGCCGAGCCAGGATTGAAACCCTGATCTCCAGAGCCATAGTCCAATGCTCAAACCACTACACCATGCAGACTCACTTATTATATGACCAAATAGAAATAAAAGGACAGTAAAAATGATACACTGAAGAACCATATAAAATAGATTAAAGGACAAGGAAGGATCATTTGAAGATGAATTTTAGAAAGTGAAGTGGAAGCTGCATTCAAGAACTTGGAAGAAATAAATCAGAAAAAGACAGCATGCCAATAGAATTGCTTCAGGCTACAGAGACAGAATCTACTCTAGTTCTAACTAAAATCTGTCAACCAATATGGAAAACAAAACAACACCCCACAGACTATAAATGCTCAATGTACATTTGAGTCCACAAGAAAGGAGACTCCAGGAATTACAGTAACCAAAGGACCATTGCATTAATCTCCAATAGAAGCAAAGTGAGCCTTAAAATTCTACAACAATTACTTTTACCATGTATGGAGTGAAAAATGCCAGATGTCCAGAGTGAGTTAAGAAAAAGAAGAGGCACTAGGAACCATATTGCAAACATACTTTGTATAATGGAGTGCATTAAAGAATTTCAGAAGAAAAGGCTTTTGATTGTGTATAGATCATGACAAACTATGGATCACTGTTAAAGAAATGGGTGTGTCACAACATTTGATTGTCCTGTACTCAGGACAAAAGGCTACTATCAAGACAGAATATGGAGAAAATGAATGGTTTCCAGTTGGCAAGGGGGTCAGGCAAATCTGCATTTTATCTGTTTAACTCCTGTGCTACAGATATCATATGTAAATTGAAGATATCATATGTAAAGCAGGATTAGATGTGGAAGAAGGAGGTGTGAAAATTGGAGGAAGGAACATCAACAATTTAAGATATGCAAATGACACCCTCCTACTGGCAGAAAATGATTACATTAAAGATGTCTGTCAACTTATAGCAACCTCATGAATTTCATAGGGTTTTATTAAGCAAGGAATATTCAGAGGTGGTTTTGCCATTTCCTTGCTCTGAAATATAGCTGACAGCACCTGGTATTCATTGTTGGTCTCCCATCCAAGTACAACCAGAACTGGCCCTGCTTAACATCCCAAGATGGAATTTGGTGCCTTTAGGGCTTTTAGACCCCACCTTTAGAGTATCAGGGCACCAACAACTTTTTAATCAGACCTATATTTAAAGTCAAAGTTACATACTAAGGCTTAACAATCTGTAAACTGTTCTGCAGACCTTGTGGCTGAAGAGTGGGTCATAAATACTCTAAATAAATAAATAAATAAATAAATAAATAAATAAAAGGCCCTAAAACTTCCCATGTTCCAAAGGGAAGGAGATTTTTATATAAAACAGGGTCTTCCTTAACTTCCAATAAGTTTGGAGTAGTGGTTAAACCAGGAGCGGGCAACTGTTTTGGATTTGTAAGCAAATTTTCTACCACTGGGAACATTTTTGAGCCAAAGGGTGGCTCAAAAATGTCACCAAAAAGCCTCAAAGTCCATATCTGGTTTGGAAAAATAGGCTTTTTAAAATGTTGAAGGGTGCAGGGCTTCTGGGAAAAGCAATGCATCCCTCTTCTTGACCAGGATGGTTTCGGCAGTCTGGAAGGGTTGAGGACTGCAAAATGAATGGGGCAGTTTGCCCATTCCTGAGTTAGACAGTTGAACCAGGACTGGGGAGGCCCAGGTTCAAATCCTTGCAGCCACCATAAAGTTCACTGGGTGACCTTTGGCTCTCAGCCGCCCCTACCTTGGAGGATAAAAAGGAAGGCCAGGTTCTTTTATAGCTTGGGCTATAAAAGTATGAGAAATAAATGACTTTCTTCTGCATTGTCTCACAGATGCCACTGCATCCCTTTTCCCACTGAGTCCTTTTGGAAATTCCTCCCTGAAGGTCAGGCTCCCAAACCCTGGCAGCAGCAATAGCAGTAGCAGCAGCAGCAGCAGCAACAGGTTAGATTCAAGAGGTAACATACCCACTTTCAGCTCTTTTCCAAAGACTGTCCTCTCTCCCAAGGCGGAGCAATTCCAGCGCCCATTGCGGAACTGAAACTGGCACTCGTTGATGCCCATTTGGGAGCCTTCTCCGATCACGATGATGGCATCGGGTCTGCTCTGACAGATCGCCCTCTGACGAGGAGCTAAGCCCGGGATCTTGTTGCAGATGATGCTGGCTCCCAGAGCCACCACGGAGGAGAAACCCCTAGCAAAGAGAAAAAGAAGAAGGGAGGGAGACAAGTTGGAGGAGGGCATGAAGAATAAATAACTAAGGGGGGTTGCAGACTGCCAGAAATAGTGCAAATTGAG
>CM034703.1:271642077-271659642 GCA_020142125.1 Phrynosoma platyrhinos
GCCTGTTTTAATTTTGGCCCCTTCCTACTGCCAAGTTGTGCAGGTCTGTGATATATAGTCATCCTTGAGGGCCCCATCCTCTATGAATTAATCCAGTTGGCAGCTGTCATTACATCGTGTGGCAGTGAGTTCCATAATTTAGCTAAGCGCTGTGTAAAGAAATACTTCCTTTTATTTGTCCTGAATCTCTCATTGTTCATCTTATGTAAATGTCCCTAGGTTCTAAAGCAAAGCAAAGCAGCTTCATTTATTTATATATCACGCTATGGGATGTCTAAGCGGTTTACAACTATAAGCTCATTGCCCCCCAACAGTTGGGTACTCATTTTAGCGACCTTGGAAGGATGCAGGCCTGAGTCTGGCCTGAGCCCTGGCTAGTATTGAACTCGCAACCTTGTGGTCTATGAGTGAGTGGCTGCAATACAGGCATTTAACCACTGCACCACCAGTTATCAGAGGAGAAAAGCTTCTTCCTATCTACTTACTCTGCACCATACATACACCTCTAACATGTTTCTGCTTAGTCACATTTTTTTTCTAAATTGAACAACCTGGAATATTGTATATTTTTGTTGCAGAGCAGTTCCAGTCCCTTGATCATTTTAGTTGCCCTTTTTATTGTACTTTTTCCAGATCTAGATTATCTCTTTTTAGGTGGTGACTAGAGCTGTACATAGTATTCCAGATGTCGTTGTACTGTGGTCACACTTAAGGGCAGTGTGATATTAGTAGTTCTGTTTTCAGTTCCCTGTACAATTAATGCCCAACATGGAATTCATTCATTCATTCATTCATTCTCACTCACTAACAGGAGCTACATATATTTTTACTGAGCAACACTAAGATCCCTTTCTTGATCAATCATTGTCAGTACAAATTCCACCAGTGTATATGAACCTCTGGGTTTCTCCAGAGTTTCTCCCTCTCCCATATTTCCTTATATTGAATCTCATTTGCCATGTAATTGCTCATTCACCCTGTTTGGAGAGATCCTTCTCACCACACAAAATAATCTAGACATTAGTTAATGTAGTGCCTCACTACTCAGCCCTAACTCTATATTGCTTGTGAATATATTTTGGTATATTTTTTGGCAGTGTGGACCTGAAAGGTGTCCAGTCCCTATGCATATCCCCTTCAGTGCAAAAGACTTTTTGGAAGTCCACATAAATAATGTCTACCAAATCACTCCTGAGCACATGTTTACTGAAAATTTCAAAGATCTCTAAAAGCTTAGTGAAATGGGAGTTAACTTTACAAAAGCCATGTGGATTATTTTTCAGCAGATCATGTCTTTCTGTATCCTTCATCATTTTATTAATGATGTTAAGCTAACTAGTCTATAGTTTCCTGAATCTGCTTGGATTCCTTTTCAAAAATCTCCACTCTGATGGTACAGGCTAGACTTGTTACATAGGTCCAAAACACACTGCAGAAATAATCCAGTTTGAGACCCTGCCCTGGCTCAATGCTAGGGAATTCTAAGGAACTGTAGTTTTGTAAGACATTGAGCCTTCTCTGTCAGAGAGCTCTGGTGCCACAAGAAACTGCAGTTCCCAGGAATCCCTAGCACTGAGCTAGGGTAGTTAAAGTGGTCTCAAACTGGATTATTTTTGCAGTGTGTTTTGGACCATATTTTAGTTAGATCAGCAATTTTGCTTTTGAGACCTTTAAGAACTCGCAAGTGGATGCCATCTGGACACAGTGGTTTGTTTGATTCTAAACAAACTGTTGTCACTACAGTTTGCCTTAGTCTCTTCTCCTGAAAACATTAGTTCAGGAACAAGAGGGCAGATGAAAATAATTCAGCTTTTCTGCAGTCTCTTTAACTGTTTCACTGTTATCCAATGGGCTGACTTGACTCTACTCTGTTTGAGGAGAGAGAAGACAGATTACTGGCTGAAGACTGAATAATAAGCAAACACAGACAGTAGGTCCTTGGTTTGTTCGGCTATTCACACTTGCAGTGAAAGAAATTGGGCAAAATACAGTGGCACATTGGCTCATGTTAAGCCAGTATTGGGGCTTATTGCAATATCTGAAGCAACCTATGGAGGCATTTCTCTGTTTTGTAAATTGTCTATACCTTAACTTCTTTATGATTCAAGTTTTAAACTTGTTGACCCAGTTAATAGTATTCAGGTATGGTGAATGCCGTCACTGATGGTGAATGCTGACACTGATACCAGTAAACAAAATGCCCACCAGGTTTTTGATTCAATGTTCATACTGAAATGGTGTGTGTTTTTCTATTGAAGCTCAAATTAACTAGGTATTCAGGCCAATATATATATTTTCTTTCAAAGAGGATTCTGTTGTTTCACTGTAGGAGTAATAAATGCTATGGCATACCTATCAGAGAATGAACACACCTTTGCAACAGGAAAGGTCAAGTCCATTGTGTGTACGGCATCCTCTGACGGCACTGTCAGAGCATGGAATGTCCAAGAGGTAGGATGAACATGTATGTAGAAAATTAATATTTTATCATTGTCTTAAATGGACCAGCACTTTGACACATGCAAGGTTAAAAAGTAAATGAAGTTAAGTCTAATTGGTGGCAGAATGTAAACACATATATTAAGGATTATTTTGAACAAGAGACAAGGCAAGAGGTACCAGACTCACATACAAATAACCATAGACAGAATCTTTGGAGAAGTGAAATCTGCCATAATTGTGTGCTAGATCCTTTGCCCTTTTTGGTTTATAAAAGCAGTCATAGGAGGGTTGACTGAGTGGGTAAAGCCTCCTTACTGTACACAACAATGATGATTGTCATGATTCTGCCCAGGTTTTTAGAATTTTAGGACAGGCATGGTTATCTTGATCCCACCATCATTGAAGATACCTCTGATGGAAATGTGAGATAGGGCTTTCTTGGTGGCATCCCCCAGAGTAGGGAGTACTTCTTGTTGTTGGAGGTTAGGTTGGCTCCCTTTCATTTGTTTTTTTGCTAGCAGACAAAGGCTTATTTATTCAGGCAAGGCTTTCGGCATGTAAGCTGCTCTGTTATTGCAGGGCATGTAACTGCTTGGATGCTGGCCCTGTCTTTTATTGTTGTTTTAATGTATTTTAATTGATCGGCTTTTCTTTTATAATCAATTTTTTTTAAAAAAAATCTGTTATTTTAGTATGATTTTCCCCCTCATGCAACTGTTTTCACTCAAAATACATGCTATATATTAAATAAAAAATATATTAATCAAGTACCAAAATGGCAAGAATTGATTAAGGAAATTTTTAGGTGACTTTTTGTATAACAAAATATCTATTTTATTTTCCCCTTTTCTTTCCAGAGAAGGTTGATAGAAAAAAATACTAGAAAATGCAATGTCATGGAACTGTTTTCTGTTTTAGAACATAGAACACAAAAACATGCACTGGCAGGAAGTTAATTATTTTTGAAAGTACTAATCAGCTGACACTATTTATTTATATTATTATTATTAATCAGGGAACACAGATTTGGTCAAGTCCTCAACAGGAAGCTCCACTACTAAATATTATCACATTTCCTCTGTGTAAACTGGCAGCTACAGCAGACTCTCGGGGGACGATCAAACTCTGGCACGGAGACACAGGGAAAGAGCTTGCAGCATTTTCAGTGTCATCCTCATCATGTTCTGTGGTTGGCCACACAATAAACAATAAGCCATTCCTAACGGTAAGTGCAGCCCTAATGGAATTATTAACAAATCTTTCAGGCAGCTTCCTGTTGCCTGGACAAATGCCTGCTGAAAATAAGAGACCATGCATTTTGAAATCATAGAAACAGACAACTGGGTCAGACCAAGGTCTACCTAGTCTGGCATTATCTTTAAAAAATGCAGCACCAAACAGGCATCCAACTAGTTAGCCAGAAATAGGCCTGGGCTTCACTGGAGGACAGCAGTAAATACAGTGGACCCTTGGTATCTGCTGGGTTTGGTTCCAGCACCCGGCTTGGTTACCAAAATCCATGGATGCTCAAGACTCGTTATATACAGCAGCATTGTAAAATGGTATCCCTTATATAAAACGGCAAAAATCAAGGGTTGCTTTTTGGAATTCATATGTTTTAAATATTTTCAAGGTGTGGATGGTTGAATCTGTGGATAAATAATTCATGGATATGTAGGGCTGACTGTATTTTGCCTACCTGCAAATTATTGTAATGTTTAAAAGAACCTGCAGATCTGTGAAGCTGCTAAATCATTAATCCTATTTTTCATATTCCCTCCCCTTTTATTTAGGTAGGTACTGGAGAAGGTCTACTCTACACATTGGCAGCTGCTGATCTAAGCCAGATTTTATGCACAAAAATCTTTCAAACAGGTGGCATACATTTGTCACTTTGCTCACCAGATGGACAGTGGATAGTTGTTTGTCCTGCTGATCCTGCTTATTCACCAAAGGTACAGTAATGCTGCTATTTAATATATTTTGATGCCTGATAAAGCTATGGCAACCTGGGGTGGGATGAATAGATTTGTTTTGGGCTATTGGATTGTTTTCCAGTTGCACTGCAGCAAGCTTGACTGCTGTTCAGCCTCACTTTCTCTCCACTGTAGCCAAACTGATGGGGTTTATTTTTACCAAGAAAAAAAATGTGTCTACATTAAATGCAGTTAGGCATTTTGCATGTTGCCTAATTTAGGCCCAAGATAAGCAATAAGCTTTGACACTTGAGCATCATGCATCAGTTTTTGTTCTCTTCCTCTTCTTTTTTCCCTCTCTTAACATCCAGCAGTGGTGTAACTGTACATTTTGAGGCACAGGCACTTGCCATGACACTCCCCATAGCCATGTCCCTAGGCAGTCCAAAAAGGTAGGCTGCTTGGTCAATCCATATCAAGAAATCAATTAACAACAGTAAGTTATAATATTAAAATACAATGAAATCAGTTATCATATTTAAAACCACAGCTGAATTAGAAGTATTTTTAAAAGCATTAAAAAGAAAAGGCAAACTACGCACCATTAAAAGCCCCTTCTTCAGCAGTTGCCAAAGGTCTGCTGGAATACAAAGACTCCCAACAGAAAGAAAAGAAGGGGAAGTGTAAACTTTCCTTGGAAGAAAGTTCTACAATTCAGGAGCAGCCTCAAGGACACCCATCCTTTTTCCATGTCTTCACAAAATGTGCCTTTGCGGAAAGCAGTAAGACCTTCATATCCACAAGGATTAGGTCTTTTGTGAAGACCAGTAGAACATACATCAGTGTTATCTACCAAATTCTTAGCACTGCATCCTTGTAAGCCCTGGCTTTGCTACATGGACATTCAGTCTGAGCTCTGGAGATGTTTCCTTACTGCTTGTAATGTTTTTGGTTCTGGAGCAGCATCTGATGGAATGAGCTATAGTCCACAATTACATAAAATATAATTCAGAGACTATTTTTTACTTGCAGCCTCCCCCCCCCACACACCATGAACCCATATGGCTATCAATGTTTGTGCTTGATTATAATTCTAGTCTATCAGTACTCTGCAATTGCAGTTGCAGTGATCTTGAGTCAAAGAATGATGCTGTCAAGACTGACATTTATTAAACTTGCATACCCCACACTGCACACTTTTGAAACAGGAAAGGTTCTTGTGGCATGACATATTGCTCTGGTCAATAAGTTCAGGACAGAGTGCTTCACATGCATAAAATTCTAGGTTTCATACCTAGTATTTCTAGGTCATGCTGGCAAAGATCCCATCTGAAATTCTAGTGAGTTATTGCCAGTCGTGTACAGCCAGTGTGGGCCACTAAACAAATAGAAGGAAACAATCAAAACAGGAACTGACCATATACTTCCAGGTTTGATTTTTCTGGGGGGGCTTTTTGGGGGGCAGCGGGTGACAGAGGAATTGATCCATTTGAATGCAAAATTGCTACTCCAGGTCTCAAAGAGCAGCAACAGCCCATTCTTTGAGAGGTTGAGGGAGGACATGGTGCTCATGAACTGCACATTGCCCACAGTTGATGTTCCAGTAGTGTAAGTTAATATGTATAGAGATTTTTTAGCACCTTTGGGGCTAAAACTGAAAAAAAGAGGTTTGTAGCATGAGCTTTCATAGACTTTAGTCTACTTCTTCAGATCTTATGATGGATTGAAAACCAAGGACAGACAGGAGTGCAGGGGTTTTACAGAAGATAACTGAAAAGGAATGTTGGTTACTGTAGACCATCAGTCTTGGTTTAAGTTAGTTTGGTATGTGCCAACAAAATTTGAATAAAACTGAAAAGCCTATCTGAGATGACACAAGTGTTCCCCAAATAGGTTTTGGACCCCAGCCTATTGTAATTCTTGTTTTTGTATACCAGGTGTTCTACACACATTCTGTAACTCACCCAGATGATGATGAACTGATGTTGTCTAGTCCTTTACCAGTCACAGATCGTCTTGTCACCTGCTGGTTACCAGCAGAACCAGCAAGGATAGCGATAATGCATGATGATGATAGTAATTTTCGCATTGTTAGCTTTGATATAGCCATTGAGAAGAAGTCCAAATATAAAAGGAACATTACAGGTACGGTATTTTTCTTTAAATTGTTACCAAATTGTAGAAGCTGCTTTACTTGTGATCCTTTTATTTAGTAGTAATCTAAATAAAGAATACTTTTAAAATACACTCATCCCTCCACATTTGCTGGGGATAAGGGCACAGGACCCCCATGAATGTGGAGAAACCACAAATAACAAAAACACTATGTTTTTACCTGAGAGAACACACCTCTAGGAATCTCTAGGTCCTCCACTGCAACTCAATGGTCAACATCTATCAGACATTGGCTCTAGAATTGCGCCGGAGGAGCTACAAATGTCTAGTGGAGTGTTCTCTCTAGGTCTTTCAGTGCGACTTTTGGTTAAAGTTGACCACAGAGTTGCACTGAAGGACCTAGATATTTCTAGAGATAACATATTAATCAAATCCGTGAATAATCAAATCTGCTAGGCTGAAAATGTGGAGGGATGAGTGTAGTGCGTTTGGTGTGGATCCTGAATCTTCTAAAAATAACAACAGCCCATAAGTGGTGTGTGTGTTTATTTAAAGAAAATAAATTAAGGTGTTTTGTGTATAAGGCATGAAAGCAGAATCATTCACTTCACTTCTGCATTGCTTAACACAGTTATCATGTATTATCATTCTGCAATGATGCATGTTCTGTCACAAAAGTCATATTATCCCATGCAAATCTACTTCTTTAGACAACTGTCAATATAATTGTTCAACTGTTTTTTTCTGTACAAACATCAGAATTGGCAGAAATTCTAGCTTTGCAAGACCCACCATAAAGCCCAGATCCAGTGAACCACAAACTCAAAATACAGAATGTTCTTTAAAGTGGCTAATATACTAGGGTTTCAAATATACTAAGTACACCACTGGTTTTAAGTGTTCTTTTTATGCAAAAGCTCAACAGGTTGCAAGCTTCACTTTACCAACACAAGAACCATGGATGACAGAGAAAATCATGAAAGGATGTGGCAAACAAACTATTCTTGTAGCAGCTGGACTGGAGCTGAAATTATACTCTCTGACGGGGACTGAATTAATGGCTTTCAAGGATCACTATAAAATTATTACATCAATCTGGGTGGTACAGTCACAACTACTATTGTTACTACTATTTTATGTTCTGCACACTAGGCAATCTTTATCTTAAGATCTTACTCTCCTTCCACTGTCTGCAGGATCCTTTTCATGTTGTCACATCATCCATGGACCTCTCACTCCGTGTGTACTCCTGGAAAAATGACAACAAATCCTCTTCATTGATTAGTTGCTATCATTTACTAGGAGGATCCCACAGATGGTCAAGGTAAGCTTTACTTCTAACACTTCAAAGTCTTTCATCTGTCCTTTAGGGTGGCAAAAATTACTTGAACATCAGTTGATTAAACTGCTTTTCAAATGAGCAAAATACTGAGTGCTCACAAACTTATTTAGTTAGCTTGAGTCACATATATCGCAGTTTCCCTTATTTTTGGATCTGCCTATTTATTAAGATCTTAACAGAGAGGCTTGTCTGTGTGTCCCTCCAGCTGCCATAGCCAGTCTGGTTGGGGCTCAGCTTTCTGTGGCAATCTAGGCTCTGAATTCCCTGCTTAGGGAGACTTGCCTACCTCTGGTAAAAAGGTCACTTACCTGTAACTGTTGTTCTTAAAGTGGTCATCTGTGAATTCACACATCTGTTGTTCAAGTGGTCATCTGTGCAGGTGGAGGAAAACCTATGTGTGATTCACAGAGACCATGAAGAACTTCCTTTCTTGCCACTTTCAAGCTCAAGGTAAAATCTGTGAGTTTTCTGGAAAATATATCTTATAGTGTTTGATGTTTTGGTGGTTTAATATAATGGCATTAACCCCTTGGGGCACTTTCTTTTTAATTAAAAGTTGAACCAATAATAGTTTCATAAATATTGTGATGTCCTGGCCCAAAGCTAACAATATTGAAACTGATATTAAATGTGTCATTGCTTTACTTAGAACATCTCAGATGAGTTAAGGGGGAGGCTAGAATCTCTATATAAAAAAGACACACTGTTGACATTTCACGCTTTTCAGGGTTCTGCTCTAATTACCTGAAAAAGGTATGTAACATCACCCAATGTGTTTGCTGCTGGCTCAGTCATAAACCATTTTGCAGCTTCAATAAATGTTTGGTGAGAAAGGAATTTTTTGATATTATGTCATGTGGATTATATTGATTTCTTTTCCAAATATACAATGTGCAGAGGAAGACGACATGAAATGCCCTTGAACACTTCAGGGGCAGCCTCTAAATGTATTAGATGCCCTTTATAAAAACCTATATAATGGCCCAGTGAGGAAAATGAGCTGGAGAGCATTTGTAAGGAAACACTTTTCCAGTTCAGTAAGACTGTAAGATCCATCACTTCTACTAAGTATAGATAGGATCTCCAAGGCTAACTGAATGCTATGCTTCTAAATACTAGCCTAAATTCTAATGGTTTTTCATTTCTTGAGATTTCAAATGAAATGTAGAAATGAAGTATACATCACTTACTATTAAATTATGCCATGCTCATATGTCTTGAAGTTTCTTATCTTATTCTTCCAATCTATGGGAATGGAAACACTGGCTCAAAAAATCTCATATATATAATTCAGTGTATGATCATTTACTTCTCAGCCATAACTCTTTTCCCCATAACCAAAAATAAATGTTGAAATGAGTCAGAGGGCTCACTAAAAGTATTATTTACAGCACAACAAATTCACCCTGCTTTAAATAACACATAACTACGGTATTGTGGTAAAGATTTGTTCCAGCATGCTGTAAAAACAAAGTTACATGAAACACCTAGAGGACTTGTAATTCAACTTCTGATAATGAACAGCATGAATTGGTTCCACATGATTTATTTAACCAAGTACAGAGATCTTTATTTTTCTCTCTGCCAGCGGCTTCAGAAGTGTGGCTTGTGACGATGTGAGCATTGTGGGCACGGTGGCTGGAATTGATGGAACAGACATTTTAAGAGCATACTCCTTTAATCTGTAAGATACTTCTATTAAAGGGAATCATTGTAAATGCCTGTGTTTCAATGGCATGCAGTTACATTCTTACAGAAACATTTCATATTATCTAAACAAGAGCATGCAACTGAAATTCAAGCTTTGTAATAATTTGCACTGATACTAGCAATAAACCTTGTGAAAGTCAGCTACCTTTTTCTGGTATACAAATATATGTAATTTCAACTGATTCCACATCTAAGCCTGAAAGAACCAGAATAGCTTTCTTTAATTCTATTAGTTGTTCAGTAACAGTATGTATATACAACAGAAGTTGCATTATTAAAACGTTTTGGCAGTCTGAAAAATGAAATTTCATGATGTATCAAATGAACATGATTCAAATCTCTCTTCAACCCCCAAAGTATTTCCACAGTTGATAATGCAAACATATGACAATTCCCAAGTTCTATAGTAAAAGAAAACAAACAGGAAAAAAACCCACAGCAGCATATGTAGATTCATTGCTTTCATCAAAGCAGAGACTGGTAAGCATAAGACTACTACTCTAAGGTAGCAGCTAATAAACTTGGTTAGTGCATTATACACCTTCACAGCACTTGCCTATGTTTATTCCTGTCAAGATATAGTGGAGTTTACAGAATTTATGGAGAGTTACTCTCTCCTGTCATCTTCCTGGGAAAACAAAATAAGAATTCTTGCCAACTACCATCTTCAGAAAAAGGAATCCTGTATGAACATTCTCTCTGTGTTAACACTTTAAATAATACTGCAGACCCCCCGACCAAATAATGTGCTCATCTTGCTAATTCTTGTGCTGTGGTGTGTATTTGTGCAAGTATAAGGACACTGTTTTAACTTTTGTATCTTGTTAAGAGTTCTGAATTGGGGAAAAGACAGGATAGAAAGAAATGTAGTAACTAAAGGTATCTTTATAAGCATGATTTTTACTTCTACCAGGGGAAGACAACATAAGAAAAAAAATGGACTACTGTAAAACAATGAATTGGTATATTCAGTTTCTTTTATTACACACAATTATACAAGAGTCATCTTTGCCTTAGACTTGAAACCATTCCCATTTAGCATAGATTGTTTTTATAAATACTTTGTATCCCAGGACTGTTTTAGTTCTCAAGATACATTTTGTTTGCTACCAGGAAGTTTAAGATATTCTCACATTATTTGGCTTACTTGGTTGGGCCCACAAAGATTTCCCACTAAATCTGCAAGCTTTATATATTTATGTGGCTGAGGGTGATTTAAACTGAGCTAAAATGATCCTGTTGTGATATTAAAGCCCTAAGAAAGGCAGCAGGTTGTATAGTTAACTCCTTTTGGGCAAAACCACTGCCCTAAAACTATGCAACCTACTACCTCTTCCTAGGAACCCACCATTTCTTCTGCAGTTCTTCCAAATATAAACTAGTAGTGGTAACACACAATCAGTTTAAACAAATCAAAAGATGATATAATACAAAATGCACATATAATTGTGAAGGTAAAATGCTTAGTATAATATGACTGAATAAAATAAAACTGAATATTAATTTGGTTGTCACCTATATATCATACAAAATTAAGGATTTTCCATGTACCAACCTAGAGACAAAGCAGTGGTTATTTTTAAACATCCAACAGAGTTTAAGCCAAGTGACATGTATTTTAAAAAGGTATACACCTGAAAAGATCTTGGAAGTAAGACATAAAACTCAAAGCTCACTCCATCTGCCACTGGAGAAAGTATTTCCTTCAGTGAGAGTAACTGAAATGACTTTTATCATTTTCCACATTTACAGGAGTTGATAAATAATGAATGTGAGATTATATCCATGTGCATTTTCCTCATGAAACAGACAACCAGCTTTCTTCAATATGCAAATTTCAGAAAACAGTTATTATGAAAATCAGGGCAGAACTGTGATAGTTTTCAGTCTGACATAACATACTAAAAAAATAAAGATGATGTCATTACTATTCTTTTCAAATCAAGGACTATTCCATTAACAGAAGTTCAGTCAAGGTTATTAACTCAGTAAGTAGAGTATTGCAGAAATTTTACTCCTCAGGGAAGGCAATAGATTGTATAGTTATCTCCTGAAGAGGGCAAAATAACTGCCCTACAACTATACAATCTACTACCTCAACCTGATAAAGAGAAATCTGTTTAGAAGAGAGTTTTGACCACATTTAATTAGTCCTCTGAAGGGATACTTGCCTTTGGGATAGACCCTAAGAACAATTCACTTAACAGAACTCTCCCTCTCACTTCTACCCTGAATGGTGTGGGATAGGGCACTGCCATTCTTGACAAGGGAAAATAAGCCAACATCAGGCATAGGCATCCTATTCAAGCAAAGCTTGTTTCACAAGATGTCTTCATCAATTTGGAAGAGTTACCACTGCAATTCTCTTGCACCACAACCCACACAATTCAAAACACTCCTAAGTGGATTTTTGTGGAGCAGATGGGGAGAATAGGTGATGACAAAAGATCTCACCCATAAGCTGTCTTCTGACCATAGAGCTCAAGCTCCCACACTTTGAATCCATACTTCCTGCCAAGTGTGCAGTATGAATGATTAAAAAAGCAAAGCTCTCTTCTGACCAGTGCTCAAGATCCCACAATTTAAAGTTCATATTTCTTGCCAAGTTGGATGGTCTGGTACTAACATAAATCCTCCAAGTTGGCTAAACCTCAGCAACATAAAATAGATGTTAATGATGATTGTCTGCCTCTTTAGGAAAGACAGTAGACTGTATAGTTATCTCCCAGTGGTGGGTATGACCCTAAAACTATACAACCTACTACCTCATCCCACAGTGCAGTATCTTCACTTTAGAAGTGGAGCGAGTTTTGTTTTTTAAGGGACAAATAGCTTTTAAAGACTTCTTTTGAAAGCCTTTTTCCCTATAGTGATAAAAGAACAGTTTAGTCTTAAGCACTTCTTTGGATGGGAAAAACCAGGCGACTGCAAATGCTTACGCAAAGTATTCTATACTTCAATTTCTTCATCTTGTTCCATACTCGTATCTAAGAGGAGGAAGAAAAGTTAATTAAAAATTCTTTTAAATAAGACATAAACATCTATTTCAATAGAACAAGTCTTATATTACTATATAATTAGTACAATAAACCAATGTTACTTCTTATATTAAATAATGTGGTTTGGGAACATGTACTGCTTTTTATAAGATGTGTGTTTGCTGTACTGAGTGCCAATTTGGCAATGTTGACCGACCTTCACATGCAAGTCTGAATACATGAGTATATTTTCTTTCTGCATCTGGAAGAGATAACACTAGCACTATGTGAGGATGAGTGCACTACCTCTGCCCCTTTCTCCTGCCCTTTTTGGCTCCCCCTATACATAGAGAGGGACTGTCTGCAAAGGAGAACATCACTATCTCTGAAGGTACTCCTTGAGAGTTTAGAACCCTGAAAGAAACGATTATTTTTTGCATAACTAAGGTCCAAAACACACTGCAGAAATAATCCAATCTGAGACTGCTTTAACTGCCCTAGCTCAGTGCTAAGGAATCCTGGGAACTGTAGTTTTGTAGACATTTAGCCTTCTCTGTCAGAGCGCTCTGGTACCACAATAAACTACAATTCCCAGGGTTCCCTAGCACCGAGCCAGGGCAGTTGAAGCGGTCTCAAACAGGATTATTTCTGCAATGTGTTCTGGGCCTAAGAAACATGAAGAAAGACTGGTTATGACAACAAATTCACTGTATAAAGCTGCATAGCAAAAAACACATAAGAGGCAAGCTGAACTGAAAATGAATAATCCAAATGAAAGAATCCTTAGTATTTTCAAATGCTGTTATCACAAATCTGGGAAAGAGAAACATGTAGCCCTCCATGTTGATGGCCTACAACTTCACCAGCCCAAGACATCACAGCCAATAATAAGGTTTAATGGGAGCTGCAGTCCAACAACATATGAACAATAATAACTTCTCATCCTCGCTATTCACTGAAATCAGTTGGACTCCCTATGAAGTATGTGTATTTTCATAACTCAAGGTTTTCATGTAAAAGAAAATGGCTCGTGTATCTTCTGTGATGAAACTTGAACAGAGTTGTCAAGATGGCTCATTTAGAGGGCTATCCACATTCCAAAAACCTTATTTAAAATTACTCCAGGACTATATGCTGGAAGGCAGTGGCTTTAGTGTTTTATTACAATTACTGAATGAACTAAGCATATCACACTTGTTCTTTTACTAGAAACCAGGAGCCTCATGAGGACAGCTTTTGAATACTAAAAATAAATTTCTTGCTGATCTAGTAAGTTCTCCATCATAAGACTAAAGTAGTTCTCAACTCTTTTTTCCCCTGTTCAAGGAAGCCAGGAATAAATTAGCCCAGTTTTTCTATTTGGTCATCTTGAATCAGAGTGATACCAACAAAAATCAAAAACTAACAGCCTGGTACTCCCTTCCATCCTCTGCTAAAGAAAAAAAAAGTTATTGGCCTTGTTTAGTAGCTTTTAATAGTTTGTTATAATTATACTTGTCTTTTCCGGAGCCAGCTTCCTCAAAGTAAGAAACCAGATATAAATTTCTAAATAAAATCTAATTGTAACAACATCAGGATAGTGGTAACTCCTTGTAGGAAAGCCCAATAGTGCATATATCATCTTTTAAGAGAAGAACAAAGAAAGCTATTTATTATAACCAATTACACTTACCTGCTGAACAGTTACCTCTTGCTCAATATCTACATAGTTGATAGTGGATAAGGTCCAACAGTGCTTTTTCCCCACTGAGTATACACTATTGGGAGAAAAGATTTCCCCCTTCCCCTGCAAGCCTTGGCACCCCCCAAAATCAGCTCCAAAGGACTGGTTGATCCTCTGAAGCAGATCTGGAGAGATAAAGAAAAGAAGGAAGGGGGAAGGAGAAATCCACTTATGAGACATTGGGTGACACCTCATGTTTTTAATTCTACCAGTATAAACAGTGGCCTCAAATCAAACTGCTTCTTAGAGGAAGAATTTATTTATTCTGTTTTTACTTTGGAGCATGTTGTTTTAATTCATAATTAGTTTAATACTGTTTTAAGGGGTGGGAGGGTTGGATGGGCATGTGAATGTTGTTAACTTGTGTATTTTAATTGATGTAACCCGCCCCGATTGCTCCGCAGAGGGGCGGGCTATAAATAAAATTTATTATATTATATTATTATTATTAAGAGTAGACGCACGGAATGAGTGGAATTTATATAAGGACTGATTTAACACTCAGCAACTGATTCAACAAGACTAGCTACTGGATTTTAGCCAGCAGATGAAAGTTATTAGCCCTAGCATAATCAATGTTGAGGTGTACTGAGGAGCAGCCCAATATCATTTGGAGAGTTACATGCTACCCACCTTTGCAGAAGGTACAGCTCTTGACTTTTAGCTAATTTGCTAAATTTGTTTCTTCACAAAAGAACATATATATCAAAGTTGGAAAGATAATCCGTCTGTTTATACTGAATACATATAAATAATGAAGATTAACCCTTTGAAGAAAAAGTATTGTAAAATCTGTATCCGATTAACCCTTCTTACAAAAAATATGCCAATTCAAGACACTACCTGAGATTATCTGTCAAATAACCAAATATAATTGACTATAAATCGTGTATAAATTGAGGGCAGGTGTTGGGGCCAAAATTATGGATTCTGATGTGATCTGTGGTTAAGTCAAGGATAACATTTAGGGTCATGTAACAAAAGACGCAAAGGATAAAACAAACAAAAACAATCCCAAAGAACTTACAAAACCCCAGGAGGCGTAACTGTGCTCACACTAAAGGCTGGATGGATGAGAGTGTGTGTGTCTCAATGCTTCAAGGAGAGATTGTGCTCTTGCCTTTCACCAGGGGATGGTCCCTTTTTAAATAAGACTGAAATTACAGTATTTACATTGTTCTACAGATACATGGACTTAGGTTTTTTGGGTAAAATTTTGACTAAAATTTCTAGACGTACAGAGGAAAAACAGTAATCAAACGTGAAAATACTCCAGGTACAAGTCTTAACTAAGACAAGCTCCAGCTCAAAGACAAGGAGATTTATCTACCCACACTTTGGCTTTCCAGCAATGCTATAGTCAGCTCTTGGTATCCACTGGGGTTTGGTCCCAGGACTGCACCCCCCTCCCCCGTGGATCTAAAAATCCATGGATGCTCAAGTACCATTATATAAGTACCATTATATACAATGGCATAATGAAATGGAGTGTCTGATATAAAACATCAAAATCAAGGTTTGATTTTGGAATTTGTATCTTTTTGAAATATTTTCAAGCCATAGGTGGTTAAATCTGTGAATATGGAAGGCTCACTGTAGTATAATGCTCTGGTACTTGCAACAGCCCATCCTTACAACCACCTGGGAGAAATGGCAGGTGCCAGCTCCCTGAACTAAAACTGAGGTTGGCACATTAATTTACTCTAATTAAAAATAAAGGTAACCGCTTGAAACACAGCTGGTCTGTCAAAGCTTTGCCCTGTGTTAGCTCTAGCTATGTCAGTACTAGAATCTTTTAAAATACACTTACTAAAGATATTAATATTTAATGACCTAATTGCTGTTCTGAAAACTATAAAACTTCTTTGCATTTCAAGAAACTAAGAGCAACACTGACACTTTCTCCACATGCTTAACCTGAGAGATGGACATGTTTAAAGGATCATATTCAACATCATGAAGAGATCAATTCTCTAAAATTGTAAGATTTAAGTATATCGCAGCAACAAAGCAGACTGATCATAGATCAGCCTTAGCAAAGTACCTTTTTTGCTGTGATGTAGAACTACAGTATGTATCAACAGTTCTGTAATGTTTATCAATTCCATCAATAAACTCAATTTTATTTATCTAACACCAATCCTATCAGTCGTTCAGTTGATGCAATCCCTAATTAACACCTTGTCAATGAAATGAATCAGACTTAACTACATCAACCTGAACAAGTTGTTTTGTGGGGGGAAAGTACTGCTTGGGTACTTATGTCTGAGACACTTCACAGTACACAAGACTGCTTCCTGAAGAGCATTATCTTCTTCAAAAATTCTTTCAATTATCTCTTATCATTTCAAACTAAGATCCCACTTTCCCACATTTGAGACAGCTTAAGAAACTTAGGGCCTGAACAGACTGCCATAAATAATCTAGCTTGAGACCACTTTAATGCTCTGGCTCAGTGCTAGGGAACCATGGGAACTGTAGTTTATTGTGGCACCACAGCTGACAGAGAAGGCTCAATCTCTCAGAAAAAACTACAATTCCCATGGTTCCCTAGCACTGAGCCAGGATAGTTAAAGTGGTTTTATTTCTGGTAGTCTGTTCAGGCCCTTAGTGAACTGAATAACGGAATCACTATTGCCAGAGCTCAACTGAGATTTTAAAACACACACAAAAATTGTTTCCCAAGTACTTTCCTTTATCATCTTCAAAGCCAAGTATGGCCAGCACATCTGTTGCTAAGATATCTCCTTTCTCTGCTGCAAAGAAACAGATATTATCACAGTCTGTCAATCTTCACATATGAGTCACATGTATGTATTTTATATGTCTCAAGGAAAACAAAAACTGGCAAATCAGGAACTGCATGAAGCAGATCAAAGATGTTATTCCCAAATCTTTGTGTGACACCAATCAGAATTTAAATCTGAAGGCTAAAAGCGTGTCAGCGATGGTAACTCTCCACTCCTCCTCACTCCTTCCTACAAGTCACAACTTGACTTCCGCGCTAAACAGCAGGCAACTAAAGCGAGGTGTGCTATGAAGAAAGGCAACTCTCCTACCCCATCTTGCAGGAAAGATGCAACTGCCCCCCTTAAGAGAAAAAAGTGAACTCTGATTTGCAAGAGTTTGGTGACCACATGCCACAGAAGCACAGAGGAGGAGAAGGCCCCGCGAAATGTAGGACATTCCAGAAAAAACAGAGGGCTTTACAAGATAAAAGCCAAAAGCGCTAATATAAATATACATTCATGTTTCCGAGTCATGCTCAAAATGGAGGGCGTTTTGGAATTCCTCCTGGGCAGAAGGCTAAAATGTTAGGACCGGGTCCTGGAAAAAGAG
>CM034703.1:271659742-271673976 GCA_020142125.1 Phrynosoma platyrhinos
CTCCGGTCTCGAGATTCTCCGGCCGTTACCTGTGCGCGCGGCGACCCAGCCTCTTCCGCGCGCTCCAAAAGGACCCGGATGGAGTCCTCTCAGGCGGCGGCGGCGAAGATGAAGAGAGAGATACTGCTCCTGCAGCAGCGCTACCGCCTTTCGCCGCGTTGCATCACGGGAAAAGAAAAAAAGGAACCGCTCTCGCTCCCCCTCTTCCTCCTCCCCACAAAGAGAGAGAAGAACGGAGAAAACTCCGCCCCCCGCCCGCCTGACGAGGACACTGCCCTGTCCGTCACTCGCTCCTCGCAGCGGCTATTGGAGCAGGCGTCACAGGGATCCGCCCCAGGGGTAGGGCCTGTTCTCTGATTGGACAGCCTCCGATGTCAGTCAGGTTTTCCCCGCCTCAAATCGTGAGGGCTTAGTCTCCGTCTCCCTTTTACTTCTCGGCGGGAGAGTGCCGCGGTCTCTGGTTAGATTTCAGTGGCCTTCCCTCCCAGCGGCTGAGGGGGAATAAAACCTCTGAGGGCCTCCGGAGCACCACAGAGGCACAGGCCGAGGCCTGTCCGATGGCCTACGCTGTCTCGGGTTCGAATCCTTTCTCAGCTATAGAAATCATTGAGTCACCTTGGGCAAGTCACACTTTCTCAGCCTGAAAGGATGGCGACGTCAAATCCCTTTTTAGTTGGTGCAATGGACTCTGGCTCTGGAGACCAGGGCTCGAGTCTCATTTGGGCATGACAACCGACTGAGTGATCTTGGGCAAGGCACACTGTCTCAGCCTCAGAGGATGGCAGTGGCAGATCCCCTCTGAAGAAACTTGCCAAGAAAACCCCGTGATAGAGTCGCCATAAGTCGGAAACGACTTGAAGGCACGCAATAACAACAGCAACAAAGCAGGCGGCCGCGCTTCCTAGGAAGATGTTCGAGGATGATGAGAGTGGCAGTTGGCCGGCACTCCTAAATTGGTATAAACTGACAACAGCCCGCCCCACAGTTCCTGAACAGGATCTTGGCTGAAGGATTAAGCTGTCATGTCTGTATGTTGGGTGCCTTCGAGTCATTTCTGACTTATGGCGACCCTATCATGGGGTTTTCTAGGCAAGATTTCTTCAGAGGGAGGTTGCCATTGCCATCCTCTGAGGTTGAGAGAGAGTGACTTGCACAAGGTCACCGAGTGGGTTTCATGGCCAAGCAGGGATTCGAACCCTGGTCTCCAGAGTCCCAGCCCAACAATCTAACCATGCTGGCTCTTTAAACCAGGGGTAGGCAACCTAAGGCTGCCCCCCCCCCAGCCGCCGCTCACCTGCCATGATGATATTGATTATTGTTGTTATTACTTGTTCTTGGGGTTTTCTTGGCAAAATCTCCACAGGGGTTTTGCCATGGCTTTTCTGGGGCTGATAGAGCGTGCATGCATTTTTTATTTTTATTTTTTATTTTTGGTGCTTCGGCCCCCCAATTGACTGAGGGACAGCAACCCGGCCCCCGGCTCAAAAAGGTTGCCTACCGCTGCTTTAAACGAACAGACTGCCCTGAATTTCACAGATGGACACAAAATCTGTGAATTTCATAGGTTTTTTTTTTTTTTAAGGCAAGGAAGACTCACAGGTTTTTTTGCCAGTGCCTTCCTCTGAAATACAGTCTATAATATCTCATGTTCGTTGGTGGTCTCCCATCCAAGTTCTGACTAGGACTGACCCTGCTTAGTTTTCCAGATCAAAGCAAAGCTGGTGCCTTTAAGGTATCTAAAGCTGAAACTGATGCTGTTGTTGCTGGTGGCCCTCAAATCAAACCTGACTCAAGATAACAGCCCAAAGTTTCAATATATTACTATATTACTATTTTGGTATAGCTAATTTGGATAGCCTCATCGTAACCATACTAGCCAGGAATTCTGACAGCTGTCACTCAAAAAAGTGATTTCCCCCCCCCCCCCAGCTTTGGCCTAGCTTTCTCATAACACACTTTTCACAAGCTAGATTAGATACTATCAGTTTGATGTTGTTAGTTGTCCTGACCCTGAGTTGACTTCAACTCATGGCAATCCTGTGGATGAGACATATCTAAACCTCCACCAACAGCTCCTCTCAGGTCCTGCAGGATCTTCCCAATTGAATCTATCCATCTTGTATGCAGTCTTCCTCTGCATGCAAATTTATTTATATCCTTCCCCTCTGCAAATGCAATATTGCTTTTTTCCAGTGAATCATGCCTTATGCTATGGCCATCCTCAATTTTGTAATCCAGGCTTCCGGGGATATCTCTGGCTTGATCTGTTCAAGGACCTATTTGTTTGTCCTTTTGGCTGTCCATGGGATCCTCAGCACTCTTCTCCAGCACCACATTATCTCAAATGAGTTAATTTTCTTCCTATCATCTTTATTAACTGTCCAGCTCTCACAGCCATAGGTGGTAATAGGGAATAAAATGGCTTGCACTCAGTGGGATTCATGGCTAAGCAGGGATTCAACCCTGTTCTCCAGAGTCATAGTCCAACACTCAATCCACTTCATCATGCTGGCTTTCTACGATTTGTGGTTGTTGTATGCCTTCAAGCTATTTCCAACTTATGGCAACCCTATCATGGGGTCTCTTGGCAAGATTTATTCAAAGGAAGTTTGTCATTCCCGAGGCTGAGAGAGTGTGACTTGCCCAGGGTCACCCAGTGGGTTTCATGGCCAAGCTAGGAATCAAACCCTAGTCTCCAGAGTCATAGTCCAACACGCAAACTACTACACCATGCTGGGTCATGCTGTACAATTTGAGTATACTCCCTAAATGTGGATGTCAAGTACTGGGTTAACTGAAAAGGACAGTAGAGGTTTGGGGGTTCACTTTCAAAGCATAAGTAAATTTTACTCCCTCCTCAAAATGTAGACTACATTCAAGGTAGCTCCAGTTCACACTCTTGCTCGGCTCCGCTTTATCCTCACAACACTCTGAGGGTACCCCAGGCTAAGACAATAACTAAGTTTACCCAGTGAATTTCATGGCTCACCAAGGATTAAAACTGGGTTGTGTCATTGCAGGAGGGAATCAAAAGCTGTTCTCAGTGTTTGACAAAAAAAAAAAAAAAGGGGGGAAACCTGAACACCAGTAATTTTAATTCTGTTTTCAACCACAAGAGGGAATATGAATCTCATTGCAAAAGAGGTGTGCGTGCCTGCACTCCCACATTTATAGCAGCAGATAGTGTATGCATCAGAAATCCTGCACTGGGCTAGATATGGTCAGCCCTTGTTTATTTTTATTTATTTATTTACTTAATTTCTATGCCGCCTTTCTCCAAGAAAAGGATCCTAGACAGCTTATTCCATTCCTGTAATTTTGTGAATTATAGACTCAGCCACCCTTGAATATGAACTTTGCCCTAGAATAACTATTGCTATATATATATATTGAATTAAAAAAATCTCATTTACACTTAATTTTGCATGTAATTATTTTTATATGAGCCACAGGAAAAAGAATGCATATCAATGGGCTCCCATGCCCTTGAAAGGTTTCTTACCAGACTGAGAAGAGATTATTGTTTGTGTTTAGCGTTGTTATCATCCTTTCTATTTGTCTAGATAGGTATTTACAATGCAACCCTAGGAATGGATATTCAGAAATAAGGCCCATTACATTCTATCAGTTTACTTCTTATTAAACTACAATTGTAGCTACAGGCTATATTTCTTGCTGTATTTTGACTGAAATTTTGGCATCTGTGATAAATTATTGCAACAGTAATGATATCCTGTTACCACATTGCACCAGGGATAAGAAATTAATTATTTATAAAAATTCCACAGGTAACGGATACATTTTTGAAAATGAACATTTTTGTTCACTGACTACATTAGTTTGAGCCTGTCAATTTGACTGATGGAAGCTGACTCAGTGAAGAGTGACAATTAGTCACTATCCAATAATAGGAACACTATTTCTGTTGTTGCATTTTATTCTTTTAACTTGAGCTTTGAATTGTTTTAATGCTGTTAATTTAATTCTATTTTAATGTTCACCTTTTGTAATGCTTTTAACTGTATTCTTTTAAATTGTGAGCTGCCTTGAGTCCCAATTTTTGGAATATTAATAATAGTAACAACAACTTTTGTCATTATATGAACTTCATGATACTAAAAACTTTTCTTGTTATCACTTTTCCCTCCCTATCACTTTATTCCTTTTAAATCATGTATTTTTTATTGTGATCCAAGGAATATCTTATCTTGTTTTGTATCTGTTGATAAGATATTCACCCTAAGAGTTGTTCCAGCTGTAGAGCACCGTATAAAAACTATCATTAAATAGCATCCTATATCTGTTTTTAAACATTACAGCATCTTGCTCTTTAACCTTTACAATGACCTTCCCTGTGTTGCCATCTCTTGTGCACTTTCTTCTCTTTCAATTAATTTTCTAGCATGTTATGTGATACTTAATTAACAAGGTCTGGCACAGTATGTGTCAAATGCCATATCATATAGTTGCATTCATAAATAATTTATTTGACAGTAGTGAGCACCTGTTATGAGAACATTTGTTTTTGTTTTTAATTACTTTGAACTTGGATATAAGTACAAAGTACTAGTTTCTAAAGCTTACATTAGACTATGGTTTGCCTTGAAATTGATTCATCTTCCAATGAAATGTCCATCCTGCTTGGTGGATTATTGTCATGACTGTGGGAATTTTTTTGAACAGGATCTTGGTTTGCATCATTTGATTTCTGAAAAAAGTCCAGTACTTTTTGGCAAAAAGATTCATTAGAAATTCCACTGGAAAAAGAAAATGCAGGACATTCTGGTCTGAATGCTTCGGGAAACTCACTGGAACTTGCAAGCATTTCATCAGAATTAGAGGAGATGTAATTGTTGATATGAATGCCTTTGATCAGGTCTTTAAAATATTGCCCAATTGAAATATGATAATCTTTTGTGTCTTGGAGTAAAGAATTTCCTTCTATAAGTTTCTCTATCTTGCTTCTCAGTGTCTTATCCTCTTGTAGAAAATTCACTGAATTTGAATGCTCTTCCAAAAGAATTTTCATTTGATGATAAAGGTGTCTGGGAACTTGAAGTTCATTTGCCATTAGCTGCAGCTTTTCTACTTTTGTAGAATATTCTCTGCATAATTTTGCTTTTAATTCAACCATTCTCCATTTGATCCCTTTCAGTAAGCTAGTCCCAACAGCTTCAATCATAACCTTGATATCAGCAGTAGTGAACATTAGTTCATTGATAACCCTTTCAATTTCCTGTGTAAGTATGACATAGAATTTTTTAGTAATATCCAGTAGATTACTGAGAACACTTTAAAGGAACATTCTGAATACTTTGTCACTTTGTTATCCAAATCAATTAGTAAATACTGTTGAGCACCACCCATGTTACAGAAGGAGCTCTGATACTGAAGATATAATATCAGTTGTTTCTGAAGTCTCTGCAGGACTCATGCTGTTCTGCTAATGAAAAGGCTCATGCTGTTCTTCAAGGAAAATTTCACAAGTTAGCTCAGACGGATATGGAATTAGTATCTTTAACCACCCACTTTCAACAGTGACTTTGTATGTTCTAAACATGGCTTACCAACATAGAAAAGACTTTTGAGAATAATAGTTGAGGGCTGAAAAGAAATTCATGTATAAAACACTTGAGCAAAGTATGTGGGAGGATATCCATCATGAAGATTACCTATATTTGTAAAACCATATTGGCAAAAAGACCACAGTAACAACAAAAAAAAATAGATGCAAGAAACACTGCCACTTTCTAAGAGGAACCCCCAGATAAATAGGGACTGTGACAGTGAATCAGAGGAAAGTGGACATACTTTACAAACTATACCCTCCATCTTCAAAGGCAGAAGTTGGTAAAACACCCACCATCCCCATTCATACCTGCCAATCCTGAGTGTCCTCAAAGCTTCTTTCAACCCTTTACTTGTACCACTCGGCAATGGTGACTGATGGCTTCCATGATGGCATAGTGGTAAATCTAATTTTGGGCTTTAGCCAGAAGTTTAAAGGAGCTATGTAAGGTGGTAAAGCTTATCCCCAAATAGTTTCTAATGAACTGGCTTTCAGCTTCCCAGCTTGCTTCCTCACCTTGCTAGAAAGCTTTCTACTAGGTTTTCTGGATTCTTGCCATCTGATGTTCTGAAGGCCAACCAGGTGACTAATTTTCTTAGGTTTTCCTATGGGTGCCACTTTACCACTATGGCATTTCAAATGATTTTCTCATTAAAGGCATTGTGAACATATAGCTAAAAAATAGAGCCTCACTCATTTCCTAGCCAGTACAACCACCAGTACAATAACATCACTTCTGGAATAGCGTGGACATGTAACCTTGTGGCTTGTACAAACATATCTCAGTTACCAAAGATTCAGACAAAACACTCCTTTTTACAAAGTTCTTATGGGAGCCCAGTCCAGCCTTCTGTCTAGCTGGAGATTTTTCTGCAGCATGGCATTGCGAGGATGGTGAAGGAGGGGTGGAGAAAGGCAGGCTTTCACTGCAGGGTTGCAATAGCATGTCTGTAGTAAGCAATGCAATAAAATTTGACCTCGGAAAGAATGAGATTCTACTGTAGGTGAGCCTACTGTAGCTGTGTGTGCTTAAGTACAACAGACAAGGTAAACATCTTTAATTTTCTCATTCAAGGCATTATGAACATATAGACAAAAAAATAGAGCCTGAAACATTTTCTAAGCACGTGGGAAGAGAAAAATGATAAGAAAAGAGGAAAGCAGATTAACCTGCCTCACTGGCTACCCTGGTATATTAAGAAAGCATGGATCTACAAGTTTTGCCACCAAAATGGTAATTGTAAGAAAAGTGGAGGCTGTTGGAAGAAAAAAAAATATTGCACAGAATACTGCTTACCTTCCCACCAAAGTGGTACCTATTTATCTACTTGCATGCTTTTGAACTGTTAGGTTGGCAGAAGCTGGGACTAGTGATGGGAGGTCACCCCATCATGCAGCACCTGGACTTCAAACTGCCAACCTGCCGATCTTGCAATCAACAGTCATTATCTTAAGCACTTTTTAGGAAAGCTGATTTCTGTAAACTTAAATAAATATTGGGTGTGATCCCAAGGTCAAGAATAGTAAAAGAGAAGGGAGTTCAGGATAGGTGGGGGTTTCTTAAAAGGGAGATATTGAAGCCACAATTTCATACAGTTCCAATGAGGAGGGAAAATGAGAGGTGTCTCAAAAAAAGAGGATGGATGACTAAACTTTCAACTGAGCTAAGTTTTAAACAGGCCGTGTACAAGAAATTGAAAAAGGGGAAAATCACCAAAGAGGAATTCAAACAAATAGCTAGCTTGTGTAGGCGTAAAGTCAGAAAAGCTTAAACGCAGAATGAGTCAGGCTTGCTAGAGAGGTTAAGAACAATAAAAAGGGTGTTTTGGGGTATGCCTGTAGCAAAACAAAGAAGGAACTGGTAGGGCTATTGTGTAGAGAGGATGGTGAAATTTTAAAAGGAGACAAAGAAAAGGCAGAACTACTCAACACCTTCTTTGTCTGAGTCTTCACACAAAAAGGAAATGCTGAACCTGAGAAAAATGGAGCAGAAAATGCAGTAGTGGAAATGCGGCAAAGTAAGTAAAGAGATAGTAAAGGAATATCTGGTTAATCTAAATGAATTCAAGTCTCCAGGACCAGATGAACTATATATAAGGATAGGGCCTTTGCAGACTGCCAGAAATAGTGCACATTAAATTGAGACACTGTCCCGGCACAGTGCTAGGGAATCATGGGAATTGTATTTTTTTCTGAGACATTGAGCCTTCTCTGTCAGAGAGCTCTGGTGCCACAATAAATTACAGTTCCCATGATTCCCTAGCACTGAGCCAGGGCAGTGCCTCAATTTAATGTGCACTATTTCTGGCAGTCTGCAAAGGCCCTAAAAGAACTGGCAACTGTAATCTCAGAGCCACTGGCAATAATCTTTGAAAACTCCTGGAGAACAGGAGAAGTCCCAGCAGACTGGAGGAGGGCAAATGGTGTACCCATCTGCTAAAAGGCTAAAAATGAGAACACAATTACCACCCAGTTAGTCTGACACCAATACCAGGAAATATTCTACAGCAGCTCATTAAACAGAGTTTGTAAGCATTTAGAAAAGAATGCGATAATCACAAAAAGTCAACATTGGCTCTTCAGAAACAAGTCACACCAGACTAATCTCTTTTTTATATAAAATTACCAACTTGGTAGATGAAGGAAATGCTGTAGATATAGCATATCTAGATTTTAGTCAGGCCTTTGACAAGCTCCCCCATTATATTCTTGCAAACAAACTAATAAAAGGCAGGCTAGACAATGCTAATGTTAGGTGGATTTGTAATTGATTGGCCACTCAAGCCCAAAGGGTATTCAGCAGTTGCTCATCTTCATTCTGAAGAGCAGTGACCAGTGGGGTACTAGAGAGTTCTGTCTTGAGCCCAATGCTCAACATCTTAATCAATGACTTTGATAATGGAATAGAGGGCATGCTTATGAAATTTGCAGATGGCACCAAATCAGGAGGGGTAGCTAATTCCTCAAAGGACCTTAATTCAAAATGATCTTAATAGATTAGAAAGCTGGGCCCAAACTAACAAAATGAAATTCAACAGGAAGAAATGTAAGGTATTATACTTAGGCAGAACAAATGAAATACATAGTTATAGGATGAGGGGCACCTAGCTTGACAACAGTACATGAGAAAGGGATCTAGGAGTCCTAGTAGACCACAATTTGAACACGAGTCAATAATGTTATATATTGGCTAAAAAAGCTCAATGTGATTCTAGGCTGCATCAATAGAATATAGGGCCTGAACAGAGTGTCAGAAATAATCCATCTTGAGACTACTTTAACTGTCCTGGCTCAATGCTAGGGAATCGTGGGAATTGTAGTTTTTTTCTGAGACATTGAGCCTTCTCCATCAGAGAGCTCTGGTACCACATTAACTACAGTTCCTGTGATTCCCTAGCACTGATCCAGGGCAGTTAAAGTGGTCTCAAACTGGCTTATTTCTGGCAATCTATTCAGGCCCATAGTGTCTAGATTGAGGGAAGTATAGAACCATTCTATTCTGCTTTGGTAAAGCTTAACCTGTGGTGCCCAGAATTGTGCAACACAATTCAAAAAGGATATTGAAAAGTTGAAACATGTCCAGAGAAGGGTGACCAAAATGGTAAAAGGCCTGGAAACTATGCCCTATGAAGAGCAACTTAGGAAACTGGGTACATTTTGCCTGGAGGAGAAAAGGTTAAGAGGTAATATGATAGCCCTCTTTAAATATTTGAAGAGATGTCATACAAAAGATGGAGTAAGTTTGTTTTCTATAGCTTCAGAGAATAGGACCTGGAGCAATGGATTCAAACTACAGGAAAAGAGATTCCACCTCAACGTTAGGAAAAACTTCCTGACAGTAAGAGCTGTTTGACAGGGGAAAACACTCGCTAGGAGTATGGTGGGGTCTCCTCTTTTTGAGGTTTTTTAAATGGATTGGATGGCCATCTGTCGGGGGTGCTTTGATTGTGTCTTCCTGCATGGCAGGGGGTTGGACCTGATGGCTCTTGACGTCTCTTCCAAATCAATGATTCTGTGATTCTTCTGTGACTCTGAGAATGCTAATGAGCTACAAGTCTGTGTAAGAACATTTAGGGTAAGCTCAGCAAATTATATCTTCCAGTTCCTTTGGGCCATACTGTGATGGTTAAATTGATACAGAACTTTAAAACAACAATTTTCTTCTTGTTTTAAAACTTCCACCTCCATTTGTCACAGATGCACTGATTGGACCTCCCAGGTGGTGCTGCAGTTGGGAAGGACATGTTGCATACCTGTAATTGTAGTTCTTTCAGTGGTCATCTGTGAACTCACACAAATGAGTTATCCTTCACAGTGTATCTTTTAGAACCTTTTAGAGTGTTACATAAGCATTTCACAGTAGCCTGTCCATCTCCAGCAGCCCTATATATGGGCTTTCCCATCTAAGCCAACAGTTTAATGGAGATGGATACAGCAATCCATAGCACAAGCAGGACATGATGTGGGGAGGGTGGGTGGAGTTGTGTGAGTTCACAGATGACCACTCTAAGACCTACAGTTACAGGTATGCAACCTGTCCTTCTTTGTGGTCTACAGTTACCTGATTGAAGACAGGGATAAGTCCCTAGTCAACAGATTGAGGAGGAAGTCCAGCATATGCCTGGAATTGGCTTCGGAAGGGATACAGAGAGGTTTCAAGAAGTCTTGAAACTTCTTCCACTTATAAGGAGTATGAGCACCTGGTGGAAAGTCAATAAGAGGTGGCAGTAACAACAACAGGACTGAGCAAGGAAGCTAGGGAGCAATCCTCCATGCTATGAGGTTGGGAGTTCAACCTCATAAGAGTGAAGAGATCTTATCTGTGTGGAAGTCAAATGTAGACTCCTCAAGACAGGTGGGGGAGAGGGGTGAACCACCACAGTGATCAAGATGTAAATTGCTCTGTCCTGATGGAGCTTGGCTATAACCCTTGTGAGAGGAGGGAAGGGAAGAAAAGCATACAGGATGATGCCACCTCAGTGAAACAAGAAATCATCTCCACGTGACCTCCCCAACAAGTCCACAAGCAACAATCTCTGCACTAAGCATTCACCTCAGAAGCAAAGAGGTCCAGTACTGGAGCACCACAGTGATGGAACATCAGGTTCAGCATCTCAGGATGGAGCCACCACTCATGTGACAAATGTAACATTCTGCTGAGCATTTCTGCCAAAACATTGTCTTCTCTGGGAAGGTAAACAGCCACAACTGTGCTGTCTCTTTTGATGCACCAGTTCCAGAACCATTGCATGAGATGGAGAAGAGTCATGGGTTGAGTTCTTCCTGTTTGTTGAGGTAGCACGTGACCATGGTATTGTCAGTACCTGTACCACCTTGCCTCACAGGAGCATCTTGAAGGAGTGGAACATTTCCTCCACTGCCAACAGTTCCAGGGCATGATGTGTACAACAAGACCACAGGCCTTGTATGAGGAATCTGTTGATGTGAGTTCCCGATCTCGTCATCAACGCATCCACTGTATGAATGCTTGAGGTTGAAGTTGAAGAGAAGAGAAAGGCATGCCACTCTGGACATTGGCTGCCTTCAACTGCCACCAAAGGGAACCTCGAACAGTTCTCGGAATGATGAGCCACTTCATGGGAGAGTCTTGAAACAGATCAAAGTGAGAGATGAACCAGGCCTGCAAAGGCCACATTTGAAGCTTGGCATGGCATATGACTGATGTGGTAGATGCCATGCAGGCATGTATTGAAAACATTGAAGAACTGACCAACAAAGAAATGTGAACCGGTCGCCTAGAAGAAATGCAGCCTAAGCTTTTGAATCTAGGATTGCTGTGATGAACTGTATTCATTCAGTAGGAACCAGAACAGACTTCGCTCAGTTGAGGAGGCCTAGTTGTTTGAGAAAGCACAAGATGGTATCTCTTGCTCAGAACAGATGGGCCCAAAAGTGCAGCTTCTGGCCACTTCAAAGTGGGTTGTGCAGATGAGGCATACCCTAGGCGGCCCAAGGCCACCGGCAAAAAGAGTGGGGATACACTCTTTGCCAGTGGCCTGTTTGGAACTGCCATGGTGACCCTCTTTCAGACTAGGCTGTCCAGTTGCCACTGTCCCATGGGGAGCAGGAGTGGCCTGTGATATAAGTGGTATGTTTCTTTAAGTCTTACATCCTCTCTCTTCATCCACCTGTTTTGTGTTATTGTGTTATTATAAATGATTATGTGATCTTGGGAGTGGCAGGAGTTGCTTGGATAAGAGACTGACCATGTGTGTGTGAGTATTCTGAAGCTCCAGCTTTCCAGAGGATACTGACTTTTCAATAAATGTATCTTTCTTTTTGAGAAATTCAACAAAGCACTCTTCTTTATATTACAAGGTGTCAGAAGTATGGACTTTCTTCGACCTCCACCTCCCCCGTTTATGCAGGGTAATTTGGTGGTGAGTTGGAAGCAGTGGAAACAAGCCTTTCAAAATTATCTTACAGCAGTTGAAGCAGATAAATATTCAAAGACAAGACAAATAGCTATTGTCCTGAGTTGTGTTGGCCAGGATGCTGTTGAAGTTTATAATACATTTATTTTCCCTGATATGCAGCCAAAGGATGTTAATGAAGTACTTAATAACTTTAGAGACTATTTTATTCCTCAGACAAATGTTATATTGAGCGTTATTTATTTTGGAGTTGCTCATGGAAAAGTGAAGATTCTGTTAATACTTTTGTCACAGACATATAAGGGAAAGCAAAAAACGGTGACTTTGGTTCTATGGCAAATGAAATGATAAGAGACAAAATTGTTTTTAGTGCACCGGAGTAGATGAAGGAAAGCCTCTTAAAGCAGTCTGACCTTACATTAGAGAAAGCATTGGAATTGTGCCGTTTGGCTGAAGTGACCATAGCTCAGTTGCAGACCATGGTATGTTCTGGCAAGCAACAACAGGAAGCGTGTGGAATACATCAAGATTCTGAAGAAATACCAGTTCAAACTCTTGGATACAAAAAGTTTGCCTCTGATAAGAAACAGGTTCCTACTGGATGTATATTACGTGGAAGATGCGGAAGTGAACATAGACCATATAAGTGCCCTGCATTTGGTAAATTATGCCATAAGTGTGGAAAGAAAAATCATTTTGCTAAGCTTTGTAGACTTATGAGGACAAATGAAAGTGGAAGACAAGAAGGACATCAAGTTCATAATTTGGACTTACAGAATTTATTTATAGGACTTTTATCTCACTATATTGTTGAACCTGTGCTGGCAAATCAAATTCCAGGATAGTATGCAGATGTAACCTTGAAAGGGTTTGCAGTAAAGTTCAAACTAGATACAGGGGCTGAGGCAAATGTTTTGCCAGTAAAAATATTAAATGCTCTTCCAGGAAAAAAAGAATTAGTTAAAAGTGTAGTAACTCTTGTAGCTTATGGTGGAGCTCAGATAAAGCCTCTTGGTACAATTATCCTGGAAGAGCGCACTAAAAATGGAAAAGTCAATCTGTTGTTTTATGTAACAGATAAGTCAACACTTCCATTGTTGGGTAGGGTGGCATGTGAGACTTTCAATTTAGTGCGCCGGGTTGATGAGATAGGCCCGGTTAATTTTACATCATGTGAACAATTTTGCTAAGCATATTCAGATGTTTTTGATAGACTTGGGGAATTTGAAGGTCCTCATCATATACACATTGATCAAACTGTTCCTCCTGTAATACATGGATTGAAATCTTGGATAGGTTAAAGGAGGCCTTAAGTCAAATACAAGCAACAGGAGTGGTGTCTAGAGTTGAAGGCCCCACAGATTGGGTGAACAGTTTGGTTGTTACAGAAAAGAAAAATTGAAAGTTACGAATATGCCTTGATCCTTATGATTTAAATAAAGCAGTTTGTAGGCAACATTATACTATTCCTACAATAGAGGAGGTATTAGCTAGGTTAGCAGGAATGAATTTCTTTACTATCATAGATGAAAAGGATGGTTATTGGCAAGTGAAGTTAGATGAAGCCTCAGCCCATTTGTGTACATTCACAATTGTTACTGAAGAAGATATTGTTTTAATTGTCTGCCATTTGGGCTTAAATCTGCTAGCAAGGTGTTCCAGCAAGAATGAAGAAACTTTTGGGCATATAAAAGGAGTGTATATGATTGCTGATGATATGATAATAGCAGGGAAAACTTCTGAGGAACATGATCAGATTTTGTAGCAGGTAATGGAGACAGCAAGGGCCAAAAACATGGTGTAGGAGATGGTCTTAAAAGAGCTCAGGAGAAACAGAAATATTATTATGATCAAACTGCAAAACCCCTTAAGCCTCTGCAAGAAAGGTTCAACAAAGAAAAGATTCAATTTAAAATTGACTCAGTGAAATACATGGGACATATAGCGACAGCACAAGGTGTTAAGGCTGATGATGAAAAGATAAGAGCAATTCGAGAAATACCCCCTCCGCAAGATAGACAGGGTGTTCAGAGATTTTTAGGCACTGTTCAATATTTGGCAAAATTTATTCCGCAAGAGTCTGAGATTACAGCACCTTGAAGGGCGTTACTGAAGAAGAATGTAATTTTTCAGTAGATGCCTGAACTTCAGGCTGCATTTGAATGTCAGGCACTGGTGCTTCAATATTTCGATGTTGAAAAGCCAGTAATTGTTCAAGCTGTTGCGTCAAAAAATGGATTAGGTGCTTGTTTGATGCAAGCTGATAAGCC
>CM034703.1:271674076-271694882 GCA_020142125.1 Phrynosoma platyrhinos
TGTAGTTTATACTCCAGGGAAATATATGTATTTAGCTGACACATTGTCTAGGGCTATCGTAGATCCCCCCAGCAAGGATGAAGAACAAGTAGAGGGGGAAAGAGTAATACATGAGTTGAGTAAGATAGCAATGCATCCAGCCGGGGTTGCAGCTATAAAAGAGGCAACTGGGAAAGATGAACAGATTCAGGTAGTGGTCACTTTTACAACACAGGGCTGGCCACAATATTATAGAAATGTACCCTCAACAGCGAAGCCATTCTGGTCAGTGAGAGATTCCCTCTGATATGAAGAGGGTATTCTCTATGAAGGAGAAAGATTAGTTATTCCATTTGCCCAAAGACAAGAAATGTTATCTCAGTTGCATGACTCCCATCAAGGTATTCAGAGAACTAAAGCAAGAGCAAAAGGCGTTATGTATTGGCCTGGTATGGGTAAGGATATTGAAGCATGTATTGGGAATTGTTCTGTTTGCGCATATTATGCATCAAGGAACCAAAAAGGACCACTTATACCTCATGAGATACCAGAACTACCTTGGGAAAAAGTGGGGATGGATATTTTTGAGCATAAATAGTGTGTATTCCTTCTTGTGGTGGATTATTATTCAAAATATCCAGAAGTTGTAACCATTCCAGATAAGACAGCACGGATAGTGATATCAAGATTAAAAGCTATATTTGCATGGCATGGCATTCCCAGAATTGTAGTGAGTGATAATATGCCTTTTGCTAGCCATGAGTTTCAACAGTTTGCTCGGGAATGGGGGTTTCAGCAGTGTTTTAGTAGCCTGGGGTACCCCCAGTCTAATGGAATGGCAGAAAGAATGTTACAGTCTATTAAACAACTGATTAAGAAGGCAGAAGACTCAAAAAGAGATCCATACTTGGCATTGTTAGAATATCGAAATACTCCTGTTATGGAATGTTATATTCACCAGCACAAATGCTGATGAACAGAGTATTAAGGACTAAACTCCCAGTAACTAAGGATATGTTATCTCCAGAAGTGCCTAGTGGTGTAGGAGATGGTTTTAAAAGAGCTCAGGAGAAACAGAAATATTATTATGATCAAACTGCAAAACCCCTTAAGCCTCTGCAAGAAGGAGATCATGTATGGGTTGAAGAGAAGGAAGGATGGTCTGCCGCAATTGTTGTAGAAAAGTGTAAGCAGCCCCGAACGTTTTGGGTTGCGACTGAGGATGGACATAAGTATAGACATAATAGGCGTAGATTGCGACGCCAGGGAAGGCTTGCCGATAGTCACTTGGAAGTGAGTCAGGATGTTTACCAAGGTGATCAGTCTTTTAATAGGTTAAGTGAAAGAGAGTATAATGGTCGCATAGACAACTGTCAAGGTACAAGTGTTTCTCCGAGAAAAGAAAGGTCCCCCATATATGTAACATCTCATGGGAGAAAGATATTCTTACCTGAGAGATATGTATCATCATGAATGAAATTTCTTTTTATCTGATGTTGTAAAGATTGTAATTTTACTATTAATATATGATTTTTATGGATTTTTAATGATCTTAATATCTATGGTGTTTGTAATTCTTTCTCTTTTTTTGGAAGAAGAGGGATGTGATATATGTGGTATGTTTCTTTAAGTCTTACATCCTCTCTCTTCATCCACCTGTTTTGTGTTATTGTGTTATTATAAATGATTATGTGATCTTGGGAGTGGCAGGAGTTGTTTGGATAAGAGACTGACCATGTGTGTGTGAGTATTCTGAAGCTCCAGCTTTCCAGAGGATACTGACTTTTCAATAAATGTATCTCTCTCTTTAAGAAGTTTGACAAAGCACTCTTCTTTATATTACATGGCCAGACGTGTGCTTCACCCCCATGTTTAGCAGGAGCTGCCGTATAGAAGGAACTACTACCAATGAGTTGTCTATGTATGGATATAGGATGAAACCTTGCTGCTTCAGAAAAGTCACCACCACTGCCACAGCCTTATAAAGACATGGGGAGGTGTGCTGATACCAAAGGGCAGAACTCGAAAACAGGATTTTTTTACCTCTGCTGTGAAGCATAGAAACTGTTGGTGCGAGGCCCCAATCAAAATGTGGTAGAGGGAGGTGTGATGTGAAGGATGCCTATGGGATGGTACTTCCAGAATTCATTGGCATAGTCCAGTGATGGTGAACCTTTTAGAGACCGAGTGCCCAAACTGCAACCCAAAACCCACTTACGGTATTTATTGCAAAGTGCCCCATCCCTCTAGCTTTCTAGTAATAAACTCTGGCAAACTCTGTGCTGGGGTGACAGCGTGCATGCCCATAGAGAGGGCTCTGAATGCCCCCTCTGACACACGTGCCATAGGTTTGCCACCACTGGCATAGTCTCTTTTGACAATGTCAAGAACCCAGGAGTCTGAGGTGATGGAGACCCAAGTAGCGTGGAATTTCCCAAGCTAGTTGTGAAAGGGAGGCGTAGGCACTGCTAATGCAGTGGCATCAAGATCTAGCCTTCCCTGAAAAAATGGCTTTGGCATTGATGGTAAAGTGGCCACAAAGTTGTCATCACAGAGGGAGTCAAAGGCCATGTTTTCAAGTATTTCCTTGACACTTCTTGGAGTGTATAGACTTGAACGTAGACCCAGAAGGGTTGGCTTCTGCATGATATAGGATGGCACCAGAAAGATATGTCAGTACTGAACTCGAGATGGGCTATCAATCCCCTTTGAGGCATTTCATATCTTTAGTAGGAAGAAAGAAGATTTAGAATTTGGACTGACAGATTGAACATCTACTTCTTGATAGTGGACCACATCTTCTGTGTATGGTCCAATTTCACATTTGTTTTTGTGTTGAACAGACCCCTATCATTAAACGGCAAGTCTTTGATCACCAATCGTGCTTGATCCAAGAGCCCTGAAAACTGAATGTTGGTACATCTTGTAATGAGCATATCACACCAATATTAAAATCACTCCACTAGTTGCCCGTTAGTTTCCAGTCAAAATATAAAGAATTTGTTATTACCTTTAAAGCCCTTCATGGTTTGGGTCCAGGTTACCTATGGGATTGCCTCCTCCCATATAATCCGTCCCATACACTCAGGTTTTCTGGGGGACATTATTTCAACCATTCAGAACTAGACTGGCAACTGTCACCCAAAGGACATTTTCATAATAATAAACATTACACGTGTCATGGTGGATATGCTTGAGTAATGTGTTTTATAGATACTACAGGAAACCAGGATTGCAATAAAGAAAGATGTGTGTATGTACTGTACTTCATGTTAGGATTTCTGCTTATGACTGTAGTTGTTTCTCTAGCCACACTAAAATTAATTTATGAATCTGGAGCCTGTGGTGAGGAATAATTTCAAAAGCATGAAATGTGTGACCTTTTAGAAAATAACAGGTAGCATACTAGCTAAGATGAACCTTTTACTCAAGCATGAGCCATAAAGATGATTAAATTCTTCATTTCTTGTTGACAGACTAAAGAATTATTGCTTACAAGTATTAAAACAGAATTTATGCTTTTGTTAATACATGAGAAGTGAAGAAGAAAATTTTCTCATACTGTACCTTCCTTGCTTGTTCAGCACGTTCAGATTGTTCAGACACCCAGTCTAAATCTTTGATTAACTTCTTTTTCCTCTCTGCATAAACCTCAGATATTTTAGCTACGTCATGGGGCTCATGGTCTCCAAAGAGTTTACAGATGGCACATATTGGTTTATCATCTGTTAGACACATCTAAACAAGAGCAAAACATATGCCACATTATTATATGGTATAACAGTGACTTGACAACACTTTTTAAATAGCTAAATCATCATCTTAGGGAGCTGTGAGTTGTGCCAACTAAAGCTTCCCTCCCTTAGCATTACTTACACAAATACAAATCTAGTGCTCTTAGCATGATATTCTGTCCCCACAAAATACATGGAAGAGGGTAAACTTGCTGCAGGATTTAGTTGTTTAATATCTTTTAAAATAATGATCCAATATATATTTCACAGCTAGAGATGGGAGGACAGAAAAGTTCATTAATCCCCATCTCCACCCCTATGCACACCTGCTAAAAGATTAAACTTGCTGCAAGGGAAAGAAAAAGACAATGTTGACACTTGCTACTCTTTAAAAAGGGGTGGATGAGCATCTTGTCTTGTATTTGGGTTCTATAAGAGACCCTTGGTTTTTAAAATAATAAAAGGATCATAAACTGTATGAGCCCAGTAAAATAGATTTCTGTGCTTCATCACTAGCATTATCAAAAGACAATGACCTGCTATGATGCTTCCACAACTTCTAAACATTGGGTATACTAAGCAAAGATGTGGACAAAGAACTTCCTTGAGGATTGATGTTGGGATGCTGAAAACAGAACATCCTGCCATCTCAGTGCATTTTACATTATGTTATGAGGAGAAATATATAGTCTCATACTGAGCCATAATAGGCAGGGAGGGCTTGAAATTTAAATGTGCATTCTAATTATAAATTTTATGCAGTTAATCTTGTGGTTAACTAACAAGACAGAAAAATAAAAAGACTTCATACCAAGTTCATACTTTCGCCATGTTCTTCACATATTTGAGACAACTGGTCTTGTTCTTTGGCATGCAGATTTTCAAGCTCATATTTAAATTTTTCCAGGATACTCTCCACTAGTATATTTCTTGGCAAGCCAATAATTCCTCTCCCTCTCAAGTGTATGATCTGAAAATAAAATGACATCTTTGTCACTGGAATCTTGTATGACTTGTTACGTTACATAGCTTTATGTATACCTAGCGACAGCATAATCTAGTGGTTTGAGTGTTGGACTATAGCTCTGGGAACCAGGGTTTGAATCCTGCTTGGCCATGAAATCCACTGAGTGACCTTGGACAAGTCACATACACTCAGCCATAGAGGAAGGCAAAGACAAAAACCCCTCTGAACAGATTCTGCCAAGAAAACCCTGTGATTCACCTTAAGATCACCATAAGTGAGAAATGAAGGCATACAGCAACAAGCTTCATAGCAGAAATGCTAAGAAATCTGTTTACTGAATTGCAAAGATGAGTTACAGAACACTTACAAGAGCACCTGATGCACTTCAGTGCATGATGTGCATCACTGTGCAATGAACATTGGCATGCATTGTGCATTTATGTGTATTGTGCACCAATGTACATTGTGCACTAATGTGCATTGGATATTTGCTAGCTCTGCTACATAATATAACAGCAATTTTCTACTTGATTTGGACAGTGTGTAACTTTGTTGTTGTTTTAACTGCCCTCCTGTCGACTATGACTCATGGCGATCCTATGGATGAGACATCTCCAAGCCCCTCTATCCTCCCTGCTCTGCTTAAGTCTTGTAGATTTATGCCCGTGACCTTTATAGAGTCCATCCATCTAGCATGCTGTTATGAGAGATGCTGTGAAAAACAGATTGTTTCCCATAGTTCTGGGTGTGTAGATTCTCTGATATGACTCTTAAGCAAAAATGCTGATTGCTATTGACTTAAAGCAAGGCCATCACATAGGCACAGCCAATTTGCAGATCAAAGCATCTAGTTTGGGAAGTTGCAAACAGTGAAGATTCACACCTTACCTGGGAGATTAAGGTGATTTACAGCCATAGGATGTCTTCTGGCAGGGTTCAAAGAAAGACCATCAACACTCCCCTCAATCTATATCAAAGTAATCTTTACTATAGAAATCTGGGAACTCTTTGTAGTACAGTAATAGCGTTCATTTTAACTTAGATCAGGTCTATTTAAAGACTGAAAATCCCTTTCTTTAGTGTGCTAGTTTGAAATTTGGGTCTCCTTCACGTCACTCTGAATTTTGATTTAGCTCTGACACTCAGCTGCTTCCCCATCCTGTTCCATATGGCTTGGGTCTACAAGGCATCAGTTCATCATAAGGAGCAGCCTTGTTCAGGTAATTATCACCCATTAGAAGACCTATTGTCTATTATCACAGCTAATCCCTTTATTCCTGAGTTCTTGGGCATATGCGTGAGTGAAAGGTCATCTCAGATGTATGTATATTTCCCCAATAAATTCAACAATTAATTTTAAATACTTTGTTTCTGCCAATCTCTTGTTTCTAGCTACCTTCATATAAAAAGGGATAAAGACCCCAGAGTTAATTAATTTGGCTAATTAGAATTCTCCAAAGTTAAGTTCATCCATTATTATTATTATTATTATTATTAGTTTTATTTATTAAGCGCCATAGATGTACACGGTGCTGTACAAAACCAAGTAAAGTCCAGAATATATAAAAAGCCTGCCTGTGGCGTACAATCTAAAAGTTAAAACAACAAATTAAAACATCATAAAAAACAAGTTAAAACATCAAATATCCAATAATTAAGTCACACATCAGGAACAACCAGGTCACGATCACAGACTCCCTGAGAACGCTATAATATTTGGTGAGTAGAATGCAGCATCCCCTTAAATTTGAATATTCCAAACTGCACAATTGGGATTGTTCACATTTTGTATGTAAAGGTTAAAAGGAACAGAGATTTGGCAGGCACCAGAGTAAAAATCCATGCGTGTGTTGCTTCTTGCATGTTTGGCCGCAAGGGCTTGGGTCTAGTGTGGGTTGACTGATCCCATTTCAGTAGTTTGGTTGGATGTTCTGCAGGCTGGCTCTGGCTTGCCATCCAGTTGTGGGCTTCCAATCACCCCTGGTAGTGATGTCAGCATAGATTCCTGACTTGCTATTTTTATTTTCGCTATCGTGGGTTGGGAGAACAGGTGCTAGGATTCCCTTCCAGCCACCCCATAGTCCAAAACCCCAAGTTCAAGTTCAAAAATCACAGTAAGGAGAGTAAAGAAGAGCAGTAGAGTGATAATCAGTTTTGATTTAAGGGTGGTTAGCCACAGTAGGAAGAGATGTCTCCCTCTTATGGTAGTGACCCCCACTCCCTTGATGAGACCAGAAAGCCAGTCAACATCCTGGTGGACACTCCTTTTTAAGGTGAAGGAATCCTTGGTCATTGGTGGTCCGTAAAGCCGTTTGTGAGCAGATAGGGCCCTATCTTTCTCCGGTTGTAAGACCTCCGCAAGGATTTGAGGAACCCCTATTTGTTTTTCTGAATCAAAGTAGAGTCGTTGAGATTACTCTGACAAAGCTTTGATAAGGGATGCAGAAGGCCTGTTTTTTGGGTTCTGGGATCATTGTTAGGTCTAGCTAGGGGACAAAGTTCTGCATTGATCCAGCCATCCACTGTGACCTCCAGTGGGACTGTCCTGCTAGAACTCCCTAATGACAAGGATCACTGGATCTGGCCACTTTTGGGTCAGCTGGTGGATAATCCATAAGTTCACAGCTGCAATGTGGCAGGACCCTCCAACACAAACAGGCAAGTGATTTTGCCCCTGGTCTGAGTTGGAAGGCAGAGAAGGTGTCCCTGCAAGAGAGAGAGAGAGATCCTATTAAGTTGGAGCATGGGAAAGGTGTCCCTGTGTGAGAGAGTGATACCTTAGGATACCAGCGAGAGGTGTCCCATAGAGTTAGGAGTGAAGGATACCCCAATAAGGTGGCTAATGTGTCATCAGCTGCAGCAAGGTTGTTCAAGGAGGACCAGCCCCAAGACTGCTTAGAAAAGTGAGTTTTAAAAAAGGGACCTAATCCCTGGAAAAACCATAGGCTTCTTAATGGAAGATCCTTTTGCCACCCTGTCTGAAGTGTACAATGGAAAAACAGAGAAAAAGGGATCATTAAAAGGGGTACCATAAGCAGAAAGGGACAGGTGGGCTTCATGGGGACTTTGGATGCTTGCCCACAAAGCAACCCAAGAATGTCAAATGCTCAGACAAGATGCATACACACTAAAGTGACAGATAGGAAATCTAGTCACAGAGGTTAGGGAAAAGACAGTAGAAAACTCACTGCAAGCTCACAATACTAGGGAAGCAATTTTAAGGGCAGAAAAGACAGAAACAGAAAATGTCTCCTTACAAAAATACATAGAAGAATTAGAAGCGAAATTACAGCCAGCTAAACATGCTGCAGACTCTCCTCTCTAAAAACACTGAAGAAGTTATTCAAGCTAACCATACCATGAAAAGCCCATATTAAAGAATTGGAAAGTATGCTCCATACTCATGTTGCCATTGTGGCAACAATACACCTGCAGATTTTAAAAACCGTATCCCAGGCTGTCTATGATCACAAACTCCATCCATTTAATCTCCAATGGGAGAAAATGCAAAAGGAGTCCCATAACCCACTCTTTTTTAAAACAGAGCCAGTTGCCACCATTGCCCAAGATGCCCTATTGCACCCAGTAATAAACCAAAGATAAGAGAGGTCCACAAACCAGGGAAAAAGGGTGCCACAGTGAAAACCATAACTAGACTACTCAGTGGACCATGACTGATATTAAAATGATAGCAGACCATCTAGGACCCCTCAACCCATAGACCACAGTTAAATGGATTACCTCAGTGCTTCATGGATACCCGGGAGCAAAGGGACAAGATTTAACGCAAGTGGCCAGATTGTGCTTGGATCCCACATACTCAGGGTTATTTGAGGAGGCTGCTTCAAATTTTGAACTGCACAAATTAGGCATATATCTTTGGATGAAGGCAGTAGTAGAAATCTTATGACCAGGGACAATGATGATGTCCATGTACCAAAGTGAACAGCAGAAGCCTGATGAAGCTCCAGTGACCTATGTAGCAAGGAAAAAGATGCTAGGCATCTTGTCTGGAATGATTCTAGATAATGATGAGGGAATACCAGACTTAGATGTTGATTTCATTGAGGAAGTATCCCAGGGACTCCATGAATCAGCCAAAACTTATTTGGGCACTGCATGTATCGCTTTAGACACTATGTATTGGGACGAGTTTATGAATTACATTCATGCTGCCTCACAAGTGTTTTGGGTCAGAGAAGCAAAAAGGGGACTGGAATCGACCACCATGAATAGAACAGGAGAAAAAGGGAAAAAAGAAGGAGACCCCCGCAAAAATGGCGGCTCACAAATATTCGAGTCCCATTGAAAATAATAGTATGCACGCCCATGGCAATGCACAGGCAGGCACCGCCATTTTATCTATAGCCGCTTGTCCCTCCTGTGAAGAGCAAGACTCAGACTCAAACGGGGAGGGACAACTGTACTCAGTTTTGTCATTTTGACTTCCAGAGAGAGATCTGATCATTCAAGGGCCCATTTGTTTGTCTTTTTGGCTCTCCATGGTATTCTCAGCACTCTTTTCCAGCACCATATCTCAAATGAGTAGATTTCTTTTTCTTATCCACTTTTTTTTCACTGAAATTGTAGTTCTAATTCCCTGAGACATAATTCCACTTAAAAAGCCCCATATAGACACAAAGCATAAATTTCCACAGACTGCTTCTATTTCTGTGTGCACTCTAAATGGTTATGACAATGGTGGTGGTGGTGGTGGTGATGTGAAGCTTGGTATGCTGCAAAGCACTGGTGTTCACTCACCTGCTATTTTTATTTCCTTATATTTCCTGTATACCCAGAAATCAAGGTGACAGGCATCAGAAAGTTGGCTTGTAAAGTATATTGAGAGTTAATTGAAAAGGAATTTTCTTGTGTCATGAATTTAAAGAAAACTTGATTTGAGAAAATGAAATAATTGCAGAGAAACCTATAGATGATTTGAGGAAATTGTCTTGCCCTTCTATGAAACTGATGTTTAGTTGCAGCAGAAATCAGAGTTCAAAAAGAGTGGTTTTGTATCTTGGAATCAGATCTCATTTCTGTGTTGAGGGTCTTGGGGCAAGTGAGTAGTTTTGTAATCTCAGTAATTTATCTTCTGTGAAAGATACTTTCAGCCATTTTGAAAAAAATCCTTCAATGATCACCTAGCTCACAAAGGTTTGGAAACCTTTGTGGCATTTTGATAGCTTCCAAAATATAATGTCTGTTCACTGGCATGTTCTGAAATTAATAGTGAGATTATGTGGTTTACATAGCAATTTCTTTTTATTATGTTATTTTTCAAGGGTGCAAATTCTTGATTTAAATTATTGGAATGGGAAAATTCAAAAATAGTGGTAAATTCTTGAGTAGCATGACTGTGGCAGCAAGAATGCCTATCTCAAAAGGATATAATGTTTTATTTTCACAAGAGTGGCTATCCTTAGTGTGGAATGCAAAGTGAAGATCAAGATAAAGGCATTAACTTACACTCAACTGGGCAGATGAAATGTACCTTGGATCTTTCTTGAAAATAGTCTCCTTTTTTCATCAGCTACTAGAATATTTCTGAGAGTTGCATTAGATATAGCCCAGCTCATTGTGTAGGTAGGTGTGTGTGTATATTTAAAAAAGTAAAAATGGATACAAATTTCAATGATCACATGACAGGTTACAAAGCTACTAAAACTAAACAAGGACATTGCTTGTTTTTTAGTGAGACAATACAGTGGTTTCAATAACTTGTTAAATTTTGCTCTCACAAAATTTAATAAATTAAAATTGCAAATTGTTATTAGTGTGTATGTGCTGTGGGAAAAACACTAGTGCTGTCAAATCAAGAGTTCATGGCTCTGTCGTGGCTCCTAATTAATAACTTGTATCTTTATTTTGTCCTCAAAGTTGTCAATATTGAAATATTCTTAAAAGGTCTCTGAAGGCAGTATCAACATCCCAAATTTCCTATTTGCTTTTCTGCATAATTGATATTATTGATTTGTGATCATTACATGGTCTCGGGGCTGCATACCTTTCCAGATAAAAATGGCTTAGCATAATTGCTTGCTCAGTTCTATAAAACTCAGTTCCTGGCATTTATTCATTGAGTAACATCAGAGAGGGCATTCTAGAGCCATAGATGGTGAAAGCAAACAGTTCTGGGAACTACTTACTTTTCTGCACATAGGGCAGGAGAATTGTCCATTAACATGACTACAGTTCTGACGAACAAGGATTTTTTCCAGACATTTCTTGCAGAAGTTATGAGCACAAGACAGGACCAGCACTGGAGGTGTGAATAACTCTAAACACACTGGACATGAAAGCACCTGTGCCAAAGCCTCCATGACATCACTGTGGACAAAAGGCTGAAGATCAAGCCTGTTGTCCTTGTCTAGTAACATTCTTGCTTATGTTCTAGAATAGCGGTGAATGCCGCTAAGTGGTCTGTCACAGCAGCTCCATAGCAACATAAACCAACAGTTTCATTCTAGTCTTTAGAAGCAGGAACTCATAAACTTAAGCAAAAAGCAGCCATTTTTATAGTCTGTGAAGGCAAACCCAATAAACAAAATTTATTTTGCTAATTAAGTGATTATATGAATTTAGTTACATAATGATCAATGCAGACAATTGGTTGGAGTTGGGCTTTGTCATACTTGAAGAGTTATCATTATCATCGTCTGTGTATATAATGCCATCAGTGTACATGGTGCTTTCCATGAGCAGTTTACAATTGTTAATGTGACAGTTCCCTGCTCTCCAATTTACAATCTAAAAAAATTAGAAGGCCACAGCTAATTTATGTCCTGTTAATTTCAATGTCTGTATGACCAAGTCTGGGCTTCTGGTGGCAATGGCAGAACATAGCTCGTGAGGGACCTTGCTTGTTGTGGTGAGAGATTGGGCTGAGAGGATTGCTCACCTGATATCTGTATTCCCCAGGGAAGCAGAGGGGCTCACAGGGGTCCCTGTCCCTGTCCTCTATATCCTCCAGGGCAGGGCGGTGGAAGTCGCCTTGGCTTTGGAGGAACACATTGAAAGGGAATGAGCTGGAACCGCAAGCAAGTCATGGTCACAGCAAGCTGCCATCTTAGTGGCTAAATACCGCTGCTGCTATTTTAAAGAACTTTTTAAAGCCAGCAAGATTTAGAAGAGATGTGATTTGTTCTCCTTCTGGGCACTGAACTTCCTACTTATTTATACCCAGCATACTAATTTGAAACAGAAAAGAGACTTTGGCTGGTGACAACCTTATTTTCTCTTTAACAAGTGGCGGTGTGGAGAGTTAAGGTTGGGAGTTAAGAGCTGAGGTGCTGAGTGAGGAGCTGGGAAAAGCAATGTGAGATGTAAACAGCTTGGAGAAAAGTGAAAGAAGGAAAAAGAAAGGAGAAAATGAAACAAGAGGAGAAAGAAAGTGACGCATTTGAATTAATTAGATTGTGACTTTGTAACTCTCTGATTCTGACTTTGACTTTGATTTATGGTACAGCTTTAACCCTCTGGCATATTGTTTTGGAAAAAGTTAACTTTAGGCATGGGGCAATACTTATAGGGACCTTCTTCCTAGGAAATTTATTATTATTATTATTATTATTATTATTATTATTATTATTATTATTATTTGTACCCCGCCATCCAAAAAGATCCAATACCCACATATATTTATTTGATCTACATGGTGGTGTCTTTGATCCAAACTTGGAGACTTTGGGAAAAAACAGGAAGAGAGAAAGTAAAGGAAAAGGAAAAAGACAGAAACTGGGGGGAGGGGTGGGGAGAGACAATTTGTCATTGAATGCGAACACAGTCTTTGATCTACGAGACAAATAAGAAAGATGCCAACTTTTGGAAGACTTGTAAAAAAGAAAAGAACATTTAAAATATATCAATAAGTTGATTTACAAAAGACTCTAATATAACAGGATATTGAGAACTTTGAAAATAAATTTATAAGAGTAAAGATAATTATAATTAATAAACTATTTAGTGTACTGTTTGTACACAATCCACTGTTGAAACATTATTGTTATTTACTGAAATATTAATGAAATTTTATGGAAAATAATCAAATTGAATACCTAGCAATTGATGACCTGAGGAATTTGAATAGGAATGGAACTGAGGAATTTGATGAATTGAAAAAAATTGAATAGGATATATTAATTATTATTAATTACTTTAACACTGATTTAATATTGATTGATTGATTGATTGATTGAAATAAGTGGTAAATGAATTATGGAATATTAACTATTTGAAATTAGGGAATATACAAATTGTTTTGAATTCTGAATTGATAGTGTTTAAAATATTTTTCTGAATTTGTTAATGAATTGTATGTAGTTAGAGATATATCTTATTAAAACTGGACAATCACAAGGAAACAGAAGAATATAGATTACTAGATATTCTGAATCAATTAATCTATGAATTTGATTTGATTATTTATAATATTCTCTTATTTTGTTTCCTTTTCTCCAATATACAAGGGTTTGTTCTAGAGGCTTCCCTATTTGAGGGAAAATTTTGTATAGCTATTAAAGGGGAGGGCAGCAAAAGATGTTGCAAAGCAGCTTTATAATATAAACAACCTTAGATAATGTTGGACAGCTGTGTGAGTCCTTGAAGCCTTTTAGAGATAAGAGAAAGAGGAAGAGATCTGGAAAAGGCTGCCTTTTTTTTTTTGGATTGTTAGTTATATCTTTCCTTCCCCTGATTAACTATTTAGTTACTACCCTGCAGACAGTAGTACAAAGAATAAATGATTTCAAGGATGGCAGCAGCTGAGAAAAGAAAAACACCTCAAAGAAGACCCTCTGTAGAAATCCCAGGTAGATCTACTGGTAACAATGATGTGATACTGGATGAGATTAGGAGAATAAGGAGATAAAGGATGAAAGAAGACAGGTGATGCATGACTTTAAGGCAGAAATAAAACAAGAACTGAAAAATGAATTAGGACATATAACACATAAAATGGACACCATGTTTAAAGACATGGGACAACTAAATGATAATACGGATACCTTGGAGAGAGCAACTAGATAGAAATAAAAAGTGAGAATTTTGAAAAAGCACAACAGGAAGAAAGAAATAGAATTATTATTATTATTATTATTATTATTATTATTATTATTATTGACCAAATAGAGGTAGTCTTGTATAAAAATTAGAGGATTGGTGGAAAGAGCTAATGACAATTTGTATGAAATATTGGTACCTGCATTGGCTTGTTTTCTTGGTAGGACACCACGACATTTTGAAGGAGAAGTAGACAGGATTTACCATATGAATTCAGAGTGGCTAGAATAAAGAAATTGCCAAGAGACATAGGGTCTTTACAGACTGCCAGAAATAGTGCAACTTGAAGCCACTTTAACTGTCCTGGCTCAGGGCTAAGGAATCATGGGTTTATTGTGGCACCAGAGCCCTCTGACAGAGAAGGCTCAATGTCCCAGAAAAAAATACCATTCCCATGATTCCCTAACACTGAGCCAGGACAGTTAAAGTGGCCTCAAGCTGCACTATTTCTGCAGTTTGTAAAGGCTCATAGTTAATCCTGCAAAAGAGCTATAAGGCTAATCTAGTAATAGATTATAAAGAGATAAAAATTTTCAAAGTCATCCCGAGGAAGTTCCTATGGAGGAGGAAGGATTACAGTTTTCTAGTGAAACAATTGAAACATTACAAGATTTTTTACAGATGGGAATACATAGATGGCTTGTCAGTAACCTGGGACCAAAAAGGATCTAGATTAAATTTGGTACAGAAAGCAAGTAATTTTTGGAGGACATATAGAAAAAGAATTGAAGGGAAGGATAAAGGAAAAAATGAAGAAGAAATGGGAGAGACAAATAGAGAAATGAGGCAGAAAGAAAAATTACAAGAGGAGGAGGAGGGGGTGACAAGAGGTGTGAGCCAAGTTGAGGAGAAGATTCAACAGAAGAGGAGGAACGGAGAGAGAGAACAATGGGAGAGGACTTGTATAAAGAGGAAGATAGCATAGAAAGTTAAGTGAAAGTGCTTTAAGATAAATAAGTAGAAATAGTTTATTTTGTTCAATACATTTACATTTATCTTCCCTTTCTCCTTCTTCATTAATCCCCTCCCTCTTTATTTCATAACTGGTGCAGAATTGGATAAAACAAAATAAAAGGCGAAACTGAAATGGGACTGAGTATTTTATCATGGAATGTAAATGGCTTAAATTCACAGCATAAATGTAATAAAGTATTTAATTTCCTGGAGAAAACAAAGCAGACTGACTTGATGTCTTCAGGAAACACATATCAGAAAGAGGGAGACAAGACTAATTAAAAATTACAAACAAAGAAAGTAATTTATATCTGCAGCTAAAGAAAAAAGGAAAGGAGTAATAATATATGTAAATCATATATATCAACAAAGGAAATGATTAAAGATGATAATGTATGTTATATAGGTATAGAATTATTGTATATGGGATCTAAAATATTGGTAATAGATAAATACGGGTCCTTGAAAAATAAAGGAATCTTCTATGACAAACTATATGAGGAAATAGCAAAATTTGATTATGAAAATATCATACTATTAGGAGACTTCAATGGACTAATTGACCTTGAAATAGACAGGATGTCACTGGAAAAAATAAAGATTAAAAAGGGAAAGCTCCCAAAAAACTTTTTCAAGTTGCTCGATGATTTCTCATTGGTGGACACATGAAGACATTTGAATGGCAAAACCAAAAGTTATTCTTTTTATTCAAACAGACATAAATCTTCATCTAGAATTGATATGTGCATAACCTCTAAAACTATATTAGCACAAATTTCAGCAATAGATGCACTTCCAAGAGCTCTTTCGGATCAGTCCCTTAACTGTTAATTTAAAAGGAGGTAAGCAAACCTTTAAATGGAGACTTACAGATGAACTAGTATTAGATCCTAAAATCTTTCAGAGAGCAAAGGAAGTAATAAATTTTTTTTCAAGAAAATATAAATGAGGAAACGAAGATGACTATTGTATGGGATGCCTTTAAAGCAGTGATAAGGGGATTTTATATCCAACAAAATAGCATAATACAAAGAAATAGAAAAGAAAAATTCAATATATTAAATAATCATTAAAAAGAGAGAAGAGGAATTAATCAAGACAAATGACAAAACAAAGGTCATAAAAGATATTAATATATTGAAAAAACAAATTTCAATAGAGTTAGTTAATGAAATAGAGGAAAAACCAAAGGCAAATGAAGGAACTTTGAACAATCTAGCAAAGTGAGTAAGTTGAGAAAAAGAAAAGAGAGAGAAATTATAACCCAGAAATTAAAAATGGAAATAAAATAAGTAAAGATCAAGAAAAAATACAAGACATTTTCCTAACTTTTTTTCAAATTATATAAAGAAAGAACAGATGAAAGAGACAAAATTAAGAAATACTTGAATAATACCAATCTGAAGGATATAGAGGAAGAGCATTATCTAATGTTAAATGCCCCAATAACATTACTAGAGGTAAAACAAGCTATTAAAAATATAAAAAAGATAATTCCCCCAGTCCAGATGGAATAATAGCATTGTTTTATAAAACATTTGAAGAGGAGATAAGTGAAAAATTGCAGTGTACTATGAATAGTATATTAAAAGAGAGACTGCCAGAGACATGGGGTGAAGCTGATAAAGTTCTTATACTGAAAGAAAATAGAGATCCTTTATATCCTAAAAATTATAGACCCATTTCGATTCTAAATATTGATTACAAGATTTTTGCATTAATTTTGTCTGAAAGACTTAAGAATTGGTTGAAAATATGGATAAATGAAGATCAGCGTGGATTCATCCGACAGAGATAGATGAGAGAGAACATAAGAGTGATCCTAGATGTATTAGAATATTATGAAACTAACAGTGATAAAAAAAATGGCATTGGTATTTTTAGACCTTGAAAAGACATTTGATAATATGAGTTTGCAGATATTATTTGAAATTATGAAACATATAAAAATAGGTCAGAATTTTATAAATTGGATTAAATAAATTTATAAAAAGCAATCAGCAAAACTAATTATCAATGGGGAAAAATTAAAAAAAATACAAAAAGGAAGGAGGCAGGGATGCCTGATGTCTCCTCTCCTGTTTCTATGGTGATAGAACTGTTGCTGATAAATATTAATAAGGATGAGAATATAAGAGGTGTGGGATCAAAACAGCAGCAATATAAAATACAAGGTTTTGCCAACGATCTTATAAGTATACTAGACAATCTTATAGAAAGGGTGGAATATTTGATGAAAATATTGAGAGAATTTGGGGAGATATCAGGATGTAAAGGAAACATGGAAAAAACAGTAATAATCGGGGAAAATCTGTCCAAAACTGAAGAACAAGAAATAGAAAACAGGCATTAAAACAAAGATTACTATACTGGAAAAAACCTTAGAGTATATGAGAATAATTATAAAAACAAATTTTTAAAAATTTGATTAGATGGAAGAAATTAAATTTATCTTTGTTAGGAAAGGTTGCTGCTATTAAAATGTCAGTTTTACCATGTATATTATTTCTCTTCCAGATGATCCCAATCATCATGACAGTAGCTCCCTTCAAAGAATGGCATAGGGACATTTCAAAATTCCTCTGGGGTGGAAAAAACCCAGGGTGAAAATTAAGATACTTCAGGATTCTCAGGAGAGAGGGGGTCTGGGAGTCCTGAACTTACAACTCTACTTCGAAGCCAGCTGTCTAACTTGGATGAAAAAAATGGATTGAATTGGATGACAAGAGACTATTGGATGTAGAGGAGATGGGTTATGTTTTGGCTGGCACGCATACTTGGAATATGACAAACACCAAATTAATAGAATTTAATAACCACTGTGTTAAGAGATCATATGGAAAAAGTACAAGTACAAGTATAGAATTGCTCCCCAGACACCCCTTTGGATTTCTCCACTAGAAGCTTTTCATAAAAGAACAGGTAAATTGATAACTTATGAAGATATCTTAAAGAAAAATAAAGGAAACTATAAAATGAAATCTCAATTAGAGCTGGAAAAGGAAGGGATAACATTACAATGGTATAAGTATAGACAAATATATGAAAAATGTAAAATAGATGAAAAAACATGTGGTATATTAAAAGAAAAAACTGAATTAGGGAAAATAATGTTCACTAATGTGGGTAAAATAAATTCAAAAATATACAAAATATTACTGAATTTTGAGCTGGAGGAGGATATTATACAAGAGCAAATGATTATTTGGGCAAGAAATATTGGCCATCTGATTTTTCTAAATCAGTGGGGAAAAATATGGAAAAAAGGAATCAAATATTCAGCACCACAGAAATTAAGAGAAAATGTATATAAAATGTTTTATCAGTGGTATATGACCCCTGAGAAGATTGCTAAGATATATATATAAAAAAAAATGGAAGGTAGAAGTTGGAAATGTGGAGAACATCAGGGGTTGTTTTACCATTGTTCATGGACCTGTAAATTAGCAAAAAAATTACATAACAATCAATATGGCAATTAATAACATATTAGGTTAAATCTCCAAATGTCTCTGGAATTCTATTTACTAGGTATCATGGAGGATGAATTAGAAAATAAATATGGGAAAATATTATTTTACTTAATTCCCACAGCGAGAATGGCCTTTGCCCAAAAATGGAAAAATAAAGAAGTGCCAGAGGAAGATGAATGGTTACATAAAATATATGAGGCTATAGAAATTGATAAATTAACTCAAATATTAAAGAATAATTCAACAGACAAAGTGAATAGAGAATGGAGAGTAGTCATGGAATATCTAGGGAAAAATGGGGGGAAATTGCTGTGATAGGATTCCCAACATAATTAAAATAAGACGAAGATACAGATAGGATTTATTTCATTACCTTTTCCTCATTATTTCTTTTTAAAGAAGAAAGGGAATGTTAAAAAAGGGGGGGGTAATGGATATAAGACATATAAATTGATATAGAACATATGAGTATTGGGCACATTGTGTAAGAATTTAAAATAATAAGGAAGTCATTGAAAGCCACCTCCTGAACCAGAAGAGACAAGGGAAGAAGTCTAGGTATGAAAAGATGAGATCATGTTAGAATGTAAAGTAAGTGAAGAAGGTGTGAGCAAGTGTGGAAGGTTAGAGAGAGAGAGAAGAGAGCTACTGAAGGGGTTAAGGAGAAGAAAAAGAAGAAGAGAAAGAAGAAAGTAGAGAAGAGGGAAAGTGAGATAAAAAGGGAAAGAGAAGGGACTGATTGTAGTTGAAGGTGACAAAGAGAGAGTTACGTATGTGATATTGAAGAGGAACAAATCTAGACAGAAAGAGAGGACAGAAAGAGAGGGCATAAGAGTGGGAAGAGTAGGAAAGGACGGGATGAAGTAAAACAGAGCAAAAATGGGAGGTAGGTATTATTAGAATGGATTATCAAAAACATTTTAGTTTAGATTTGTGTTTACTTTTGCAGTCTTTAGGTATAAGATTTAGGAATGTTTTGTGTATGATTTGTTTTGTTTTTATTGAATGTACGAGTTTATTAAGATGAAAGTAATTATTATGCAATGTGTATTTTAAATATGTTTAAGCTTTAATGAATATTATTTTTTAAAAAGTATGACCAAGTCTGAATGCAGCCCATTATATTGCATGATGGTGATATTTGTTCTTATTGGATGTACGCCCTGATGGTTAGCATTGGGAATGGAGCATTCATGTCAAGAAGCACACAACCTATGTAGATGAGGCCTCAGATTTATTTTTGAATAGCCCCAAGTATGAGGCTAATATGAGGTGTATAAAAGAAAAGTAATTGGCAACTAAGTATATGTAAATGAAGTTATTGTTTCTAAATGATACCTCTCTGATTTACAAATACAGAAGAGGAGAGAGATTCACTTTTTTATATGTATTTATATAAAAAGCTTGGTCATCTGCCAACTATTATTTCTTTAAGGATAACTTTTTATTCAAACAAAAATTAATTTGACTTTTTCTCCCCTTAAATGTGTTGCATCAAGTGGTAGCTTTCTTTAGGGAAAACATTTGCATGTCAAGGCTTGGGAAATCTAATTCTTGCCACTTTTCCCCTAACCTCAATACCACCTGTCTCCTACCCCCACCCCCAAAAAACTTCCTGAGGTTTGTGAGAATTTCTGGAGGAGCAGAGCTTTGAAAGTTTTTATTAGATTAGAGGGATCTGCCAATGTTGCATGGCCTTTTTTTGTACAAGAAAAAAAAATCTGCCTTAGTACAAAGTGATCATTGGATATTTTTTGTTGTTCACCACCCTGAAGTTGATCTCAACCCATGGCAACCCTGTGGATGAGACATCTCCAAGGCCCCTTGTTCTCCACAGCTCTGCCCAGCTCCTGCAAACTCATACTCATTATCTCTTTAATAGAATCCATCTATCTGACATGTGGCCTTCCTCTCTTTCTACTTCCCTCCTTTCCTAGCATTATGGTTTGGTTCCAATAATTCATGCCTTCTTCATGATGTGCCTGAAGTACGACAGCCTGTTTTGTCATCTTGGCTTCCAGGGAGATTTCTGGCTTGATCTGTTCTAGAACCCATTTGTTTGTCTTTTTGGCTGTCCACAGGATCCTCAACACTCTTCATCAGCACTACATCTCAAATGCATTGATTTTCTTCTTATCATCTTTCTTAACTGTCTAGCTCTCATATCCATACATGATAATAGGGAATACAATGGCTTGTGTGATTCTAATTTTTGTGCTGAGTTGTATATCTTTGCATTTTAGGATCTTTTCTAGTTCGTTCATAACCACCCTCCTCATTATTAATCTTCTTCTGATTTCCTGGCTGCAGCCCCATTTCTATCAATGTTTGATCCCAGATATGAGAACTCTTTTATTATTTCTTTATTATTTCTATTTCTTCAATGTCTAGGTTGAATTTGTGTAGATTCTCCAAGGTCATTATTTTTGTTTTATGTTTAACTGCCTTTATGTATGTTTGCCTTTGCACTTTCCTCCTTGATCTTTCTTAGTAGTTGTTCTAGGTATGTGAGGTTTTCTGATAGTATTATGGTGTCATCTGCATACCCTAAGATTGTTGATATTCCATTCTTCTATTTTCATCCTTCTTCTTGTGTCCAAGCCTGCTTTTCTTATATGTTCTGCATACAAGTTGAAGAG
>CM034703.1:271703480-271736799 GCA_020142125.1 Phrynosoma platyrhinos
AATAGACCTTAAGAGCCACCAGTCCAGCTCCTAGCCAGGAGTGAAACCGTTTATCACATAGATATGGGGTGCTTGATGAAGCATGAGGTGCACTGTGGTAGGGCACAATAACGGGGGGAGCACAGGCTTCCCTGTACAGAGAGAGAAGTCCCAGGACGTTTGCAATACATAGTTAGCCTTGGCAGGATTGCAGGTGGAGATCTGAAATATCACGACCTCACCAGAATGACTCTCTGAGACAGAGGCCCGGAAGAACCAGATGTTATGACATCAGTCAGCCTGGAGAAACGGGCCAAGTATGCATGTCCCAAGATCATGAAGTGTCCATGGGGTGGACAAATCTGTGAAATGGAGGCTCGAATCGGAGAGATGTCCCAAGAGGGCGTTCCTTCCCAGGGTGGCAGATGGGAAAGAACTGAAGCAGTTCCCATCTGCACAAGGCCCAGGAAGATTGCACTGAAATTGGTGGTCAGTATATGAGATGAGCTCATTCCAGGTAGAGACCAAACAGTAGTTTGTCACATGTTTCATAGATGTGAGTGGCACCGACAAGAACCCCTTGGAAGGGGTGTGCATATGGGGTGTAGATTTGTATTCCTCGTTATATGAAGTGACCCTTGGAAAGAAGACATCAACTGCATTCACTGACACTTGCACAACGGAGGTGAAAACATTCCTCTGACACAGAGGGAACAAGTACATTCTGAAAGCTACCAATAGGGAGGAATGAAGACATTAATGCCAGTCTGAAAAAAAGGGAGGGGGTGACCACCACAGTAATTGTTATGGCAAACCTGGAAAGGTAATGGCCCTCAGCATGGAAGTGCAATCATTTCTTCGATTTGGCAGTCTAAGGAAATAATGGTATTGGTCCCAGTACAGGGAGACCAAGCACATCCCAGAATATATCTGTATCAAGTGAGTGATACAAGAATATAGCTTGGCATTAGAGGATGAGCGATGGTACCAAAGCCCCCATGAGGGGAACAAGACGATTCCAATAGTGCTGGTACCAAGAGCATAATGGTAGTTTCCCTAGGTACAGAGGGAGCAAACCAATTGTTGAATTTGATCCTCCAGTCCTGTGATGAGTGGAGGACTGTTCATATCGAGAGTGCTCTGGTGAACAGAGACAAATGCACGTCCTCATAAGAATGTAACATGGGAATGGTGGTGCCCTACTTCAGCATGGAGGAAGCACCCCATATTTCGAATCAGCTATATAAGGATAGCCATGATATCAGATCTTGACATGGAGACGAATTTGACGCTGCGTAGCTACCTGACTCTGCCATCTCTCAGTATCGAGGGAGGAACCCTAAACCTGGCTCGAATTCGAATGAATGGGAGGTAGAATGAGACATGCACTTATAGACTTCAGTATAGAGGCAATAATCCCAGCCTTGAATCTGACTGTGTGTGTGTCAGGGTGACCATAGGTCGGCTGAGTGAGTGATTACTGGCAGCATCCTGAGGGACGAATTGTAGGAGCTGCAATGGGCCTCGAAAGAGAGGGACAAGCATAGCTCTGAATTTGAAAGAGTAGTGGCTCTCGGTACAGAGGGAAACGCTATGGTCCCAAATCAGCAAGAGCGTGAGCCAGTATTTCACCTCGGTATAGAGGGAATAATCATGGTTCTAATCGAAACTTGGTAGTAGTTGACCTCGGTATGGAGGGAGCAACCACAGTCTTGAATCCAAACCAGATTGTGGCAACATCATGATGCCAACATGGCTACCACCCGATGGTTGGGGAAAGTACTATATAAGACCACTTGTGGGCTAATCCATTCAATCTCGGAGAGTCAAGGACCGACGAAGATCGAAGTCGGGCCGTGAGTCAATCGATATGACCCCGGAGAGTCGGGGAGTGATAAGGGTTGATATAGGACTGCAAGCAAATCAGTTTGATTCTGGAGATTCAGGGACCGATGAGGATTGATCTACAACTGCAAGCCAATCAGTTTGAGTCCAATAAGGTCAGGGACCGATGAGGATCCATGCAGGGCTCCAAGCCAATCGGTTTGACTCCGGAGTCCAAAATGCTAAAAATCAGAAGAATCACCTTATTGCTTCCAACATTCTACAATAACAAGAAATGTTACTGCTAAGGAAAGCAGTCAAAATTTTCTCTGACTCATGGCTGCACACTGAGATTCCCAAACTAGTTTGGGAATTGTAAAGACTATTAGGGGTAAGTAAAACATATAAAATAAAGCACTGCTCTATTCTTCACTGCTCCTGTCACCTATGTTGTACATATTCTAGGATAACAACAAAATGCCTTTTCAGATCCCTTTTTAATCTCACATAAGATCAAACTAGGTTGTATGAGTGCAACATGGAGATAAGCTACAGTTTGTAGCCATTATAATTTAGAGCAGGAAAAATGCTAAATGATATTATATTTTGAAGTATTCTTGCCCTAATGCTCTAAGAAAGCATGAATCACTAACTACACTCATCTTCCTTCCTGGCTAGTAATCTGAGTATTAGATGAGGAGATTTTAAAGCATTATATGTTTCTTTTTACTCTTCTGGTCTCTGAGACATTTCAATACAGATCTCACACTTCTGTTTTTTCTAGCAAGTGGGGGATTTTTTTTTTTAAACCTTGTAGAATTTTCTTAAAAAGTAAAAATTCTCAATTTCCTGTCAAGAATCCTGGGCTTTGGATTGTCTACTTCTGCATTATGAATTGTATTTAAATATTTGCATACAAGTTTGTTTGGCATTGCAACCAGTCCTTTTATTACTGCTAAGCAAGAGACAAGTATCAGTTAATGTTTATTCATCAAAGTAAAATGCAACACCATTAATGGTATTGCATATACATCAAAATGTATACTTAAAAGTGTTAATACATATAACTTAACTGAATAAACCATTGCATAACATGGCACTGAATGTATGGCAGTAGTTAATTGTAGAAAACAATGTGTTGATTCCAGTTCTTATTCTGCCATCAGGGGCAGCCCTTGAATGGCATTCCACTCAGAATGCACCCACTAGCAGAAGAAGAGGGGATCTTTACTGACCCTCCCACCACCACCTTTACTGTTGCCTCCAGTACCACCTACTCCACTGTTTTAGAATATCCCTGCAACTGTGCAGAACACACAAAGGTTGCAGGAAAGCAGAAAGGAATTGATCTACCCTGCAGCCACTCAGTCAGGGGCATCCTGCAGGCAGAATGAGCCCTTCTGCCCATGGGAGGCTTACACTAGATCCAACTTAGAGCTTATTAATGAGAAACTTTCAAAATCAACAAAATTATTTTACAACACAAATCAAATACCAAATTTCACAGTACAAACACAAAATGGCAACTAATTAAATATCAATGTATATACATATGTAGATACAATAACTTAACACAAATCAAGAGATACAAAATAAGATAGTAAATGAAAGGTAGCTGGGGGGTGGGGAGGGGAATCCAGATATCTATAGCTTAGCAAGGTAAGCATCATAACAGCTTTTCTGATCCTTCCTTGAAATATTTTCTTTGGTGTTCCAGGATTTGCTTGAAAACATTCTTCAAAATGTTGTAAACATATTTTCCACCTTCAGCATCACAGCTCATCTGTTGAAGTTGAAACCACACTTAATTACTATATTAAAAATGTGACACTTAAACGTTAAGCTTGATACAAACAGTGTGGCCAGATATAAAATATAAGATTACTTAGGGCAAATGCATGTATCTGCTATTCCAAAATATTGAGAGAGTATAGTTTTCCTATTATTTGAATAATTTCTATAATTTTTCTCTCTACAGTTTGGTTTACAATGGCTATTAGATGTAGCTAAAAGAATTAAACAGAGCAGCAGGAACTAGATGTATAACATTGCTTCTGAAATAGCTGTTCAAAGCTATTGTGAGGTATGACTCACATTTCCTTCTCTTCCTATTTCTTCACCCTTTCCACACTATAGTAAAAATAATAATAATAATAATGCTAAGAGGAATACATTTTACTTTTTTTCCTGACAGCCAAATAAAAGAACAGTGGGATTTCAAGAGTGGAGCAGCTATTCTGCATGGGCAAAAATACACTGAATATTATGAATGTGAAAAATGAGGGGGGATTAAATGATATTTTGTAATACCTTGGATAAACTGACCAACATGGTGAGCAACGCTGAAATAAATGTAAATAAGGAATCACATTCTTCCACGGCAATGTCTAAGCAACCCTTTGCAGGATGATACAGATGGGCTGTTTCTATACTGCAGAAATAATCCAGTTTGATGCCACTTTAACTGCCATGGCTCAGTGCTATGAAATCCTGGAATCTGTAGTTTGTTGTGGCACCAGAGCTCTCTGACAAAGAAGGCTAAATATCTCACAAAACTATAAATCTCAGAATTTCACAACATTGAGTCACGACAGTTAAAGTGAGGTCTACCTGGATTATTTCCACAGTGCAGATATAGCCACAGACAATTTTTTCCATACCAGGGCTGACCTTAAGTGATCTAAGAGAACCAACCCTTGAAGACTTCATGCTGTGAATATATGCTGCTTGTGAAGTTCTGTCAGAATCATCACTGTTTAAACCAACATATGCTAAGCACAAAACTCACCTATCTTATGGCTAAGATTGGAGGTATTCACTGAAAACATGCAATCAAATTAACATGGGGCTCTACATATGGAAAGTGGTGAAGCTCTTAATTGTGGGATAGGGCTAGCCAGATTCAGTGCTTAAAAAGAGATTCATAATAAGCACCAATTACTGGTAAAGAAGCCTGATTACATATGAAACCTGTTGTATGTGCCTTCAAGTCAATTCTGACTTATGGGAACCTTGTCATAGGGTTTTCATGTCAAGATTTCTTTAGAGGATTTTGTCATTGCTTTCTTCTTAGGCTGAGGGAGGATGACTTGCTCCAAGTCACCCAGTGACTTTTTTTTGGTTGAGTGGAAATTCAAACTCTGGTCTCCCAGAGTCCTGGTCCACTACTTAACACATATCCTTTACTTATAATTAATAGGGGACAGAGATTATTCCAAGGAGGTGATGTGCGTTATGGCAGCACACTCCCAATATCTAAACTCTGATTTAAGAAATTCTGAACATCTTGAGCCCCAGTATAGGAGATGTAGCTAGCTATATTATCTTGTGTTCATCTCCATAGTAAACCTCCTCCAGATCTGAATGTATTTAGCTTTCCCAAATCCTAGTCTGCAAAATGTTACATAAATGACAGGGATTAACCAAGGTCAAGATACCTTTCCGCAAATTGATACCCCCATGTTATCTAGCCTGAACACATAATTAGTTCTCATTCCCTGCGAGAAATGTCAGTTTAAAATAGTTTATTATCAAGATGACTATGGTAAACCTGCTAGCCTAACCTTCAGCAGCTGATTCACTCATAATAAAAAGATTACAATATCATATGCTACTTGCCTTTGTGAATGCTTTAACAGCTCGATCAAGGAGAAGCTCCTCCACATCTGTTGGTATGGTCTGCAACCCCACCACACAGTTTAAGATACATAGTATAGTATGATATTTTCCCTGGTGAATCACAAAGCAGATGTTTTAATTAGGAAATGTTTTTAAGAAATTTATATCAAAAGACATGAAGACCACAATCCAATACCAAGTCCTTTTAAGTCAGTGGGTTGGATCAATACTTGAATTCAATGGAGTTTCAGTCAAACTGGAAGAAGGGGTATCCTGAAGAATCCCATGAACTTTCTGCTTAGTATTGGAAATAGAGTTGGAGCATCAGAGAAAATTGCCAACGTGCCAATTTCCAGTAGGACTCTTTTCTGGGATCCCAGTTCCCTCTACTGGAGCTTTTTCACCTATGGACGGGTAATTATGGCTGCAACTCAACCTATTTAACTATACCTGGTGCTGGACTGTGGCTTTAACCTATTTATAAGAAATGCACTATCCTCAGTATGTATATAGGAACTATATACTACTACCTGCCTAACAGAAAAGGGTTCCCATTTTAAAACTTCAAATGAGTTTATACATTCAGATGAGTAGTCACAAATCTGAAAATAGGTCTTATCACATATAACTTAGGGAGCTGGGTATGTTTAGCCTGGAGAAGAGAAGGTCAAGAGGTGATATGATAGCCCTGTTTAAATATTTGAAGGGATGTCACATTGAGGAAGGTGCAAGCTGGTTTTCTGCTGCTCCAGAGAATAGGACCTGGAACAACTACAGGAAAAGAGATTCCACTTAAACATTAGGAGGAACTTCCGGACAGTGAAAGCTGTTCGACAGTGGAACACACTCCCTGGAGAGTGGTGGAGTCTCCATCTTTGGAGGTTTTTAAATAGGGTGGATGGCCCTTGTGGTCTCTTCCAATTCTATCTAACTAACATAACTGGGAGAAAAAAATCATTCTAATGCTGTCCCATTGTACTTGTCACATAACAAACAGGACAACAGCTACCACCTTGTTTAAATGGCTCCTAGATATGTAACTGAAAATTTGTTAACACTATAAAGAAAATGTCATGAAATGTATAGCATGTACTACAGTGTTCTCCTATCTAGCTATTATATGATACCAAGAAAAAGACAAAGGAAAGGTATTAGCAGAGTTTAGATTAAGAGAAAGAGACATAGCAAAGGAGGTAACACATCTTTTAAACAAAACAGAGATAAATATTTCACATACAAAGGCTGATTTGTTTATGAAAGAATGCTAACATAAATAAATGAAACATCAACAAGAATATATGAAACACAAAATATGAAATGGAAGGTCTCTTCACATATAGATTAAATGGAAAAAATGCAATAAACACATTGAGTTGGCTGCTTGTACTTCCCACTGTGTATGCACTGACCATAAGGATAGACAACATCTGCTCCACTTCAGTCTTTAAAAGTCAAATGTCCCAGGGATTTAAAAGTATGCCCGTTTGCCCAATTCATTCTTCAGGTTGTATGGGTTGCATTTGTATGACAATATGTTACTCCTCTACTATAATGATATACATGGATGCACAAATGCAAGAACAAAACACACACATCCTCATAATGCAAGTAGGATAAAATAGCAAGTAGAATAAAATGCCAGGGACAAAATCTGTGCAAGACTTACCTTTTCTAGTAATTTAAGTGCTTCTTGTGAGTCTACATTATTTGCTAACACATCAACATCATGCTTGTTTAGGAGAGGTTCTTTAAGTTGCTCAATCCATGACCACATCAAACTACTGAGGATGAAAGGATCTCTCTCAGTACATATCTTATCCCAGGCTCCATTCTGAGAATTTAGTTCTTTCTGACAGAAGAAAGAAATCTAAGTCAATTCTCTATAAATTGTCTTTGGCTTAGTAATGTTAAGACAGAACACTATATTACTTTGGCAAAAAAAGGGCCCTCTTCAGTTTTATCTTCCATAAGATCATAATCACATTGAAGAAGACAGACAGTCAACTTTATTAAGAGCACAGATTAATCATAACACAACCAGAATGTAGCAATAAAAGCTATCTCAGAAGTAAAAATAAAAGTCTATATATATGTGTGTGTGCACACACATACGTCAGTTCGACGGCTAAAGTCTAAATCAATATCACACAGTATTCACTAGAATTAGGATGAACTATGATGGAGTTCGACCAACTTGCTCCTGATGGACAATGCTGACATACAGAATTGTGAAAGCTTAAGAATAGATTCTTTAGAGGAATATGAAAGGTTTGCCTGGAAATGTTTTTGAAATTGGATCTATAAACAGAAAATTTATGTCCTTATAATACAAACAGTATACCAGAACATGGTGAACTATTTCAACAATACCTGACTGCAAGGGTAATTATGCTATACATAAGGGATCTGTAAGTATCTTTCTTCCAGTAAAGACGTTGGCGAAATGATGAAACAGAGCTAAGTAAAAGCTCTGTGGTATTTGGAATCACCAAAGCATTAAAGCAATCAAAATGTATGCTATGATTGTCTGCTGCAGGATAACAATAAATCCTTGCTCTGTCTTACTCCAGGACTGTGCTCCAGGCAATTATTTCCTTGTCCCTGGGGAATCCCAAGCAGAAGAAGAGATTCCTGTTGACCTCTACTTATCATGCCACAACCTCATGGGAGGGGGAAATTTAGAACTCCTTGGTAGGTTAGAGGCTTATGCAATCAGAATATAAATTACAAGGGGCCTGTAGAGGACAAGAGGCCACTGTCAGAACAGATTTTGGAGAAACAGTGTGGTTGCCAATAGGCAAACAGGTCAGGCAAGGTTGCATCCTTATCACTCTACTTGTTTAACTTATATGCTGTAAACATCATAAGAAAAGCAGAATTAGAATCATAAAAAGGAAGACTGAAGATAGGAGGAAGGAACATTGACAATCTAAGATATGCAGATGACACTATAACATTAGTAGAAGACATTAAGGAATTGGAACAGTTAATAAGAAAGGTTAAAGGTGAAAGTGCAAAGGCAGGTCTGATGCTGAACATAAAGAAAACAAAAATAATGACCACAGAAGAAATACACAAACTGAATCTAGACAACAAGGAAAATGAAATAGTTAAAGAATTCCCATATCTAGGGTCAAACATTGACCAGAACGGAGACTGCAGTCAAGAAATAAGAAGACGACTAGGAATGGGAAGAGCAGCAATGAAAGAACTGGGGAAAAAACTGAAGAGCAAAGGCATACAACTGAGCACTAATGTCAGAATCATCTAGGCCACTGTATTACTAATTACCATGTATGGATGTGAGAGCTAGACAGTGAAGGAAGCAGACAGAAAGAAAATCAACTCATTCAAAATATGGTACTGGAGAAGAATACTTAGGATACTATGGACAGCCAAGAAGATAAACAAATGGGTTCTTGAACATATCAGTCCAGAGTTTCTTAGCTATTGGAAGCTAGGATGATCAAGTTGAGACTATTGTACTTTGGCCACATAATGGCATGGATCACTAGAAAAAACAACAATGCTAGGAAACTTAGAGGGTAGAAGAAAGAGAGGAAGACCACAGACCACATAGACTTGACCAGGGGGTTATGGGCAAGAGCTTGTAGGATCTGGGCAAGGCAATGGAGGATAGGGATTCTTGGAGATGTCTCATCCACAGAGTTGACTCAAGGGCAGCTAACAACAATAAATGTGTGTAAAACAGGTTCTCCCGCTTCCAGATATTCCACACACTCACACACACAAGGGAGAAAATAGAAACACACAGGGAATGTGAAAGAGGAGTTTCCATCACCTTCAACCACATGATTATGATCACATGGAGGATAATGCCTGGAAGAGGGACTCTTCCCAAACTGGTGTCTACCTAGAGAAAGGGGATGAAGGAACAGAAACCATATGTTGAGAGAATCAATAGACATGGAATACTTAACTCTTATCCACAGACTCCACTCAGAAAATAGTACCTCAACAAGGAGATTTTCTAGTTTCTGGGCCCTGATGGGCAGAAAACAAATTAAACATGTCTGAGTTCAGGACAGTTTTAAGATTTCAGAGCCCTTCAGGCAATGAATTCTTAGGAGACCCCATTAACCTGGAGAGTAAGGCATTTGGGACAAGAATTCTACCACACAGCCTATGACTGGCTAAGGTGCTTCATACTAAGTGGGAGGGCTGTCTGGGCAGTCAGCCAATAATACTAGTTGGTCTTACAGGTGCTGCAGAATCTATCTACAAATAATACTAATTATACAGACTAACACGGCTATAACTTTGAATGCCCTCCAGAGTATGCCTTGGTTTTTTGCAAGAGAACTGGCAGGTACAGAACAGTTAATTCCCACCCTTTCCAAATTAATGCTCCCTTATACATACTTTCACTCTCACATTAACATTTCAGGTAAATGTAAAATTAGGGATCTTGCCATTTCCCCCTAATATGTAATTCTGCTTTGGGTTTGAGCTGTATTAATTTTTTTTTCAATGCCCCCATTGAGAATGTTATGCCCACTTTAGTGTTACACTACAGATGGACCTGAAACACTTTTCATGACCCTCATGGGTGCATAGTTTCTATCCATAAAGAACAGCCAAAAAACTATAACTGCTTGCATCAGGCTTATGTGCTTATTGATAAACTGAAGGAAGCTTCTAGATCATGGGTCCAAATAAGCCGATGTTCCCCATATTATCTTTTCTAAGATTGGAAGAACCATCAAATGAAAGAATATAGCAGGTTAATGAGATATTCACTACTGTTACTAAAAGTGAAATAATAATTCCCATTCATATATTTTATAGGTTTGAAACTATAGCATATTTGCATAGCCAGTACTCTTGCATGCCATAACCATGTGGAAAACATACGACATGGATAGTGGACTTAGCTTCTTGTTACTGAAGTCTGTGAAGCATGGCACAGTAATCACTCCTAACTGTGTCCATTCTTCTCCCTATCTATTTTTCTAATTTATAGCACACCTGTAGTGTCAGTAAGGGAGAAATGCTTCTTTGTTACCACAGCATCCAACAGAATACCTGACACACCCAGAAAGTAAAGATGGCATAGGCATTTTCCCTTTCCAGAAGTTCTTACTTTAACAAGTACATGAAGTTAATGAAAATACCTGCCATATTTCCACTTTTTGCTTCACTTCTTTGGCTTCCATAAATTCATTTATATCTGCAAGGGCTTTCGCTGCCAAAGCTCGCCGTCCATCCAGAGTTAGTTCTGACTGCAGAATAATATGGGGGATTTCAGAGGGCTCTCTATTATCATGGATGTCATGCTCTGCTTTAGAGGAGTCTGAGTCCTCAGAGGACCACATTTTTTTACTATAAAAATCAGCTGTTCTAGAACAATTATAGTTTAATGCTTTTAGTTCCTCCTCGTCTTCATCGTCCTCTTTTCCTTCCTTCTGAAGACATGCAAGGCCTGAAGAATAGGTTTTACTACGCTGTATTTCTTTAGGAAATCTGTGTTTATGGCAAGCTGGAGAATTACGTTCTTTTCTATCTAGATTAAATTTATCCTGACTTGAGAAAGTAAATGTGCTACGAATTAAGAGTTCTTGGTTTAACTCATCCACATTAGTCTGATTGTTGTCATCACTGTTCTGCAGGTTTTCCTTGTTGCGGAGTGGCACTTGTACAGGCACTGACCAGAGGGTCTCTCCTTGTTCACAGACTAACATAGCTCTTCTTAAATCTGAGTCACTGTAGCTCATGCGCCTTTTTGAATGACTAAGAGGCTGCAGATAATCAACGTTCCTCCTCCTCCAAAGAGAATCACATTCATGGCCATTAGGATTGAGAGGATTTGATCCTGAGAGGGAGAATGGCTCGGAAGCACTACTGTCTTGCCTTGTTAACTCTTTTTCAAGCTCCGTAGAAGTTAACTGTGAAACAGTCTCCTCAATTTCAGCTGAGAGATCTGGTAGCTCTACTAGTTCCTGTTCTATCATCTGCCGGTTTTCAGCCAAATCCAAGAGCAGTTTGCAAACCAGATGAATAAGTTTTGGCACATGTTTGAGATTTCTGCTTTCATAACCATGGAGTAAATGCCGCTGCCGAATCAGGTACTGGGAAAGAGTCACCGCATGTACTTTGGACTCACAGGATGCAAACACATTTCTTAGTGGAATTAAAAACTGTGAAAACTCCCTTACACATAGCAGCTGCCCCCTAGTTTGAATAGAATTAGGCCTTTTTGCCCTGACAAAAAGAATTGCTTGGTCTGCAGTCATTCTCGTTGCAAAAACCAAGTAACAAGCTATTAAAACCCCTGAAAAGTAAAAGACAAAAATGGATGAATTTGTTAAGAGAAAACTAAACTGAAACAATGGTAACCCTTCTCTCTCTCTCTTTCTAATCACAGCCAAAATCATAAACTGAGAAAATCATATAAACTCTATAAGATTATTTGTGTAATCATATTTTAATAGAGATTTACTTATACATATGTATTCATTTATTTTTCATTAAAAAACATAGGCACAATATTTGAAGCAATTAGGTTGTTACTTGCTCAGGAAATGACATCACTGTAGGAACATGGTGAGCTTTTCTAATAGTGCCAAACAAAGGTATGCAAAATGGTAACAGTGATATCTACAGAGAGATGGGGAGCAGCCACACTCATGTTTATCACTTTTTTAAAAGGTTAGATGAATGCTCCCATGCCTTAAATAATACTTTGGGAAATAACTACACCCTCTACAGGCTGTTGTTGTTGTTGTTGTTGTTGTGTTTTGTTTATTTAAATATTAGCATGGGGAGCAAAGCAGAATTGAAAAGGAATACAACATTTGGTATGAAAATATCTTATACAAGTAATTCAACAACTATCTCTCGCAATATTTTCTGTCTCCCAACACCTTTTCCACTCTACAAAAGCTCTCATACCAAGTCCTCAACCTGCTAACTGAATTCAAAGAACATTTTGGGAGTTGTGTGGCACATATCATGAAAAGAACATTAGAAAATAAATGTAGGCATGCAGAAAGACAGCATGGTGTATGTCTGAGCACTGGACTATGACTAGAGATCAGGATTTGATTCCCTGCTTAGGCATAAAAACCCACTGGGTGTCCTTGGGCAAGTCACTCTCTCTCAGCCTCAAAGGATGGCAATGGCAAAACCCCTCTGAAGAAACATGCCAAGAAAATCCTTTGATAGGTTTGCGTTAGGATTGTGACATGGGGGCACACAGCAACAACATGCAAGCAGCAGTTAACAATGAGTGTTTTGTGCTTGCTTTGTATCAGAATACGCATTACACATGTGCATCATACATATTATCGCACAATCTAATACAATTCATAGATTGTGTGCACAATTTTGCATTGCAGAGAAACAGATTCTCATTGATCATGAAACTGAGTATTTTTACCTGTTCTCCCCAGTCCTGCATGACAATGAATAGCTACTCTCCCTTCCTGTAGGGCAAAAGTCATTACTTTTACCATATCGAGGATAGTAGTGAGAGAAGCCACTCCATAATCTTTCCATCCAAAGTTATAAAAGTAAACTAGAAAAAAATTTAGAACAATAGTGTTACCATTATCAGAAGACCCTAGATAATGTAATGTATTATTATAACAAAAATATTTTGTTATATTACAGAAATAAGATTTGCAATAAAAGACATCTGATCAGATTTAAGAACAAGAGTTTTGTTTCCTGTGCTTTATAATTTCTTTGTGAGAACTCTAAAATGTCCCATGTAAGATATTTCCCATAAATCCTGATATACAAGACCTATAACAAAACAAAGTGAGTTGTTTTGTGTGTGCATGTGTTCATGCACACATGGACACGTATGTGCGGATCCCCCCACACATACAATACACTTTGTTTGTGGGACTTGGGAGTACTCCTGAAGAAGCAAAAGGCAATGAAATCTATATTTGTTCTGTCTTATCAGTGTGTCAACATTTTACATGAATATTGCTACAACAGTTTCAGAGTTACTATCAAATATTGCTACCCATTTACAGCACTCGGTCTCACTGAGGTTTATAACATTTACTACAATGTTTCCACACTGGACCTGTACATGCTTTAATTCTCATTAACTACAAGTTGTTTTCTTTAGCAAACATTCCTCAACTAGCTGCTTTTCACCTAGAATGGAGGTGGCAGAAACAGCTTGCAGCACCATTCTTTATAATTACAAGCAACAACAGCAGGAACAAACTTACTTCCCGCCTCCATGAAAGCCTCAGGAAGGTAGGTGAAACCACTCTCTTGTTCCAGTGGGTTCCCGCAGCTAGCATGTTCCCCAGGACGCTGGAGGTTAATTACTGTTTTTATACCACATCTTAGGCAAAGAAAAGAAATAAGGCTTTACTGATCTAGGCATGCATTCATAGTCATCCTCCACCTCCACTGTTCTCTCTTAACTCAAAATAAAATCATACAAACAATCCAAACAAAAGCAGGAAAGGAACAAAAGACTAGCTTTGCAGCTATTAAAAACTATAGTAATTTATCACCAATATAGTCATTTTACCTTTGGAACTGCTCAATAATATTGTACTTTTCAATAAGTTCTGTTGAGGGTCGAGACATGGCTAATATGTTATCTGTAATCCTGAGAGGTTGGGGGGAAAAGAAGTGAAAAGTTAGGAGTTATAATATTTTATAGTTGGTTTTCATATTTTTCTAGCTAATGAAGCATGACAATTTAGATAACTATGTGCTTTCAAAACCACTAATGCCTTTTATCCCTATGTAATGGGAACACTTTACATAACAAAATGCCATTAGGGTGCCAAGACCTTGTGATATTTAGAATGTGCATAACACAGGATATGCATACACTTCTATATCCATCATACCAAATAATTACAGATTCCATTAGTGTTCTTTTAACAGATTTATAAAATGGCTTATACCATTTAAGCTTTTGGTTGGATGCTTCTATAAGTTAAGCCATGTACTGAACTGTAGCCAGTGGGCTGGATCCAACCTCAGTTTTTTGAACATAGGTTCCTCTGAAATCAATGAGACAAGTCAATTGAGACTGACATCCTATTGAAATAAGTGGTACTCAGTCTAGATCCAACATACAATTTTTCACATTTTAAGCATGAATCCATGACCTAAAACATTACATTTAGATGGTTCATGCATACTGCTACTTGTTATTCACACTAAATTTAGCTGCTCTGCATGTAAGATGCTGAACCTAAACTTGTATGAAATTGGATTTCCCCCTGAACGTAAGGCCTAAATAACCTAATGGCACCAGATTCTGTCTGATCTTGGAAGCTAAGCAAGGTCAGCCCCAGTTAGTATTCGAGTGGGAGACCACCAGGAAATACAAAGGAACTGGCAAAATCACTTCTAAGGATTCCTCACCTAAGAAAACCCTATGAAATTCATGGACTCACCATAAGGCAACAGGTGACTTAAAGACACATACATATATACAATCTGACCTGAAGCTTATTTACTGAGAAGTACTTGGATTCCTGCCTTGCCAGCTGTGTGTGTTGGGGGGGGGGGGGGAGGCAGAGGAGACCCAGTGTTTCTTGTGGACTGCTTCTCCTGTCTATCCAGAGAATTAATCCCAGATGCAAAAGAGTGCAGCTTTAGATATCCAAATGCATTTTAAAAAAGAAGTCTAGAAGAAGCAAATACTGCATACTACCAGGAAGAATAAAGCCCTTTAATAGCCTGTTCTTGGTCACTCCACCGAGCTGGATTTTCATATTTGCAAGCTCGGCCACCACATGCCATGGAACATTGCATAGGACCAGGAATGACATGGCGAAGACGCTCTCCAACTTTTGTGTATTTTGCCGTAGGACGCCTAGACCTTCCTGCAACACACAATTCAAAACAAAACAAAATCTTTTAAGACGATATAGCTCCTAAGTTGAAATTTTATGACTTGCATGTGCAAAACAACTATAGGCAATCTTTTAAAAAAATAACCAATATCATCAGAACAAAAATTATTTTCTGCTGCAACTTTTCCTTCTTGATGTGGATATATGTAGCATCTCCCTAATAAAGTAAATGTCAGTCAGATACTGGATCATTTTTCTTCATATAGTGATAGCCACAAAGGTACCCAACAGAAATGCTTAAAAATAGTACATTGGACTTTTATTATGACACAGAAACACTAAAACTCAAACATTTACCTTTGCTTAGTTATAACAAAAAGACCACAGATATTCACACAGAACAACAAAAGTCCAAATATGAGTCACAGAAAGGAAATTGCCAATACTTTACTTTTTCTGTCATGGAAAGCAGCATTTAACTCCTCTGGGCTCACAGAGGAAATGGCCACCATAACTCTGTGGGTAGAAGTTGAGAGGACCTCTACCGCTGAGCTCCGTCGCCTCTGAAGTATGCGAAGAAGAGGATCAGAGGAAGAATGTCTCCGGCCTTGAAAAAAGTTGCTGAAAATATTCACTGCCAAGCGCCTCCTGGGTGAAGCTTGCATGATCACCCACTACTTGCAGCAGCTTAGATATGCGGTGGGAAGTCAAACTGAATGAGGCATCTGACTTGCTCAGTACTGAACTTACAAAGAGACATGCATCCTTCTGTATGATCTAATGGCTGTTCACGATAGGCTGCTCTATCTCTATGGAAACAAACAATGAACTCACTGGTGGCAGCGAAATTCTATATACATTGATTCTGTGTGGGACAAACTGTTCCACACAGGATTAGAATCATTTGAAGCAGATAATTCCCAAATGAATCAGGAACTCCCAAATAGTTTCATATGAAAAGACAGTGTTTATGGAATCTGAAGCAATGACTTTAACATCTTGGGTCAGAGACAGCTCCTTTAAAGCATGCTCTGAAACTAATATCTTTTTTTTTTAAGAAAACAACCAAGGTGTCAAGCAGGACAATAAAATCTATTGCAGGACTGTAAAGAAGAAAATCAGAAATGTACAGAAGTTTTAAAATGGTCAAATGGGAAAACAACTTTTCCTATGGAAACGATGTCACAGGCTCATTTTCTAAGCAGAGTAAGCTATCATGCAGTTTGTGTTTCAGAATAGCATAAAAAGAAGGCTTTTTAAAGTAGAAAAGTTTCCAGTCAGTCATTCACTTGCATTATATCAGCAGCAAAAAAAGGCACAATTCTTCTGTAAAAATCTTATCCTATGCTTGACGAAAGATGTTAAGAAAATGTATAGATATGACTTCAAAAGTGAAACAGAAAGATGAAGGGGTGCGGAAATTAGTCCTCATCATTTGAACAGAAAAACAAAGGGAGCTCTTATTACCATAAGAATAATTCAGCAATCCAATCAAGAATTTACATATCTGCTTACTTCATCTCCACAGTGACTTCTACATTCTGTAGTCCCAGCAAGCAAACAAAAACACATGAGAAAACTCCACTGTTAAAACAGAGTTACCAAACAAAAACACTGATATATCTACTGTCAAAGTAGATACATTTGTAACAAAATTTGAAACAGCCTCTTCCTGTAACTTCCAGGGCAGGCATCATTACTTTCAACCCGTCTGGAATGACTGCAATTCAGGAAAGCCTGGTGCAGCTATTAGACAGGGTGAAGCAAAATCATTCTGTTAGATTTCAATATACAGTACTATTAAAGGGCAGCAAATGGTCAAGATTATTATTTACAGTTTGGTCATCTTTCACATTTTGTGTAACAAGCATCAAAATGTCTTTGATCATGTGTACACTCAAGGTTCCAGAAGGCTTGTAGTTTTGCTGATAGTCAAAGAATGTTTATTTTATTCCAGTACATAACAAATTTGACAGGAACATTACTACATCCATTTTAAAGCATACCATAACTTTATGGCTTGCAGCACCATTAAGAGTGCAGTTTCTGTATCTATGGTCATTCAGTTGTAACCTAAGTTTCAAGGGGCCAGAAGAAGGCACCAACTTATTATATTCAATGAAGAAATTACTTTAGTTCAGTTGAGAGCAGCAAGAGGGCTATGGTAACAATAGCTGAGATCTTAGCCTATGTTTAACAATTCCCAACACAGAACTCCAGAGGCAGGTTCTAAATCAGCTAGCTTTATTTATAAACAAGAGGAAATCAACTTTCACTCAGAGGCATTCACTCACACATGCACACAAGAATTGACAATGTAAAAGATGGGAGCTAGCGAGTAATTGAGAAGGTAGAGCAACGTGTACCAGATTTCACTCAGAGGCATTCACTCACACATGCACACAAGAATTGACAATGTAAAAGGTAGGAGCTAGCGAGTAATTGAGAAGGTAGGGCAACATGTACCAGATTCAGAGGCCAAGCTCTCCAATGAGGGAAAGGTTGCAGAGTGGATTGGATCCAGATTGCTATGTGGAAGTGGGGTGGCTAGTGATACTGAGGAGTCTAGGTGAAATCCAATAGAGTGTTTGCCTGGTTTCAACTGAGACTGACTAGAATGGCCCAAACAGTTGTTTATATAGCGTAAAACATGACCTGAGGCAGTTATTCGGGTATTTTGAACAGATCTTTCCAGGAGGAAGAATGGTAAGAAGGATGGAAATAGCTGGACAATAAATGCAAGCATCCTAAACAAAGAAGTGACAATTTTGGATGACAAAGCTTTGTGATTTCCAACTTTATGAAAAATGCCAGAAGCATTTTCTCCTCATCATACTCCCAATAATAAAAGGACTGATTTCAATTTCAAAGGATGCACCTTTCTGCCTACGTGCCCTTAGTGCTTCCCGGCTAAGTCTCCCTGATCTCTGTATGGGCAGACTATTTCCTCATACTGGGGTGCCTTCTGGGGCTATATGACTAAGCATGTCTTTTAAGATGGAGGTTGATATCAAAGGTCGATTAGGGGTGATGCAAGGATAGTAACACTGTAACAGCTTGCAGAACCCACTAAAGCAAACATAACATTTCACTTCACTTTAAAGGCTAACAGATTTATTGTAGCATCAGATACCATGCATTAGAATCAGCTTCATGAAAGGGTTGTACCTAATGCCAACTTAACATCAAAAAAGCCTGTAGTATTAATGCATCCCTGTTATTAATTAGAATGTCAAAATATTTTGTTGTTAATGTAACAAACTTTTTATTTCCTTTGAAAATTTACCATATCCATTTCCATTCCTATTGCTATTGCTATTCCCAAAATATACCTCTTGGGGGTGATTTTGTTTGAGTTACCTTTTGACACAGTGCAATAGAAGCAATTTGTCTAAAAGCTATGTAAAACATGGCAGAGATGATCAAGAAGATCAGTGTACAAAAAATAAGCAGGATCCTGATGCTGTAAGGATGATGTAGGATCATAGAAAAAAAAAAGAAATTGTCAAAAGACATTAACTGGGCTCATGACTACGATAAGTATGAAGGCTGGCTGGGCAGATAAAAACAGCTATCTTCAAACTAATAGTAAGGATGGGATTTTAGCAGAAAAATATGGGCTGGATGTTCCAAAGGGTTCATAAATACCAGCACAAAATGTTGACTAAGACAGACATTATTTCACATCACTGTAGTAGCAAAAATAAAAGAAAAACAATTCACATTTCTGTACTTTTTAAAATGGTTACTGTTGCTTTGAAAATGGTACAGCATCTTCAAATCCTCAACATTTTGTAATAGTTTAGGTTTCTTCTACTTTTTAAATTTTGTAGCACTATTTCAAGCACTAGCACTATTTCAAATTTTCATATACTAGATATAGTATTAAAAAGCAATTACCTGAATTCATGGCTGCAAGATATGCACTGCTTGTTACCAGAGAACAATAAGGTAATTCATTTTGCAGTAGGACTCCTGCAGCCATTGCAGTACCTGTTGAAACAGAACATTTACAATTATGGTTCTGGTTTTATTTTGTATATCCATTGCACATCTGCTATAAAATAACCAAAAGAAGACTGCAACATATTGACCTACATCCAAATGTTAATCCCAACTAGACAAAACCCAAAAATTCACATTTTCTGGCAGTATGTTTGCATACAAATCCATCCTCTTGCAAGAATCCTGTAACACTGATCATTTCCTTAGAAATCTTTTAAGGCAGCCATGGACTAAATACACTGTAGAGTGAGGCATGCTTAAGGCCATTTATTTCAGTCACCTTAAGCATGCCTCAGTCTGCATTGGATTTAGGCCAGCATCTGTTGGGTGTTAATGCTATGAACCACCACCTGTGCTCATGTGGCTCAGTTCGTCGATTGTGATTTAAAGTTCTGGTTGTATGACTTAATGAGAGAAAGGAATCCTGCTAGTCTACCATTAGTTTTGTACTCTGGAATGTTTTGTGTGGTTTTGTCTTTTTTAAAGTTGTATAATTTCTGATTTTAGGTCTTGTGGAAAATTTGACCCTGAAATTCTGAAATATACACAGACCTTGTGAGGAAAATGTTTAGCCATTATTTTGCTTCATAAGAGAATCTGAAATGTTTGACAAGGTTATTTATTCTCCAATAGGTTACTATGATCATTACATATTTTACTATTTAACTGTTAGCTGCCTTGTGCATTTTACATGGAATGGCAGGTTATGTTCATAAAATATACACATAAATGCTACATATTTTCTTTTACTTAGGCAATGCTGTTGACTTTCTTCTGGAGATTACAAAGGTTTAGTTTTTTAAAAAGCTACAGATGAATGTCAGTCACCTATTCAAAATTCTGTACTATGAGTAATATTCAGCCTCTGCATATTCAGCCTTTGCATTTGTATTTGGGATGACTAACTTCAGTGGAAAACAAGAGCTCATGAGAACTTCACTTCCACATCCATACCACAAAGTGACAGGAAACACAATGCCTCCACTCCACACAGCTCTAAATACCTTTTATGATTTCTATGTAAAGGTCTTTCATCCTCACTCACATAAAAAGATTTTCAAAACTGCTAATCCAGAGAGTTGAAATCTGATACATATTATACAAATATCGTATTGGGTATTAACATCTGGAAAGGTGCTGGGGTGGGGGGACAGGTCCTTTCTTCTGACATATTAAGTGCATGAAGCCTCAGGGCTAGCTGTGCCATCCAGAAAGGCAAGGTAACCTGCTTTAGTAGGGATAGTATGGAATAGACAGAGGCACCAATTGTTCTTTGAATGGCCCTGCAACACTTTTTTTAAAGTGTCAGCTCTAAAGGGAATGAGTGCCATTTGGGCTCTGCATCAGTAAGTAAAATACCATTAGCTGAAACTCTTCTGCTAGCAGCAACAGCCACTGATGCCTATGCTAAAGATGAAGCCAAAATTTGGGGTGCAGAGGCCACAGCTCAATCAATGATAAGCATAGGTTATGTTCCTGCATGTACTGTTAAGCTGTCAGGAGTAAGTGAAAGGAAATAACCTCTGCTTCAGAACCTGGACAGCTGCTGTCAGTCAGAATACAAAACTCTGTGTGGAAGAGAAAGCAATAATCTTTCAATTTATGTGCTCTATGGAACACTAGATTGTGGGGCTGTACTGTACTAAACCAGCTTTCAAATGAGTAAGAAATGGGATTTCTAGTAGCATGCAGTTAGATATCTATGTCTGTAAAAAGTGAAAACAAGTTTTATGATCCATGAAATGATTTATTTTGTCATTACTAAAAATGTTTTCTAAATTAAGAATTTAAATGCCTATGATTGAAATTTACTAGGGAGGGGGTCATGCCAACAATTGGTTCATTGCATTTTTAATACACAATTTCAACATGTATTCAATAATCACACAACAAATGTGTTATTTCAGGGCATGGACCTAATTCTGCTGCAGAGCTAATAAAGCCACATGCTTCTGGGTAGTCAGGATATTGGCCTAATCAGATCAGCAATGTTTATCCATGTAACACATACCTCCATTGCCACGACAGCTAAGAAATACATCCATAATCTTGAAAGTATCATTAAATAGAAATGTGTCATGGACAATGTTTTATTGCCTCATAATGAAATGAAACCATCTCCAACTTGTTACTTTAACATGTACACTAGAACACAAATGTGTTACTTGTTACCTCATTAAATCAAACATTAATTACCTATGTGTGTGTTGTTTTGTCCTCCTGTTCTCCTAGAAAGTGACTGAGGAGAAATATAAAGTTATCTTTTATTAAAAAATAGGAAATTGCATTGCTCATGTCCTATTGCCATTTAGCAGATGTTTTGTTAAAATGTTGCTTGCTGATGCAACTAATAGGACATGCTGACAAGTTTGTTTGGGCTGGGTGTTTGTTCTCTCTCTCTCCCTCTCTCTTAGACTTTGGCCAAATTTTGTTATTCACAACAGTTCACAAATTAATTGATGCAATAGGATTCCACTACTACAAGCTACCAATGCAACTTCAGACAGGGTAGGATGTTAAGATATGTCAGAACATATCCCGTTCATCTGTTCCTTGTTTTGTTTTTAACTACTTGGTCCAAATTTCATTGCTTAACCACAAAATTTCCATTTTAAATGGCTTGTTGGTCTACGCACATAATTCTCACTTAGCAGTCAGTAGGTTACAGGCTAAATCCAGATTAGCCCTTGCTTCCAAGGCGAATGCTGCCAAGAGATCCCTAAATATTAAGGCAACAGACTCCAAGTAGGGCTGCAAGTGGTCAAAAGTGCTAATTTCACTTCTTTGCTAACTGCACTTCCTTCTGTATCCTCTTCCCTTTAGAGAATATTTCGTTTCCTCCTTAAAAGGAGTGGCGAATTGTGCAAAAAGGTGAATGTTAGGCAGGTAACATCCTAGTGCAGTCCAACCGTCAGGGCTGTGTATATCATTAAAAAACAAATTCTATTAACCAAATAATTGGAGTGAGAATGGAGGTGGACTTCTACTCAGCTACCATCAAGCAGCAGATCAAAAGAATTTTAGAATTTTGTGATGTAAATATGTGCATCCCAGGCTTTGCTGCTTCGTACAGATTCTGTTTGATACATCTGCTTTAGTTAGTACAAAAGGCCCATTGACTTGGACAGAGCAAGATGACAGCCTTGGTTAAACTATCTACCCCATTTGTTACTTACTTTATTAATAATATTTATAAACAAAAGTTTCTGCAAAGTGATAGGCAATAAAATCATATTGTTCTTTAACAGAAGGCTAGAAACAAGAATGAAACAAATTGAGCCATCCTGCAGCAATACTACTTTGTGTTTTGTATCTGTAAAGGCATATACAGTTCTAAAGATTGTTTCTGAACACAACACCTGGCTGGATTAGGACATAAATTTTGAAAACAAACAAGGAAAAGGGGAATAGTCAGCATAAGAAGGAAAAAACAATAACCAGACAGGTCTGGCAGATTTTACCCTACAATTTAAAAAGAACTTGCCAAAAACAAGTTGAATATAATTTGTCTTTATAAAATTACAGCGAACGTAAGATTTCAGAGAATCTTATCAGAGCAAAACAAAAGTATTGAAGGTAAAACCTAATAAATGAATCCACAAAGTTGAAAAGAACTCAACACTACGGCCTATGCATGTAGACAAAACATTCCAATTTCAGACATTCAAGGTTCTGTGCTCAAACATGATTTGTTAACTTTTGTGGCACATCTCAGCTACACTGAGCAAAAAACATAAAAAGGAGAAGGAAGGAATGCAGTGGCATCTTTGAGACTTATCATTTTAGCATGAGCATTCATAGATTTCAATCCACTTCCTCAGGCCCACTGGTGGGTCTTACAAACCTTTGGCATCTGAGAAGTGGACTGAAGACCACCAAGGTACATGCTAAAAGCAGTCTCTAAGATTCCTCCTCCTTGCTTCATTTCCTTTTCTTTTTATGTTGAAACAGACTAACAACTATTTCTTTGAACAAAGTAGTATGTAAATTAATTAGAGCCACTGTGGTAGAGTGGTTTGAGTGTTGGACTACGATTCTGAAGATCAGGGACTGATTCCCCACTCAGCCATGGAATCCCACTGCATGACCTTGAGTGAGTCGCACACTCTCAGAGTATCACAGACAGAAAGAATGGACAAAAGGAAGTCAATATACATGCAATATAATGAGGGCAGAAATATAGGGTGGGTGCATTATGAATGTGCAGGATCTGAAGTTATGAGTGGATTATGGGTGTGCAGGATCTGGAAAGGAACAATGTCAGTAGGATTTTAAAGAAACATCATAGTCAGATGAGAAGTGTGTAACTTGTTTTAAAGGTCTAGATCAGTGATTCCCAAACTCTGATCTTCCAGGCATTTTGGACTTCAGTTCCCATAAGCCTCAACCATCTTGGCCAATGGTCTGGGAGCTGAAGTCCAAAACACCTGGAGAAACAAAGTTTGGAAATCACTCGTATAGATCAAAGCAAAAGATCTGAACTGTGACAAGAGAATGAAAATAAAAGATTACAATAATGTTATTTAATACTGCAACTGAGGACAAGATTTTTGTATTTCAACATTTTGTACAGCTTCTAATGTCTATGCTTGAGTTAGTTAAGGAATCAGAGAAGGGAGAAGCAATATGATATGACACATGTTGACTGCAGGGAGCAATGGAGAGAGACTTTAGGGACCAAGGAAGCAATATAACATGTCAGTAAGTTGTGGTAGATGAGTACCAATGCTGTCACTAATTATGCAGAGACTGGGAAGTTTGGGAGGAAAAATTACCAATTCAAAGCTGTTTTATTTACACCAATTCATTTGTTAGCCCATGAGTTAATCCCATGGGAAATCTCACAGGCTCTCAGTCCTGGAATTTGTGAAAATACCACTATGTGTATTCTTTGTATAATGAACTGCTGAAAGATTTTTAATAAGTACCAAAGGGAGATTGTAAGCTGATAGTCTTTGTATTCTCCTGGGTTCTGCATAGCAGAGGCCCCTGATATGTTCCAGCAAAATGAATTTTGTAAAATTTCTGGAAATTTTAAAACCACTGGAGGGGAGGAAACATACTTTTTCCATTTTGGGAGGAAATGGAAATGTTCAGAAAAGTTAGGGGGTGAAGTGAATATCAGCCCCATTTACATAATGCAAGTCCCCTTGTTACTTTAATAACATAAATGCATTATGACTAACTTGGCTTGGCATAAAAATGGTATGGTTTACATAGCAAAGGATTTTAAAGAAAAAATTATAAATTGAATATACTGATTTATTACAATTGAAACAACAAGGTTCTGAACTGCAGGAGCTGGCAAAAAAAAAAAAAAAAAACCAGGAGAAGCATCAACACTAGTAAAACCATGTGTGTGTGTGTGTACAGAAAGACAAAGAATGTGCACACACTCACTCTAGTCCTCTATAGTATCATACTGCACTCATTTCCATTAAAAAAAACTGAGAAAAGAATTGCAATAAGGTGATATATTCTTACATAAAAGTTTACCTGCTACATAGCTTTTAAAAATAATGTACTAGTAGGAGTAATATAGGAGGAATAATGTAGAATATCCTATCTTAAATATTTTATTCTTCATCCTAAAAGAGAATATTCTGTAGCCCATTTTCCCTCCAATTTTCCAGGAAAATGAGTTATAGGGGAAAAATAGGGGAAAGCATTTGCATTTTTCTTTTTAAAAATTTTTAAAAAATCTAGGCTTTCAGCACTCTACATCTACTTGGAAATTAAGGCAAGGGCCTTAAGAAAGGAGAAAGTTAAGGAGATGAGGTTTAAGTGAAGGACTATAAGAGGAAGTAAAATAGCAAGAGTTTTTAGTTCAGCATATGAGAAATGGGTCATTAAAAATTCAGGCAGCTATTTCCAAATACCTCAAGCTCAAGAAAAAGATAGGAACATGGAATTTGAATTATATCACATTTTTCAGCTTCACTCTACTAAAGGTTTTAGTGTAGGCTTCTAACTTAAATGACAATTAAACATATACAAAATACTTTAACATTTACTCAGTTTTAACACACACACAAAAAAAGCAAAAAAGTGGCAAAAACTTTCCCTAATGCCCCCCAAAACAAAATTTGAACAGTAATAAGTAAACACTACTGGTTACACACACACACAAGAAATGGCACCTCCCCCCAAAGTAACATTATCAGTAATGCCATTACTTTTAAGATGTTCCCTCTGGACTCTGTCTAGGAGTGAGGGATTTTTCATGGAGAATAGGTCTCTGCCACCAGAAAGGATTAGCTAAAAAGCCCCCAAGCAGAACACTACAGAGTACTTCTGAGCTGATTGATCCCATAAATCCATACGAGTGCCACTGATGGAAATAATGTGTGCGAGTGCCACTGATGGAAATAATAGATGATGATAAACCAGTTGAAGCATCTCACATTAGCCAAATGGGAAGTTCCATTCTGCAATGCTGCCTGTCTGCTGCTGAAGTTAGTTTAAATTTACTGCTTACCAATTCATGTGCTTAGCACATAAATGGAACTTGGAACTTCCTGCTTCCTTTTCTTAGCTAACAGTTATGGTGCCACACTTGTCAGATAATGCCATGTCTTGAACAGCAATAGTGATGCACAGAAGTGACACAAAAGCCAATGTATTCTGTGTTATATACATGAAATTGTTAGAGCCCACCATTGAATTTAATTGACAAATCCACCATCGAAGTTAATTAACAAATTGAATTATGTACACAAACTGCTGTTTTTAATAATTTTATAATTTTTATATATTTTTAAAAAACCCAGCAAACATCCCACTCACAGTATAAACCCTATCTTACAATGCAAGCATCTAGGTGAATCAGATGAGAAGAACAAAAATGATTGAAAAAAAGTTCTTAAGTGTAAGACTAAGGAAAAACTGAAATACTGTTTTTGCTTTGCTGAACAACACTTGCCATCTGTTTAACCACACCTGGCTTTCACTTAATCATTAAGCACCATATTTACATAGTGATGTCTGCTTATGATGAAGCAAATGCATGTGAAATCCATACAGGCAAAAAAAAAAAAAAAACAACAAACAAAACCAGGACAATACTAGGAAAACGTGGCATTTTATGGTAGTCAGCATTTTCAACTACCATGCATTGAAAAGCAAGAACTTGAATGCTAAAGAACAAATTAATTAGCAGTAAGTATGCCACCATTATGATGTCATTATGGCAGGGCCAAAATAACAATTTTCAGATATTATACACCTATCTTGAGCAGGCTCCAAGCAAGCAATTAACAAAGAAAGCTGTAACAGAACAGTGGAAAACTGAACACGCTAACTGCTCCAAAAACACAACAGGTAACATTTTCACCTTTTTGATTTTACATTGGAAACAGGATCACTAACTTCTAAATTCTAATTTCTAAAACTAGCTTCTAATTCTAAAATTCAATGGGTTAAGTAGCTATACCAGTAAACCAGTTTACAATGGCTGTACAAATACAGTATACTTCTGGTTCTAGCACATTTCAAATGTCCAAAATTTACTTCTCACTTTAAATGAGCATAAAAAACAATTTACTGTCATTTAAGCTTGCTATACTTACCCGTAACCCAGCAAAAAGAACTGGTAATGGTTGATCCTTTCATTATTACCAATTCTACCCAATCACATCAACTGTCTAGAAATACTAGCTTAAAGAACTGGGTTCCAAATTGTGCTGCTGCAGTTTTTGCTGTGGCTAATTGGATTTGTAAAAGGTAATCTGGGAGGAGCTGCCAAGAGCAATTTTTTTTTCTCCTCAAGCTACATACAAAATTCCAAAGGGGCTGAGCAAGTAACTCTGTTTTAACTCTAAGCTGGTGTCAGTTTTCTTGTTCTTTTGGTGTATTCATGCTGCTTTTGATGTTACAATTTTATGTCTTATTTTATATTTAAGCTATTATTATTATTATTATTTATTCCTTGTAAGCTCTCTGGAAAAGTTTAGTTTATGAGGGATATTAAATGTTGTAAATCTATATTCCAGATAAAGTTTCTTGTTACTGTTCTATATTTTAAACTAGATTACAAACAAGTATATAGCATTAATTTCATACAAGGCAATATAATTTTTTGCTTTTTAAAGTCCAAGTCATTTAAAATGATCAATTAAAACAAATGTCTTATTTCAGTAGTGTTAACTTGTAAATTTGTGAGTCGGATCCAGGCTCAAAGAACAATCCTTTAAATATTACAGTACTTCCCACTGAAATCAATGGGGCAAGTTATTACTGACTGAGCCTTTACTGAAATCAAAGTGACCTAAACACAACTAACTTCTCTAGATCCAGCTCCTTACTTAAAAAATTAAATATTAATTTTAAAATCTACTCTGTAAAACACTTTGAAACAGTAACTACATTTTTGTACTCTCACATGTCTAATAGGTTTGCTTCCTTGGTTACTTTCTTAACACAAAAGAGTGGCAGATGCAGCTAATTTTAATTAACCAGGTCAAGCAATTTAAGTTAACTAGGTCAAGCACGAAAGGTTAAAATACATGTGACTACTGGCATACAAAAAAACGTAAGAAGTCACTTTCAGTAGTTCATCAAAGCTAAGGAGGGAATTGTATATGGAGCAGCTTAGCATATTTTGAGGTTACCGTCTTATAACACTGGAAATATAAGAAATATAAGATTGAACTTTTTTATGCTTTTATTTGACCTTTTTGACGATCAATATACCTCTATACTTCATGTTCTGCTTATGTTTAAAATTTTATTCACTATGGTCTTATCTCATTTGAATATAGTGACCTAAATTCACAGGATTTTAGTCAGAGTTATCTATACTATTTATGCAAACAGGAAGGTTCTAGAGGTGAGTGTGCCAAAAACCTAAGCCTGGAAAACAGTGTCAGCTAAGGACTTGTCTTTGATTAGCAAGCAAAGACAGTAGGATTGAAACAAAACATTCTGCATGTAACTGTTTGAAACACATTTTGCATGTAACTGTTTGAAACACATGTTGTTCAAATCAGAAATATTTGTACTTGGATCCAAAGACACTTGCACCATAAGAAAAGTACTTCTGTTTAAAGAAGAAAGCCTCACTAAATTCTGGCAACTCTCCTGTCCACTACAACCAGATGCCTAGAGTTGCCAGGTGTCCACTCTAAGTGATGTCCCCATCTGAGGGTTGGAAAGCTTTTCCTTTTATATACATGATGCATAATATTAATTAAAATTAATATTCAATTAAAATTCAGTTAAAATTAGAAATTGTATTATAAATTATATTATTAAAAAATTACCAATATATGTTCCTTGTAAAATATAAATTATATTGTGATTTTAATCTAAACATTAATACATTTATAATTAATAATTAGTAAGACTTAAAATATCATCTTACAGTGGCAGGCCATTGCTGCTGCACAAAAACTAGCTACCTTTGTTGTTATTAAGGGGCAGCAGTCAGCTAGCAGACAAGATATATAAAATCCCTCTGTTCTTCCCAAGAAACGTTTGAGTATTGGATAAATAAAAATTTGTTGGTAACCATAATAAAAAAAGACAGTATAACAATACATGGCTTATAGTCTCAACCATACCAGCTCCACACGGGCAATTTTGATTAATATTATGCATTATATAATTTGGCAGTTTATTTTTGTGTTTATTTGTGTCTATCATGATGACAATTGTTGTTGGTTTGTCTGTTATTATTTGATCAATTGATCGTAAATAAAAAAATTGATTAATTGATGCAAAAAAAAAAACCCTGCATTTTGGGGTGTGTGGGGCCTTCATAAAGACAGAAATGTGAACATCATATAATGTGTAAATGTGAACAGTATGTTAATTTTACAGAGAAATACATAGTTAGATTAACTGAAAACAATACTTTCATTTGGTATTTAGGCATCATTATCATAATAGTATTTATTTATAACCCACCTTTTCCCCACTTTGGAACTCAAGACAGCTAACAACAGCTAGAACAAATATAATTAAAATTAACAGCATACAAAAATTAAAAAGCAATTAAACCATCATAAAAGTATAACCAGCTAAAACAAAACAGGTAGAATACAACCTTGTTAGTACTTATTTCCTGATTGTCAGTTGTGCACGTGATGAATGTTAACTGTCAGTTGTTGTTATTTTGAAAAATGTTAACTGTCTGTTGTTATTTTGAAAACCTAGCAATGTTACAGATGTTGCTTTTCATACCATTTCAGAGGGTCTTTCAACTTTTTGGAATTATTTGGAGAGGGGAACAGAAAGTTCTGTGATAGAGAAAGAAAAAGAGCCAAAGAAGTGCTGTTCAAGTTCTGTTTTTCTCTATCTCCAAACCCCTTAAAAATTAAAATTAAAACAATCCAGTTCTCTTTGTGTCCTCTACATTGTCTTTGATCCTGTTATTACTGTTACTTTATATTATCTTTGATGGTATTATGTTTTGAGACTTACAGTGTCTTTATTAAAAAAAATTTACTTTATTAATTTTTTTACTGTTTTTGGCACCACAATTCAAAAAGGATGTGGAGAAACTGGAGCGTGTCCAAAGGAGAGCAACTAAAATGGTGAAGGGTCTGGAAACCAAGCCCTATGAGGAACAACTTCAGGAGCTGGGGATGTTTAGCCTGGAGAAGAGAAGGTTAAGAGGTGATATGATAGCCTTGTTTAAATATTTAAAGGGATGTCATATTGAGGAGGGAACAAATTTGTTTTCTGCTGCCCCAGAAACTAGGACCCGAAACTATGGATTCAGCTCCAGGAAAAGAGATTCCACCTGAACATTAGGAAGAACTTCCTGACGGTAAGAGCTGTTCCGACAGTGGAACACACTCCCTCGGAGAGTAGTGGTCTCCTTCCTTGGAGGTCTTTAAGCAGAGGCTGGATGGCCATCTGTCGGGGATGCTTTAATTGGGAGTTCCTGCATGGCAGGGGGTTGGACTGGATGGCCCTTGTGGTCTCTTCCAACACTATGATTCTATGAATTACCAGAACTTGACTTTTATATGTTAAAGAAATCTTGTAGCTTTGAGACTAACTGAAAGAAAGAAGTTGGCAGCATGAACTTTTTGTTGACTTAAGTCTAATTCCTCAGATGCATTTGGTGGCCTTGTCTTTTATAGTTTGTCCTTTGTTTTAGGCATCATTGCAATACTGCATAAAGAATGCAATTTACACATATTATAAACTAACATCTATCAAATTTAATGGCAGATAGAGGGCTGCCCACAGACACTCTGAGCTAATCATATCAACATTTTCTGCCAAAACACTTAACCAATTCTAAACCAGTCACAGTAATATCTGATGAATGTACCAGAAAATGCTCCATTTTTCTGATGTGAAGCCTTTAAACAAACAACATCCTATTTATATTACTGCACTGCATTATGGGTAAGACTCCCTTTGAAGTTAGCCCAGATATGAGTTGGTACAGAACATGGTGGCAGTAATACTAATTAGAAGAAGGTGTTATGATCATATTACACATTTAGACAGGCATTCTTCTTTGATTGTTGCTAGGCTCAAATCAAAGTGCTTGTCTCAAAGGTTTCTGAAGAATCACCTCTTCCCACATGTGTCTACCTATGCCATGTGATTTCAAAGATTCTGCATAGTGATTGTTTTGTGATTTATAGATCTCTCCCCCTAGATTGGTCTGCTTGATTCTTATTTTGTTCATTTTTCCACCTGAGTACTCACTTTTAAGCTTACTACAGGTTTTACAGTTCTGGGGTCATCCACACTGGTCAAATAAAGCAGCTTCAAACTGCTTTAAAGCTTAGCTTTTTAGACAATGCAAAAGGCGAAAATAGGTGGAAAGTGAAACAAAACTGTATTCCAGGGCTAAAAACCAGATCAAAAAGAAGCTATGATACTCCAACTTAATGCAGAAAATGAGCATCATCACACTGGCAGATAAACAGCTTGGTGCCAGTATGGAACTGTGGCAAAGCAAAAAATGCAAAAGTACATCAAACAGTGCAGGTTGCCAATAATGCAATGAATATAATTACAACATACACAAGCCAGATAGTCCAACAGGAGGGCATGGGGTGAAGGGGGCATGTATGGGGGGGGGGCTCCATGATTGTGCTTTGCCAATGTATCACTGGGCACACCAATGCAATGCACAGGCATGTATGGGCAAGCGTCCAATGGAATGGCATCTGTGCTGGAAGAAGAAGGTATGTTGCAGGTGATGTGTTAGTGTGATGCTGCACATACATGGTGGGGAAGCAACAAAAAAAAAAAAAACAACAAGCTTGCTTGATGCACATGGTGCAGACAGCCCATGGGTTTTCAGCCCGCCTTGGGAGTGGCCTGTGTGGACAGTGGGTTTTTGACCCACTGTCAGAAAACCTAGGATTGAGACACTTCTTCCTGCCTGTCTGTTCAGTCCCCTCCCCCCCCCCCTTACGTTTTTAGATTTCTGGAAACTGTCCCTTTTTAAAAATATAATTTTATATATTTTCTCTTGCTGTTTTGGATTTGTTTTTTGTGTTATGATCAGTTTTTATTATGTACATCACATAACATTTTAACATTTTAATTGTCCATTATTGCTATTTTGAAAACCTAGCAATGTTATAGATGTTTCTTATGCTGTTTCAGAGGATCTTTCAACTTTTTGGAATTGTTTGGAGAGGGGAACAAAAACAAAATTGTTTGGAGAGGGGACCACAGTGCACTTCATGAATTGAAGTAACTGTAGTTGGAGAAGTATGTAGAAAGATCTTGTAGCACCTTTGAGACTAACTGAAAGAAAGAAGTTGGCAGCATGAGCTTTCAAAAACTTCAGTCTACAAGGCCAATCATTTTCACTTCTGAGCAATGAGACAAACTGGTTTGTATCAACATACACATTGCGTCTGGAGCATTCAGTGATTGCAAGAGAAAAAACTAATTTCATTTTAAACAACCACACAGATTTGTCATGTTAAATGAGAAGAACAAAGGAATAAAGTGTAGCTTTTTAAACCTGAAAAAAATGCCGACAGTGTTTTTCAGAAATAAGCTACATATACATTAATGACAACAGTCTGTTCTGACAACCTAAGTATTGCCTCATTTATATATTCCCCTGCTACCCAACACACAGGATTACCACAAAGGACTTTACAGAAACTACTAATGAGAAAATAATGTAAAGAAAATTGCTTCAAAAGCAATTCTAAGCACTAGGTTTAGTTGTATGTATTACCTCGGGATTAATTACTCCACAGGTCTGGCGCCCATTTTTTATTAGCTGGGCTTTAAGCCTGCTAGAAACAAGTTACTCATTCTAAGAAATAAAAGTCAAGGGAACAGTGCAAAAGGGGAAAATGTTCACATCATCAGCATGTGAGCTAATTGTTTTTGTGGTTTGTTTATTTAACACAGAAAATGTTGTTATGAATATAACAGTGGAAAATTAAAGCAGAAACTAGAAGTATGCAGCCACTTTTTAAAAATATCTAATTTACACACACAAAAAGATACTTAAAATGTTTTGTGAAAGAAATTTAGACTTAAAAAGCAGGAAGCTCAAAACCCACAAAGGACAACACCTATATATGTAACAGATGGCATATTTAATAATAATAATAATAATAATAATAATAATAATAATAATAATAATAAAATTTATTTATATACCGCCCTGTGGTGAGCCAATCTGGGCGGTATACAATAGTAAAACAACATACCATTAAAACAGTATAATTCCCTCCTCCCCCCTTAAAAAGTTATTAAATCGGATTTCAGCGCAAAACAAGGAAGGAACATGAAAAGTGATTAAACAATAATGTCACACCTGCTTACTCAAGAGATGCTCCCTGTATCTCAAGTCACAACTACTCACTTAAATATGAAGATTTTTCAGTGATGCTTATGTTAACCCTTGACTTATTAACAAAGTCATCAAACATGATATAATTAAGCCCACATTAAGCACAATAAAATCTAATATTTCTCAATGAGAAGGTAAAGTGCATGTTTAATTATTTCCCACTGAAATAAATGAGACTTTAGAATACTTAATGTTAGCAGAATCACTGCTCAGATTACAAGGCTTTTACCAGGGGAAAGCTGACATACCGTATTTTCCGGCGTATAAGACGACTGGGCGTATAAGACGA
>CM034703.1:271772720-271787270 GCA_020142125.1 Phrynosoma platyrhinos
CCACTGTATTCTGCTTTGGTCAGGCCTCACCTGGAATGCTGTGTCCAGGTGTCAACTCAAGAAGGATATTGAGAAGCTGAAGCGTGTCCAGACGAAGGTGACCAAAATGGTGAAAGATCTGGAAGCCATGCTCAGTGAGGAGCAGCTTAGGGAGCTGGGAATGTTTAGCCTAATGAAAAGAAGGTTAAAAGAGGACATGATAGCCATGTTTAAATATCTGAAATGATGTCATATTGAAGATGGAACAAGCTTGTTTTCTGCTGCTTCAGAGCCAAGGACATAGAGCAATAGATTCAAACTACAGGAAAAGCAATTCCACTGAGACATTAGGAGGAACTTCTAAGTAAGATCTGTTTAACAGCGTGGAACACACTCCCTTGGAGTGTGGTGGAGCTTCCTTCTTTTTAAAGGAGTGTGATGGAGCCTGCTTTTTTTAAGCAGAGGCTGGATGGCCATCTGTTGGGGGTGCTTTGATTGTGTGTTCCTGCATGGCAGGGGGTTGGACTCAATGGCTCCTGTGGTCTCTTCCAACTCTATGATTCTATTTGATTGCCAAAATGTATAAATTACTATTGAGATTTGAAATGGAAGGGAAACAGGTAAAAGACTGTATGGTGAAATGGGCTGAAAACATTTGTTCTCCACTTCAAATGAAACAATGGAAAAGATGTGGACAAAGCTTGAAATTCACTTTGAGTTATTATTTGAGGGAGAATTTTTATAAGATAATGCATAGATGATAATCAACTCTGGGTGGGCTATAGAAAACATTTAAAATAATTCACGTCAATGTTGGAAATGTAAACAGAAGATTGAGATCTTTTACCACATGTGGTGGACTAATGAAAAAAACACAGAAATACTGTCTTATTTCTTTAGGGAAGCATAGTTAGGCAAAGTCACTCTTCTGCTACTCAGCTAATTCAAAGCCAGACTCTAAAAGGCTTGGCTTTTGATATTTAATTTTTTGTTTCCTTTAAAAAGGCTGAAGCCTTAGGAAATTTAAATTACCCCAGATTTTCTCATTTTGCTATCTGTTCAATAAATACAGTGAATAAATTTTTCTCCACCCTACCATGTGTCTAATCTCCATCATTTCCCCCACTCTTCATTCCCTGCTTTCAAAATTTTGCACTGTAAACTTTATTAAGTGCCATTTCTTTTAATCAGCAACTTTCTGAGATCCCTGGATACGTTTTGGAGTTCCCACAACTGCTTACAACAGCAGCAATTAGCAGAATCCAGGTAAAGGTAAGCATTTTTAAATCCAATTGCTTTTGATGAGAGAAATGAGGTTAGTGTTAAGGCATTGCTGCTTGCTTTGTTGCATGTACATTAAGGAATTTACTACTATGCCTCATAGTATTACTGAGAAAGTAAAAGGGTCTGGGAAAGCACAAACATTTGCAGGAGGTAAAATCTGCATTTTTTTTTTTTTTTTTTGTTAAACCAGAATTCATTCAATAATGCTAGTGCTATATTTTTTCCAGGCCAGCAGAGGGTACTCTTGCCTATGAAAAAGAGCACATGCAACTTCCAGTAGTCTTGTAATTGCCTGAGGAGCTCAGTACAGAACAGAGTTGGTATTAGGAGACTCCATAGTAACAGCCAAAACACAAAGAGCATTTTATCATTTTGTTCCACTGCTCTTTTGTACATCTACATTGTCAAATATATTTTCTTCATTTATTCAGAGGGTCTTTCACAAATTTACTTTTAAATGTACACCAAAGTGTAAATGTAAATGCCATCAGTTCCTAAAATGAGCACTAGATGTATGAATACACTCATATCCACATGCTGTGTATTTAAATAAGCAGTGTTGTGTTTTAAGAACTGCCTACACTCAAATCACTTAGGCACACACCTGGAAATGAATATATTAAGATACTTTGAGAGAAGAAAATATTTTTAGTCATTCAATAGCACAAGTGCAAAATGAGTGTCAACATAATAAAAATGGTGACCAGAATTCTGTATCATCTACTATGGTTGCTGTCACACTGCCGAAATAAAGCATTTTAATACCACTTCAACTGCCATAATTCAGTGCTATGGATTCCTGGGATTTGTAGTTTTGTGAGATATTTAACCTTCTCTATCAGAGAACTCTGGCATCAGAACAAACTACAAATGCCAAGATTCCATAATATTGAACCATGGCAGTTAAAAGTGATGTCAAACTGAATTTCTACAGTATAGATGCAGCCTTAGCCTTCTCTGTTAGAGGGACCAAACTATAAATCCAAGAATTCCATAGCATATAGCCATGGAAGATTAAGTGGTATCAAGCTGCTTTATTTCTGCAGTGTGGCAGCAATCTATGTTAAGTATACTTATCTAAGGGGCTTTGCAGACTGCTAGAAATAGTGCAAATTGAGTCCACTTTAAATGCCCTGGCTCAGTGCTAGAGAATCATGGGAATTGTATTTTTTTCTGAGACATTGAGCCTTCTCTATCAAAGAGCTCTGGTGCTACAATAAACTACAGTTCCCGTGATGTCAGCAATCAGAGGATGGGTTCATAACATAACTAAGTAGCTGATACAGAATTTTGGCCAATCTTTTTGTTGTTTCTGTTTTGTTGTTGTTAACTGCCCTTGAGTCGATCTCAACTCATGGTGACCCTATGGATGAAATATCTCCAAGACCCTCTGTCCTCCCCTGCTCTGCTTAATCCTTGCAACCCCTTAATACCCGTGATGTCCTTAATAGAGTCCATTCATCTAGCATGTGGTCTTCCTCTCTTCCTACTTCTCTCCACCTTTCCCAGCATTATTCTCTTTTACAATAAGCCCTCTTTTCTTATGATGTGTCCAAAGTACGACAGCCTCAATTTGGTCATCTTGGCTTCCAGGGAGGTTTCTGGCTTGATCTGCTATAGGACCCATTTGTTTCTCCTTTTGGCTGTCCATGGGATCCTCAGCACTCTTCTCCAGCACCACATCTCAAATGCATTATTTTCTTCCTATCATCTCTCTTCTGCCCAGCACTCACATCCATACATGGTAATAGGGAATAGTAGACTGAAGTCTACAAAAGCTCATGCTGCCAATTTCTTTCTTTCAGTTAGTCTCAAAAGTGCTACAAGATCTCACAATGGCTTGTATGATTCTAACTTTTGTGCTGAGTTGTATATCTTTGCATTTTAAAATCTTTTCTAGTTCTTTCATAGCCGCCCTCCTTAGTCTTAATCTTCTTCTGGTTTCCTGACTGCAGTCCCCATTTCTATCGATGTTTGATCCCAGGTATGGGAATTCTTTTACTATTTCTATTTTTTCATTGTCTAGGTTGAACACGTGAAGGTCCTTGGTGGTCATTGTTTTTGTTTTCTTTATGTTCAACATTAAGCCTGCCTTTGCACTTTCCTCTTTAATCTTCCTTAGTAGGCGTTTCAGGTCCTTGAGATTTTCTGCTAGTACTATGGTGTCATCTGCATATCTCAGATTGTTGACATTCCTTCCTCCTATTTTCACTCCTCCTTCTTGTGTGTTCAAGCCTGCTTTTTTATAATATATTCTGCATACAGGTTGAGCAGATAGGGTGAAAGGATACAGTCTTGTCTGACCCCTTTGCCAATTGGGAACCATTCTGTTTCTCCATGTTCTGTTCTGACTGTAGTCTGTTGTCCTGAGTACAGATTCCTCATCAGGACTATCAGATGTGTTGGCACTCCCATGTCTTTAAGGGCATTCCATAGCCTTTCATGATCTATGCAGTCAAAGGCATTGCTATAGTCTATAAAGCACATGCTGATTTTCTTTTGGAATTCCCTGGTACACTCCATTAACCATCATATGTTGCTTCTGGTGCTTCTTCCTTTCCTGAACCCCGCTTGGACCTCTGGGATGTCTCTCTCCATGTATGGTTCGAATCTAATGTTGCAGAATTTTGAGCATAATTTTTCTTGCGTGGGAGATCAGTGCTATGGTTCTATAGTTGCTGCAGTCTCTTGAGTCTCCCTTTTTGTGACTGGGGATGTATATTGACTGCTTCCAATCTGTTGTTCATCCTTTTGTTCTCCATATCTGTTGACATATGTCGGTTAGCACTAGAATTGACTCTGTCAATATGGGTTGCAGCAGTTCAATTGGAATATCATCTGTTCTTGGTGATTTGTTTTTCACTATTTCTCATTTTGTAGGAAATGAGACCAAAAGTAAGCAAACAATAAGTATCCTACTTTTGGGAGAAAACATTCTCTGACAAGAAGGAAAATATATGTTTGTTTGTTTGTTTGTTTGTTTTCTTGCTAAAATTTCCTATCATATGCCCTGAACTTGAGGATGATCTCTGTTTGTTGTTGTTAACTATAATCAAGTATACCTTGACCTATGGCAACCCTATGAATGAGAAACCTCTAAGGGCCTCGGCAGACGGCTAATTGGGCCGTCTCCGAGGCCCGGAAGAGGAGGAGCCACCGCACGTTCGGCGGCTCTTCCTCTTCCTGAGGGCGCACCCGGAAGCGCCGGCCATCCACATGGCCGGCGACTCCCGGTTGCCCTCACGCCGCGGCGTTTGAGCCGCTGAAAGTGCGCCCGCCGCTGTTAGGGCGCACTTTCGGCAGAATCTAAAAGGATCGCCATTTTAGCGGTCCTTTTAGATTCGCCGGGAATGCGCCGCCGTCCGGAGGCTGAACTCCGGCGGCAGTCCGGACCAGGGCGTCTCTGACGCCCTCGTCTGCATCCCCCTTAAGTCACCCTATCATCAGCTCTGCTCAGGTCTTGCAGACTCAGGGCCATGGCTATGTAACTGGCCCCATTCCTATCTTCCTTTTTTCCTACTGCCTTCTACCTTACCAAGCATGATTATTTTTTCTAGTGAGTAATATCTTTGCATGATGTGTCCAAAGTACAACAGTTTCAGTTCAGTCATCTTCCCTTCTAGGGAGACTTCAGGTTTGATTTGCTCTAGGACCCATTTAATGGTCTTTTCAGCAGTCCACAGTATCCATAGAACACTTCTCCAACACCACATTTTAAATAAGTTGATTTTCTTTGTATCAGGTTTCACTGTCCAGTTTTCACAACCATCCATAGAAATGGGAAACTGGACAATCCTAACTTTAATATTCAGTTATCTAGTTTTACACTTTAGGATATTGGCAAAATCAGCAATTATTAATGAAACTATTGTTTATCAATATTTTACAAACATTATGCACAAACTCACTCCAACATTGTTCTTTGGCTGAGCTGATTGTCTGGAATAGGAAATCTTCTTAGCTCATTGTGCTTGCTTTTAATAGCATTAATATGAACCAGACTTTCTATCTCCTGTAATCAAGTTTTTTATTTTATTTCATTTCATTTTTATACCACCTTTCCACCAAAAATAGCACCCAAGGGAGCTAACAAATAAATTCAAAAGAGATTAGGGTTACATTTTGTTGAGAATTCAAATTTCCTAAGGCTTTTGTTAAGGAAACAAAAATATCAAAATATCAAAAATATCAAATCCAAGACTATTAGGGTCTAGCTTTAAATCATCAGAGTAGCAGAAATATGTCCTTGTCTAATAATACTTCTCTAAGAACTGAGGCTGACTCAATTACAACACAAATAGCTTGTAGTTTAAAAAGAAAACTTTACTAATGGCTTGAATCTACATATGCATTGAGGCTACATCCTAGCCTAGCTAATGAATAGTTCAGGTAAAAGAAGAAATCTTTATCTCACCATCTTTCCAAAGAAAGTGAAGGAGGATCTCTTTGTGAGAAACTTCCTAAAGGAAGTAAGCTGAATCACATAGTATGTTTTTCCAATTAACAAAGGTATTTATTGTCCCTGTGATTCAGTAGGACCAAATGACATGTTTTAAAGAGAGAGGACAGCAGAATTTGAATGCAGGAAAATCCTATCTATCTGAGGAGGGAAAGAGATAATGCAAAGGCTTTCCAACACATTTAAAACACACAAAGCATCAGAACCTTTAGAATCATTACAATAATGCAAATCATCACAGTAATTAAGGGCCTTTGCAGACTGCCTGAAATCGTGCAAATTGAGTCCACTTTAAGGGTTAGTGCTAGGGGGTCTTCGGAATTGTTTTTTTTTTTTCCTGAGACATTGAGCCTTCTCTGTCAGAGAGCTCTGGTGCCACAATAAAATACAGTTCCCATGATTCCCTAACCCTAACCCTAACCCTTAAAGTGGATTCAATTTGCACTATTTCTAGCAGTCTGCAAAGGCCTAGACAGTTAAAAAAGTCATTTCAAAGAAGTGCAATAGTCTGACAGGATTGAAATACTTAGAACTGAATTAGGATTGAAAAGGGGAACTTGGTTTAAATTACCCAAACTACTCATTATTATTGTTTAGTAAACCATTTGCACCAGTAAATGGCAAAACATACCTGGACACAGAGTACCACAGCACAGTACCTAAGCACACCTGATCCTATCTGCTTTCAGAAGTTAAGCAGGGCCAGGCTTGGTTAGGACTGGTAATAGGAAACCAGGGAAAAGTGGGGTTCTCCAGGTAGGGCTAGGAAAGAATCCTGCTTGAAACTTTGGAAGCCTTCTTGCAATCAGTGTTGACAGCACTGGGTTAGATGAGCTAGAGATCATCTGGCTGCTAAATGCATTTTCCTCTGCTCCTCTGAGCTTATGGTTGATGCCACACTGCAGAATGAATACAGTTTGACATTGATGTAACTGTCATGGCTCCATCCTATGAAATCCTGGGATTTGTGGCTTGTTGTGTCACCAGAGCTCTCTGGCAGAGAAAGCTAAATATCTCACAAAACTACAGATCCTAGAATTCCATAGCATTGAGCCATGACAGTAAAACAATGTCAAACTGCATTAATTCTGCAGTGCAAATACAACCTATATTGGCCTGCGTGGTTACCTCTTCCCATCACTTTTAAATTACACTTTCAGCCTTATGCTTTGTATAGGAATGGAAAAGGCCATGGTTCAATGGTACAAAATGAATCAATTTCCTCAATTGATACCCTCCAGCTGCTTCAACCAATAAACTCCATTATCCTGGCCAGCACAGACTACAATTCCAGAATGACTGGAGTTATAGTCTAATGAATATGGCAGGACACCAGGCTGAAGAAAGCTGAATAATGATTTAAAATTTCCACAGACAGATTGTATTGACAGCATACAGTGGGCCCTTGGTATCTGCTGAGGTTTAGTTCCAGGGCCCCCTGTGGACAACAAAATCTCTGGATGGTCAAGTCCCATTAATCATAATGGAAGTAAAATTGTGACCCTTATATAAAATGGCAAAATCAGTGCTTTTGGGAATTTCTCTATTTATTATTTTATATATATATATATATATATATATATTTTCAAGCCGTGGATGGTTGATTCCATGGATAAAGAATCCATGGACACTTAGGGCTGACTGTACTTGCATTTGTGAATCTAATGTTCATGTCATTAATATTCATAGAATCATAGAGACATCATGTTAGAAGGGGACCCATGGAGTCATTGAGTCCAACCCTCTGCTCAATGCAGGATCTTCAGCTATAGCATCCCCAGATGTGGGGGCCCTGGCCCTTTCTAGCCTGTGCCTTTTCCTCTTTCTTTCTTATTTTTAATGAGCAAGGAAATCTTTAGCAGAAACAGAGCCCCTTATCTTGGAGAGTCTGGAAAGGCTGATGGTAGTGGTGAAAAGGTGATTTTCTTTAATTGGAGAGGAAATGGTGGGCTCAGGGTGCAGCCGGTTGTCTCTCACAAGAGAATACAAATCCGTGATCTCACAGCACATTTTGAAAGATAGCTCCATGTTCCAATGGCCTGATGAAGCCAGGTGCTTTCAGGGTCCGTCCCCCCCCCCCCCCCGACGAATACATGTTTTGGCACTGATGAAATTTTACTCAACCATTAAATTATGTAGCATATTACTCAGGCTTGAATTATACCTTCAGCAGCTGGGATGCTTTGTGCAAATAAGGGTGTGATATCAGATGTTCAATGACAATCTGGTGGCTTTTCTGAGTGTCTGAGTACTGTAAAGAATGAGCCAGATTAAAATCAGAATAGCTGATTTCCCCTTTTCAGTTACAATATCACAGAAGGAGAGCCAATAAGCAAGATGAGAGGATGTTCCTTCTTGGAAAAGTCGCCACAATTACAAGCAGCTGTAGGTCAACTAAAGGAAGTGGAGCCCCTTCTTCTTCTACCACCCACTGTATCTGCTAGAAAACATTTAAAAAAAACCTTCCTCTCTTTCAGCTCAAGGACCAAATTAAAGAAGTCCTCAGGAGCCAAAGGCCAGTAGCAAACAAGGCCAAACACAAAAGACCAGGACCCAGAATACCAGCATATTTTATCTTAAAGCTTCTATTGCCAGAGGTGAGGCTTTGGTAGAGGCATTTTAAATTTTTAGACAAAATAAAAAAAAATCCCAAAGGCTAGACAATCATTAAATGGTGGTGTCATAGGGAGGTGGCTGTGGGAATCTGGGAACCTGGAAGGGTCATATTTAGTCCCAAGGGCTGAAGTTTCCCCCACACAGTTCAAATTGTTTCCATACTAGAGCAACAATACAGTACCAATAGTGTCACTTCTAGTGCACCAAACCTACACAGGTTAATGTGAAGGCATGTTTCTGTGAGATGAGACAGATAATGTGTGTTGGATTAGACTTATGGCAGTCCTAGATGGTCCCTGTGACAGGCAGTAGTTTAACAAATACTGGATGGTAGATGGAAGGCACACAACTTTCCACTGGATCCAGAGTTACTTGTGCAACAGGCTAGGCATCTGTGGTCCTCTAAATGTTTTTTGACTACACCTCCTAAAATTTACCACTGGCCATGCTGACTAAGGCTGACGAGAGTTGTGGTCTAACAACAACAACAACAACAACAACAACATTAATAATAATAATAATAATAATAATAATAATAATAATAATAATAATTTATATCCTGCCCCTCTGCAGAGCAATCGGGGCGGCTTACAACATTACAATTTCCATTCAGATATATTAAACAGAACATAAAATCCCGAATCCCACCCATCCTTTAAGAAGTAAGGGTTCTTCTTATTTTAGGCCCAATGGTGCTGGGCCTAGTGTCTCACCCCCAGATGACATTGGATGGTAATGGAGGGAGGGCTCTTATTCTTATTCTAGGCCCAATGGTGCTGGGCCTAGTGTCTCTCCTCCAGATGACATCGGATGGTAATGGAGGGAGGGCTCTTCTGAAAGGCCATAGTTGCTCACTTTTTTAAAGCTGCATGTCCTTTTAACCAGGAAGATGAGATGTGGAAAGTATTGATAGTCTGTTTTATAGATGAATAATTACTAGCCTGAAGGTCAACTCATCCCTTGGAATCAACTAGAGCATCTGATATTTTCAGGGCCTACTGTGAATCCTTGCATTATGGCAATACTTGTAGTTTTATTTCTGACCTTCATTTTAATCCATACTCTCAACTGAGTTCCTTTTTCACAATTACCCAGCTTGTTGGAACTGGTTAGCATTTTCGTAAATATAAGTTCAAAACAATTAAGAAGATAGAACCATTCTCTTTGGGTACTTGTGTCCCTACTTTAGAAATGAAACTTCTTTGCCATTTGTTCATGTGATGCTCTAAGAGAGGAAGCCAGCTTTCACTGTTTCAGGGGCAACCAAGTTGGCTATATAAAAAAATAAAAAATCTATTCTGCAGTTATACTTTTATTGGATGAACCAAAAGGGACAAAATACATCACTGATTTGATATTTTTTTTAATTTTGCCTGCTCCTTTTCTTTAGGTGCATAATTATATTTCTAAATGCTCAACTGATGTTTTAAGTTATTGCAATATGAGAAATTTAGGGATTGAAGGAAAAATTCATGGTGGAGAGGAAAAGAATTCTTCTTTGGTGTTAACACAAAATGTGAGGGCCCTGAAAGGGCACCCACAATTGTATTTAATAGGGGAATAAATTTAGCTCAATAGGAAGCAGCAAGAGGGCTTTGGGTAACATTTTAAAAGCTGGCATCTACCTTATGTACAACAATTGCAAACCAAAGAACTCCAGACTGCAGATTCTAACTGTAGTTTTATTTATAACAGCAGCAGGGAAACCAACTTTCATACAAGGCACATGCACACACACACACACACACACAAACTAGTGATCTAGAAGGTGGTATCCAATAGCAATTTTAAAGGGTTTAGCAGAGGGTGATACTTTGCTGGGTTCAGATACTGAGCTCTGGTCAGGGGATGCAGTGAATGAGTGGATCAGCACACAGCCTAGGACCTGGGTTGGCCTGCGTGTGCCAAGGAGTCAAGGGAGAAACAGACAGGGTGGCTGTTTGAACTCAACCGAGACCCAATTGAGACTGCCCAAACGGGCATATTTATAGGATGAAATATGTCCTGGGGCAGTTTCTCTAGAGTTTGAGTGGATTTTCCAGGAAGAAGAATGGCCAGAGGTGTACGCAAATGGCAGGGTAATCCATTCAAATGTCTCATACAAATAGGTGTCATCTCCAGAGGGAAGTGCCCTTTGATTCCCAACCTTTTGGCAAGTAACTGGTGTATCACCCACCATCACACTCCTATGTGATGGGATTATGCATATTCCAGCCTCAATGGACCAAGCCTGTCTACTTGCACTAGTGCTTCCAAGCTGAGCCTATAGGATCTACTTATTAAGGCAGGCTATTTCCTCACATTGGATACCCTCCATAGCTGTGTGACCAAAACATCCCTTTTAATATTTTAATAACTCTAAATCCTGGAGTTTAACATGAGTCCTGCCTAAAGGCATGTTGCATGCTTGAGTTCCCCCCCCCCATGCTAGCAGTCTCTGGATTCAACTGTAGGTTAAAGGAGGCTGCTGGGACCCCCCTTACCTAAATGGTTACTCCTCTGGAAAAGGAATGACTTAATAGTGAAAAATCAAAGCACAATAAACTTCAACTAGGGGCCTTTGCAGACTGCTAGAAATAGTGCAAATTGAGTCCACTTTAAGGGTTAGGGCAGGGGTAGGCAACCTAAGGCTCGGGGGCCGGATGCGGCCCCCCAAGACCTTTGGACCGGTCCCAGGCTGGTCCTGCCACTGCTGCTGACGCCCTCCATGATGATATTGATTATTGTTGTTATTACTTGTTCTTGGGGTTTTCTTGGCAAAATCTCCACAGGGGTTTTGTCATGGCTTTTCTGGGGCTGAGAGAGTGTGCATGCATATTTTTTAAAAAAAATTAATTTTTTTTTAAAAAAATATTTATTTATTTATTTATTTATTTTTGGTGCTTCGGCCCCCCAATTGTCTGAGGGACAGCAACCCGGCCCCCGGCTCAAAAAGGTTGCCTACCCCTGGGTTAGGGTTAGTGCTAGGGAATCATGGGAGTTGTTTTTCCCCCCTGAGACATTGAGCCTTCTCTGTCAGAGAGCCCTGGTGCCACAATAAAATACAGTTCCCATGATTCCCTAACCCTAACCCTAAAAGGGGACTCAATTTGCACTATTTCTGGCAGTCTGCAACCCCCCTACATCACTGCCTACCCTCTCCACTCTTTTAACTCAGAGGCAATCTCTCAGTATGTCTCCTTTTCTGTGTGGGACCCACACTTGGTATATGGCCCAGGAAACTTGCTTAACAATTGTCACTGGACTTAGCCATATAGCAGAAAGGGTATGCTTGGTCTCAATGAAATTGTGATACAGAACCAATTGCCCTTTGTCCCATTGATGTGGATTGATATGGAGTGTGGACCCATCCTAGGCAACAATCCATTACCTACATGTTTTTACCTAGCTGCTGAGCCACCTGTCTATGAATTTGTCCAATGCTTTGAATAATAATAATAATAATAAATTTTATTTATAGCCCACCCCTCTGCAGAGCAATCGGGGCGGGTTACAACATACTAAAACTGACAAGTTAAAACATCTCTCATCCCATAATCCCACCCTCCCATCCCCTTAAACATCTTCCTCCCTGTCATGAACATGTGGGGGAATGAAACCTTAGCTTGTAGTGCTATCTGCTTGGTCTCCCGGTCCTTCCCCGAGGCACACATTACCTTAACAAAAGCCTCCTTTAATGTCCTATTTGTTCTTTGATCAGTAAGTGATGTGAAACTATTGTTTGATACCTAGTACCTTACACTTCTCCTGGGTCAACTTGCCAGTGAAGTGAACCCCAGGTTTGCAATCTAAGATATATTCCATTGACTGAATGCATTGTTAAATGACACTTGTGCAGTTTTGGTAGCAGTGTTATTCTTGCAGGGGATGGCTTCCACCCTTTGGAAAAAGAATTAATTATATTAAGACATAACTTGTTCTGTCTTGGGGTAGTTGGAACTACCGACTCTCTTCAACATTTTCATCAATGATTTAGATAAAGGAGTGGAGGGAATTCAAAAGACCTGGATAAACTAGAAAACTGAGCTGAAATGAATGAAATGACATTCAACAGAGACAAATGCAAACTTCTACAAAAACCAAATGTACATGTATAGAATGGGAGATACTTGGCTCAGCAGTACTACATGTGAAAAGGATTTTGGGATTGTTGTTGCTCATCAATTGAACATAAGCCAGCAGTGTGATGCTGCAGCAAAGAAGGCAGCTAAAGTGGTGTCAAAATGCATTATTTCTACAGTGTAGATACACCCCATGTGTGTGTATCTGCATGTTGCATTTAATCTCTGTCCTTTTTTGTACTGTGATGTCATGTTGAGGATGGATTAAGCTTCCTTTCTGCTGCTTCAAAGACTAGGACAGTGATGGTGAACTTTTTAGGGGCTGAGTGTCCAAACTGAAAGGCCTTCAGGCACTGGGTGTTACCCGGTGCTGGGGGCAGGACTTCCACCCTCCAGGGGCAGGACTTCCATGGTTGGACTTTTTCTTCCTGCCCTCCCGGGCCTTTAGCTGCCTCGCCAGAGACAGGTGAAGGCCTCAGGGGCGAGGGGGGGGGGGAAGAAGAGTAACAGGTGATAAATTCCTCCTTCTCCCCCTGCATCGTCCCGGCCTTCAGCTATCTCTGAAGATATCCAAAGAGGCAGCTGAAGGCTAGGGAGGGTCAGGAAGGAGGAGGAACAGGCGAGTGCCTCTTCCTCCTTCTCCCTGCCCTCTGCATGCTGGAGGAAATGTCTATGTGTGCCATAGGTTTGCCATCACGGGACTAGGACATAGAGTGATGGATGCAAACTAGAGGAAGCAAGATTCCAGCTCAACATTAGGAGGAACTTCCTGACAGTAAAAGCTGTTTGACAGTGGAACACACTCCCTTGGAGAGTGGTGGAATCTCCTTGTTTGGAGGTTTTTAAACAGGGGCTGGATCACAAGGGGCAGTCTGGGCAGGACCAGGAGAGAAGCACCAGACTGGCCCCTATGATCCTAAACAGGGGACCTGGGAACCACTTTCTGCTGGGTGGCACTCGGGAGAATAGCACTTATAGCAATAGCACTTACATTTCTATACCGCTTTATACTATTAAGCAGTTTACAATGTGTAAGTCAATTGCCCCCAACAAGCTGGGTATTCATTTTACCGACCTATGAAAGGATGGAAGGCTGAGTCAACCTTGGAACCCTGGAATGGAACTCAAAACCTTGTGACTGCAGTGCCAGCATTCAACCACTGAGCCACCAGAGCTCCTGCGTGGGGCCCCTCCATGCTCCTCCTGGCCCCCACCTGGCCTGTTCTAGACATTGCTGCTGGTGCTGAAGGCAAGGCAGATGCTCTCCATCTGCAAAGGATTTTCAGGGCCACTGCAAATGGCTTTCTGTCTTTCCAGGGGTGAAGGCATTTTCATCAGCAGGGCTGACTGGCCCGGCCAAGCCCTTTGGGGGTGAGTCAAGGGGCAGTGGGCCTCCAGAAGACACCATAAAGGCTCCTCCTGGGGAAGGGAGGGGGACAAATTTTAACTCATGGGGGATGTAAGAGGAAATCTGAGTCCGGATGGATGCCTTCCCCCTTCTCAAACAGCCTCTGGAGTGAAAACATTTAGGATGCAAAGAGGCTGTACCTCACTCATCCTGGCTGGGGCAAGAAGAGCCCCTGATCCTGTAGATTTGGAGGGGTGCTGGAGTGACCCATCTCTTCCACCACCACTACCCAGCTTGAATCAGATCCTTTGGAATCCACCATGGATTGCTTTCCTGCCCTAAACTTTAAGAGATAAGGAAAGGTTGTAAATACTGTATACAGTAGTCATTTTTAACAAGAAAAGCACACACATCACCATTCCCTGGCAAGGAATGGGCTGGGTCAGATCAATGGGAAGAAAGACTGAGCCCAGTTTGAAGATTCAGGGCAATGGGGCTGAAAGATAACCACCTGTTATTTCTTGAGGGCTTTTTTTTGGTGAATAAATGACTTGAAGTAATTTTCTCAGTGGTGGTAGGAAGGAGGAGGTGGAATTCCTGGAGGCCATTATTACCCTCTCCTCCATCCACACACACACACACACACACACACACACAATATCCCCAACTCCAAAGAGAGGCATTGCATTGGTCTCTTGCTGTGCAATCCTGTGCAGTTTCCCTGGGAGTAAATTCCTTTGCAGACTGCCAGAAGTTGTGGGGTTGCAGACTGCCAGAAATAGTGCAAATTGAATCCACTTTTA
>CM034703.1:271839639-271852106 GCA_020142125.1 Phrynosoma platyrhinos
CCTCGATTGCGTGACAGAGGGGTGGGATATAAATAAAATTTATTATTACTATTATAATTATTATAATACCTGCCAGACAGGTGCTACAGGACTAGATCAGACGCATCGGCGTGGGGTGGGGGTTTGAGTTACGACTCCGGAGACCAGGGTTGGAATCCCCGCTCGGCCCTGGAAACCCACTGGGTGACCTCGGGCAAGTCACACTTTCTCAGCCTCAGCAGAAGGGAATGGCACCCTCCCCCCCAAAAACCAATAATCCTAAATGAGAGTCGACTTGAAGCGACATGACAACGACAGTATTCTAAGGAGTTTCTAAGCGTTGTTGTTTCTGTTGTCGACCTCGACTGATGGCGACCCTGTGGATGAGACACCTCCAAGACCCTCTGACCTCAACCTCTCTGCTCAGGTCCTGGAAATGGCCTCCCTAAAGGAGCCTCTCGATCTGCAGTGCGGGCTTCCCTTCTCTTTCTGCCGCCTTCTACCTTTCTCAACGCGGTTGTCTTCTCCAAGGAGCCCTGCCTGCTCAGGATGGGGCCAAAGCAGGACAACCTCAAGTCTTTGCTCCTCTAGGTATTTTGGACGCCGACTTCCAGAAGTCCCAATCATCGTGGCCAAGAGCCAGGAATGCTGGGAGTTGAAGTCCCAAACACCCGGAGGACCAAAATCCATCCTTCCTTGATGAAAGTCTGCCAAGGCGTCTTTACAATATCCGATAATAACGGGCCTAAGCAGACTGCCAGAAATAGTGCACATTAAATTGAGGCACTGCCCTGGCTCAGTGCTAGGGAATCATGGGAACTGTAATTTATTGTGGCACCAGAGCTCTCTGGCAGAGAAGGCTTAATGCCTCAGAAAAAAATACAATTCCCATGACTCCCTAGCACTGAGCCAGGGCAGTGCCTCAATTTAATGTGCACTATTTCTGGCAGTCTGCCTCGTAGGCTGGGAAGAGTCCCTCCACAACCAACACATATAATGCGGCTTCTCTGCAAGATGGGCCTCCAATCTGTGTTTGTGGTGGAGCGGATTGAGTGTTGAACCAAGGCTCTGAGTTCGAATCCCCACTCAGCTACGGAAACCCGCTGGGTGGCCTCGGGCGAATCACACTCTCTCAGCCTCCTTCCTCTGAACAAATCATGCCAAGACAACCCCATGGCCCTTAGGGTCACCATAAGTCGGAAACGACTTGAAGGCACACAGCAACAAGCGAGGAGAGAGTCAGCCCCAGGGCTCTCTTTCTCAACTCCAGAACATCTTCCTCAGGTTCCCTCCCACCGTTTAGTTTAGTCCCAGCACATTGCTCTCCTTCTTTTTAAGGACCGTAGAGATGAGCACCAAAGTACTGGCTCTGGTTGAGTTCCTTTTTCTTTTCGCATCTTTTTGACATTTCAGAAAGCCCCTTTCCCCTTTAGTTCATGGCTGGGAATCCGGCGGCCTCCCAGATGTTGTCGGAGTGAAATTCCCAGCATCCCCCACTGCTGGCTATGCTGACTAGGGCCGCTGGAAGCTGCAGAAAGCAACACCGCCTGGTCAGGGTGACCAGTCGTCCTCCTTTTCCAGGACATGCCCTTCATTTCACCCTTCTGTCCAGGAGGAATTCCAACATGTCCTCCATTTTAAGCAGGACTCAGAAGCCCATTGAGTAGTGCCATGTTTGCTGTTCGCCTTCAAGAAATAATACAGTATCTGTAATACAGCTGTAAATAATCCCTATGAAATGGATTTATATTTATATGAGGGATTTTTTTATGTCATGTCCTCCATTTTGCAGTGCCCCGTCCTCCTTTGCGGTCCTCGTCCGGCCCCCTGCTCCTGGTAGTATTACTATCGGCTGCTGATATATAGAAAACAGGACAACTGCTGATCCATAACAGTGCTCTCCTCTGAGACTGTGCGAAAGAAGTTGTAGCACAAGCTTTCCTACACTACTGTAGATGCATCTGAGGAAGTAGGCTGCATCCACACGGTAGAAATAATCCGGTTTGACCCCATTTTAACTGCCATGGCCCCATGCTATGGAATTCTGGGTCTTTGAGATTCCGAATTTAGCGAACCAGACGAAGTGTGTGTGGAGTGAATTTACTATTGCAGAAGAGAGATTGGACGGCCGACTAAGGCAGCATCCGCACTGCAGAAATAATCCAGTTTGACACCACTTTAACTGCCAGGGCTTAATGGCACGGAATTCTGGGAATTGTAGTTCCCAGAATCCCATAGCCTTGGAATTTGTACTTCCGATGTTATGTAGCACGGGAAGTACAATTTCCAGCGCTATGGAATTGTATTGGAATTAACAATTGACTATGGGATTTTATTGGAGCTACAATTCCAATGCTATGGAATACAATTCCAATGCTATGGAGTTGTAGCATCGTAGTTCTCAGAATTCATATCAATAATCTATGACAGTGAAAGCGGAGTCAAACCGGATTATTTGTGCAGTGCGGATGCAGCCCTAGGAGAAAGAATCCAGCCTTTCAGGAGCGAAATGCTGGCACCTTGAGAGAGATGGCACTGCTGTGAACAAATTCGCAGTCGGATGGGTCTCTCCTTTCCATGGGGCAGCATGAAGGGTGTGTGTTGTGGTCGCTGGTGCTTTGCAGTTCTGCTCTCAGTGTGAATCCGGCGCTGGTTTAAAGGCAGGCTGGCTAGGAAAGCACTGTTTTGCCTTCTAGCTTCCTCCAAGAATGTTCTCCCATGGTGGCAGCACATAAAAAGAGGGCACGATGGCATTTCTCATCCAAACTACATATCTAAAACCAATTAAACCGAGATGAATAGTCGTGGCTCTCCACTTCTTTAAAGAAAACTTCCAGCCTGCCGGGGATTTGCCAGCCTCTAATGTGTGTCTCTGTGCCTTCAAGTCGCCTTTGGACTAATGGAGACCCCCATGAATTTCAAAGCCAAAATATCAGGGTGCCAAAACTTGGAGGTGGGAGATTTGTCTGTGGTATCTCTGATCATGGGTCCCCTCAATGATTCCCCTCAAACGTGCTTCATTTTAACCGATTCACAGATTATTAGGAGAATAAGGGTATGCTCCTTTGAGGAAGAATTGTTCTTTTACACAATTCGCAATTACACAAACAATTTCAGCGCTCTTGTTGCCTGGTTAAGCACAAAATAAAGGGCAGGAGGTAGATGATTCAAATTATGACATATGTTCCATAATGTTGCTATCTGGGAAGTCTTATATAGAGCAGACATTTGAAACTACTCTTCAGAAAGTCCTGAATTGATAATTCCAAGAAATGCCTGAAAGAGAGACTTGTAATTTTATCTTCTTCTATAGATTCCACAAGGGATCCATAAACACCACTTATGTGAAGAGTTAGGAATTCATTGTAAAAAAACCAGCTTCTCTTGAAATTATTTCCATTCCAGCTACATGTCAGGTTTAAACTATGCTCAGTGCAGTGTCCACAAACCTCCACAAAAGAACAGGAAGATAAAAAGAAGCAAAAAGAAACAAAATTGATGGAGGGAATTTAAAAGGAATTATACTTATTTACCAATCTTGAAAAGAAAAGAAAAGAAAACCAGCCAGGACTGATTCACTAATCATGTAAGGAGATATGGTCCCACTTACTTCTATAGATGTAAACCACTGTAAATAGTCCTGTTGTCCTCTTGTTAGATTGTTCATTTAAACTGCTAGTTTCTTCTTTCTTTCAGGAGCACAATACACATCCCCAAACGCCTCACAATTTAATAGGGTTCTACTATGACCACAACCTTTTTTGTTGTTGTCATATGTCTCTGTAAGTCATTTTAACAATAACTTGTTACTGGGTATCCCTTGAAAAGGTTCATGAGTTTAAGCTTCTCTGGTACATACAATCCTGAAAGTGATTTTTTTTAAAAAAAGAGATAAGGTCAGTATAGAGTTACAAATTCATTTAAACACACCAATATCCTAGCATTTTTAAAATTATTCTGTCCATCACCAGAAAATACCAGAATTAAAAATCCCTTGAACATTGATCAAAGCTTAGAAAAAATGGTCAAAACACAACTGATTGGAGATTGCAGAAGATAAATATTCAGGAATGATTTACAGAGATTTGTAAAAGGCATTGAAGAAGTGTGGAAGTCATGTGGTTCACTGATCAACTCCATTGGGAGTCCAAAAGTCAGGACTTGGTGTCCATTTGGACACACAATTATTATTTAAATACATTGTGTCCCTCAGAGTCTTCAGTCTTCCTGATAATACACATCACTAGATGATCAAGTGTTCATATAACTCAAGTGCTGCATATAAATCTTTGGACAGGGTTAGATTTTGATGAAAAAAGAAGGGTTGACTGTGAGAATAAGAAAACTACTTGTCTTCTCCAGTCTCAAAACTTCTCATTCATTTGGAGAATGCTGGGGAAGCTGAAGCTGCCTGCTCTTTTTGAAGTTATATTCTGACTTTTTTGTCTCTAATTTCAGTCTTCCCTCTTTCTTGTTGTAACTCCACAAATAGGTTCTACCTCTGCCAAACACTTCAAGAATTATAGGTCTTCAAACTGCAGCAAAATGAGTTATTGAATTGACAAGCTCTTTGAAACAACTTCCATATTTTCATAGGCATCCCAATTTCTCTTTTCTTACCTTTCAATTTCTAAGAACTGTCACCAGGAATTTAAAAATGAGTTGCACACCTCATCCTGCCTTCTGACTGCAGATCAGGTAAAAAAGGAACTGAGCTGATAATTCACATTGCAATTCATTCTGTACACCCCTCTGTTCTTTTATGGCTGGAAGGGTGAGGCACCTGGTTCACATTTTGTGGGGAAATGGGTTAGCTGTTCCTTCCCAAAACCTACAGCACGAATCTCTTGCATCTGTGCTATTTCATTATTATTGGAAGAAATTCTTTTCCAATTCTGTATTTCTTCCAACAGACCATTTAGAAAAGACTAGTTTGAGATAGCAACAGCTAACTAAATGGTACATGTTAACAGACTGACCATTCACCTGTTCAGAGAAGTGATTGTCATGTTTGTTGTTGTTCTTATACACTGTTACTTCAGCATCAGCTTATGGCAGCCCTATGTATGATAGACTTTCCTGAGCCCTGGTCATCAGCAGCTCAGCTCAGGTCTTGAAAATTCATGACTATGTCTTCTTTTATTTTATAAGTCCCTTTGTATTGTCATCTTCCTCTTTTCCTACTCTTTCAACTTTACCAATTAATTGTCTTTTATTATGACATATTGGTGTCATGAAATGTCCAAAATACAATATCCTCAGATTGGTAAGTTTGGCTTCTAGTGAGAGTTCAGTTTTCTTTTGCTCTTGGATCTACTTATGGTATTTCTCTTTTTGTGGTGCCTAGTATCCCTAGAACCCCCTCAGCCACATAAGTCAAATGAGCTGATTATTTTCCTATCAGCTTTCTTCCTGATCCAGCTTTCTCAGCCTTACATAGAAATGGAAAATAATATGGCACGTATGATTTTGACTTTGATATTTAATGAGATATGTTTACACTTGAGGATCTTGTCTAATTCCTTCATAGCTGCCATTCCAAAATTTAGTTGTCTTCTGATTCCTTGATTACAGTCACTATTTTGATTCATGACCGAATCAAGATATAGCTAATCTTAAGAATATTTTGATATCTTCGTAATCTACTTTTAAGTTATGCAAATCATTTATGCACACTATTTTTGTGTTGTTAATGTTTAATTGTAATCCTGCTTTCACACTTTCTGCCTTAATTTTCCTCAGTAGTTCCAAGTCTTTGTTTTATTCTGTTAGAAAAACAGTGTTAATTGGATGTCTTAAATTGTTAATATTCTTTCCCCCAATTTTCACCTATCCTTCATCTTACTCTAATTGCTAAGTCTAATTAAAACTCCCAGAAACAGTAGTGACAAGTGAAATGATTGACTGGAAAAAGAAGATCAAGGTAGAAGAAGGAGGGGAATGATGTTTTGTGGCACTTTTGAGGCTTAAATAAATGTTACTTTAAGACTCTTGGTTTTTCTCTTCCTCCCCGTCTTTTTACACTGGTACAGACTAACATGGTTGTCTCTTAGGAAACTGTTCACAGGAAGGAACTGCCTGCTACAGGATAAATGTAATCAGAGAGAATGGAAGAGAAACCACATTCTTTCTGGAGACAGCAGGCAAACCAGGGAACAACATACCATCATGGGGAGACAGGAGGACATAGTCTAGTTTACAATGCTGACTTCTGATAGATCCTGCTGCTTTCAGTAGAATCTGTGATTTTCACATCCTCCTGTTCCCCCTCTAACACCTTGCCCCTCAAAGTCAAGGAATTCTCATAGGTTTATGGTGAGCTGCAGCAGGAGGTAGAGAGTAGGAACAAAGTCCCAATTTTGCAGTTGCTAGATCTTGGCCTTACAAACAGCCAGGCCTCTGGACTAACTCAAAGTCTGTAGCATGAGCCACTGTTGGACATGGGACAGTGCTGACTTTTCTGCATCCCTGCACTCTTGAACACCTCACCAAAGTTTCTGGCAGATGAATGCTTCTCCTTCTCCCTTTATTACCGCATGGCAGATTCAGTGATTCTTGCCAGTGAATCTTTTTGGGGAGATAGAGTTCAGCACTTATCTCCTTTAAAGCTCAGACTACAACTTGGAGTAGAATCACTGCCCCACTGACCTGGATGCTACCAATCGCCACAGCTCAGAAATGTCCAGCCAGCCACCAATATCTAGGATCAAAGTAGAATATTGGCCTTCAAAGATCTGGGTAGCAGAAACTCTGATTCCATGAATCTCAACAGCAAGATTGAGCTATATGTGTCACACTGAGCTCCTTTGGAAACGTAAATGAGTAAATGTGGATGGTGGAGAATATACCTTAGGATGAGTTGTTATCTGCATGAAAATGACTAGGGCCTCTTTCACATGACACCATTATAGCACTCTGATTTGACTTTAGGTACCATGACAACTTCCCGTGGAATCCTGGGATTGTCTGTTTGATGAAGCTGGCTGAGAATTCTAAATGTCCCTCCCTAAAATGCACATTCCAGGATTCCATAAAATGCTGCTATGACAGTTAAAGTGGAATCATAGCACTATAACTGTGTAGAGTGTGAAAGATTCCCCAGGTGACTACAGCATCAGCAGATTTGTTTTATCTGTAAAACAGGAATTCAGAACCAAAACAACACAGAGCAAACATATGTGCTGTTAGACAACAGATGTAACAATACTGTTCATGTTCATGCCCACTTTTGAATTGGTTTCATTCATGTATCTAAATATGGTGGCTGCAAACAATCAAACATTCTGTGTAATCAGTTAAGGACCAGAATAATGTCAGAATTGAAATGATGTAGCCTCCAGGGTCAGTTTGAAATATATTTTTCCTTCTAGTCTATGATACCATTCAATACATTTCATTAGTTGGAAGCTACAGAAGTCCAATTTTCTTTTTAAAGATGAAATAAAGTGTTTTCTATAAAAGAAACTTCCATCTTCTTCACCCACTCCAGCAATGTCACATATTTAGAAGAAAAGAAATAGCTGTCAGACTGCAAATTTTCTTTAGGTTTGAATGGGTTGGTTTAAAATGAAAATTCCTGTTAAACCAGAGCCCCTGAAATTGGAGGCTACCAGTTTTGCATCAGAAATGCTGGCATATTGGTCTGTTTCCTTCCCTTAAAAATGTACAACACTGTTTTTCCTGGGCACAGGCACACACTATCCACAAGGATTCCCTTCTCTACCTTTTGTTTACATATCTCACTTTCTACAGTGATATTTTTATTAGTGTGCTTTTAGTAAACATGACCTTGACTGTCCTACAGAGTTTTTCCACTATACATTGAATCAAATCATACTCAGTTTAATGACAGCTGCAGAGTGAAGACCATACAGTAGAAAACATGCCAAGAAACCAGTATACTATAGTAGGGGCAAACATCAGACAAAATAGACAAAAAACAAAACAAAAATAGGACCTTAGTTGTTTTGGGGAGAAACTATGGGACCTCATTCATTAAAAAAAAATCTCCCTGTTGCTAAGGTAATTTGTACCTAAGTAACCAATGGAGATGCACATAGCAAAATTGTTTTGAAATCACTACTATAAATGCTTGGGTGGAGGTTACTCAAAAGTTGTTTTCTCTCTTGTAATTGAAATGGAATATCTTTTTGATCCAAAAAATAAAACAACACTCTGCTTGTTTAAATTTGTTCATAGAAGGTATGATTAACTGGATAACAGCAGTCCAACATCCTCTCAGCATAGTGTGAATTATTTGTATTTGGAGATATGTTATGTGAGCATTACACAATCTCTATGCAGAATAGCAACATTGCACAACACATGTCAATGACTAGATGCCATTGTGTAATGCAATAAAGTCAGTCCTCCATATCCACAGATTTTTTTATCCATGGATTCAAGCATCCATGGCTTGAAAACATTTGAAAAATATATAAATTCCAAAAAGTAAACCTTGATTTTGCCATTTTATGTAAGGGACACCATTTTACTATTCATTGTATTTAATGGGACTTGAGTATCCATGGATTTGGGTATCCACAGGGGGTCCTGGAACCAAATCCCAGTGGATACCACGGGCCCACTATATATCATGCACAACTGCAATGTACAGTTCACAGTCACAATATGTTCACAGCATGTTCACAGAGGAACATGCTGTTTGTGCAACTCCAACCTGTCTGCTATCAGCAGAGTATACCTCTTGCACAGTGGTGACTTTCTGGGCCTGTATGTATAGCATGACTTATCCATAAGTATGTCAGCCAATGAATACAGCATCTCTCAAGAGGTGGAGGCCAGCCATTAATGCCATATAACTTTCACATCTTCACACTTTGCTTCAAACTCTGATGCTTTTCAGTTGAGGTATTTCATATATTCCATTGTCCATTGACAAAATGTATGATGTCTCAAAAGATTTGGTTCAAGCCAAAAGTGAGGACTGTGGCTTCTTTTGGCAAGGCTTTTAATCTAAATTAATCCAAGATAAGGAATTGGAGCTGGGAGTTCCCCACAGGGGGAGAACTGGGAGAGGGCCTGCGCTCCAGCACACTTCTGATTCCCAAGTATATCAGAACAGTGGTGGTGGGTGACTTGGACAGGATCTGAGCTGGAATAAAGGTCGCTATTGTCTCAATTAGAGGGAAATAGTTTGGTAATCACTAATAATCATTGTCGTTGTAAAAGCCATTGAAGATGAACCCACTGATGGCCAAGGCAAGCACAGCTACCAGAGAGGAATTGAACTCAGGGAAAGATGTATCTCTTGATCTTACAGATCCTTCTGAACTAGAGGATTCCACTTGCTTCACCAAAGCTGTTGAACTAAAATGGAAAATACAGATAACAGATCTGCTTCAGCCTTTTAATACACTGGGAATTATATTAATTAACTACTCATCAAATTATGCAAATAAATAGGACTGTCATGTAACCCATTTCCATAATGATTATCTTGAACAGTCATGTAGATTCAGACTAGGCAGAAGATTTATATGTTCTGTAAATGAGGAATAATGCTCCAACCAAATTTTTTAATTTTGAAAGCATATGACAGCTATTGTATATATTTCCCTCAGTAAAGTATATAGCAGTTTGGAAAGGGGGAGCAGAATTTAATTAGGAAAAAAGATGAGGTGAAAGCATTAACTTCCTGTTTTAGCACTTTAATCCTGATCTGATTCTCCAAGCCCTTAACACAGATACTACTTATTAAAAATTGTGGGTAGATCCTGATTGTCAGTTTCCTATACCTTAGTTAGCTATCTTCATGCATATCCACATTTGACATTGGCCACAATGCCTGTCCTTCATTGCTTTGCTATACCACTCTGTTTCTTTTCTCTTCGTCTGCTTGATATAGGAAGACAGAAGTACACTAGCAAAGTAAATCTAAGTAATTAAAAACAACAATAACTTTGTTATGTGGAGTGATTACTTATGGTATCCTTCTTTATACATATTTATTACTGAGAAATCCTCAAGGCCAAATATATCTTTGAACAGATTAGTTTCAAAACCTATTATAATGTTTGATTTTATGATTGTAAATTTAACATTACGTTTAGTATTTCTAATTTTTGCACAGCATCTAATTATAACAAATATTAACTAAATGAGTGTTGTCACTTCAAATGCAAAGAATAGCCATTTGTAATGTGAAAGGATTTTATCAAAATGTGCTTTCCTCAACAAGCACACTAATGTCCCATTTAGGCATGTAGGAAATATTTATCTTCTGAGACAGCAAAATCATTTGCAGAATGCTTTAACTGCTAAATAAATATTTTACTGGAAACTTCTGAAGCATCATAAATGCAGTCAATATAAACAAAGCAATGTGGAAACAAGCTTTAAGTTTAAGTGACTGCTGCCTAATTCATTGTGAAACTGCATTCTGGTTTGCATCAAGTAGCATATTAGCATTTGGAAAATCTGATTTCTTCCCACTATAATAAGCAAATATTCTAAGCTTGTTTGCAAATTCTGCCAACAAAAAAACACATTGAGCTCCAGGCCTTGTGATACAGCTGGAAAGTCCTTAAATGAGTACCAGTTATTAACTTAGCTGCATTGTCATTATTTTTAAATTGTGTTCACTGCTTATAAAAAGGTGATGGATTCAAAGACCTCCGTGGAGAAAAGGATTGCCTTCTTGGCCATGGGACAAGAATGCCATGTGCTGTGGTAGCAAAAGCATATTCCATTCTCTCCTGTAATATTTTCATGGTGAGTCATTCTTATAAATGCACCCACATGTGGTAAAATCCGACCATGTGAAATGCAGATCTCTCTCCACTCTGGAAAAAAATTGTATATTCTTCTGTCTTCCATTCACCACATGAGGACACATTCATGAGTGCAAGGAACCACAGAAGTAATATCTTCTCTCTCATTAAAGTAGAAGCTAAGAGTAGACCTTATGTATTCAGGCGTATTGTAACTATTTTATTCTTTTACTAGAGCCCTCATCCAACCCAACAGAGACAAGTGCAAAAGCCATGTGTTTAGAATGAAAGTGCAGGATATATCTGAGAATATATTGAATGAAGGAATTCATCTTGAATAGCAGAGCTGAACAAAGCTTACCCTTCTTCCACACAAAAGCCAGTTACTACTTTTCCTACATTATCTTCATTTCAGCAGTCTGGCTTTAGGGGTAAGCAGTAAGCGGCTCTCCCCAGCTGGGTGTAAAAAGCCACTCAAATAGGGAGAAGGGGTTTCTTTGGAACCTGAATGCCCCCATTTGGTCCTGAAGTCCTGAATGTCCCTCAACATTTGTAGATTGTCCCTTGGGGGCTGTAGCAAAGTAGACTCCATTATAACTACAGTAAAGAAACAGTGTCTGAGCATTAGAACAGAACAACAACCACACTGGGTCAAAACAATGGTCAGCTAAATAGCCCAGAAGCAGGTCATAACCCACATACCCAAAACAACATACTCAAGCATGTAGGAGGCTTGAGGGTGGGCAGGTGGGAAGTCTTGGAAGACAGCCCAAGACATTTCACCATCTGATGTAAATCAGCATATTTTGCCCTTGGAGAGAAGGCTGATCAACATTTGTTTATTTTAGATTATATTGCACATCCTGCCTATTTATGTATGCATATATGTACATATACAGTGGGTCCTTGGTATCTGCTGGGATTTGCTTCAAGGACTCTCAAGAATACCAAAATCTGTGGATACTCAGGTCTCATTATATACAATAGTATAGCAAAATCTTGTAAAGAAAGCCCCAAGATAGGTTCGCCTTAGGATCACCATAGGTCAGAAATGATTTGAAGGCACACAACAACAACAACAACAACAACAAAATGGTGTCCTTTATATAATCAAAATTTGCTTTTTGGATATTTTTTGTGGTGAATATTTTTGAACCATGTTTGGTTGAATCTATGGATGCAGAATCCGTGGATACAAAGGGCCAACTGTACACATACCCATGGCTTCCTGCAAATGAGTGTCAGTGGATATTGGATGGATTGGGTGGGTGCTTATGGGTCTGCAGTTGAGCAGCAGTCTCCACCACCAGCTGATGAACAGGGGGCTGTGCTCTCCTGATCTGCCACTTGCACCAAGAAGCTCACCTTTGCTAATGAAATAGTTGGCCTTTACATAAATGATGGTTTAGGAACTTTTACATTCTCCCAAGACAAAATACTGTCTTAGCATACAGAAAAGTGTCCTATGATATAAGGTGAACAGCAGACAGCAAGGGTAAGAGTAGGAACTAATGGACAGTTCTTGCAATGTAAGAATGGAAACATCAGGATTTTGTGTGTGTGTTTCTGTATGTGTGTATGGAGTGTGTGTGTGTGTGGGGGGGTTTGTGTGAGTACTTGCCACAGTGGCAAAATAGCTGGCAGAACACTGTCCTCCTCTGGCTACATTAGTCCATGTGGGAACGAATGACACAGCAACATAGCCTCCAGAACATCAAAAGGGATTACGAGGCTCTAGGTAAGAAGCTGAAAGAA
>CM034703.1:271872538-271886312 GCA_020142125.1 Phrynosoma platyrhinos
ATTTGGATGTTTGCTTATTTTTGTCAAATAAATATTTTTAGACTTTAATTGGGGTTTGGTCCATTTCAGTGTCTTTCCTTGCCAGAACATTTACATCTCTGGTAGACATTTGGATAAGATCTCAGAAGCGAAGTTGGGTGCTTCCCTCTCACATTGAGCTAATTATAAATTCCCCAAAATTAGGTCTTGGTTTCCCAACAGTGCACATGAGGCTAGAGTTGGGCCTGGTATTTACACCTGATTTCTAGCTTCTAGGGATTCTTGGTGATATCTTGCAGTGTGACAAAAGACCTGATGATCTTCACACAAAACCAGCAATGGGATTCTGGTGTGAGTGATGGCTTTAGATTAACAAAACAATGATTGGATCTAGGACAACCCCAAGGTAGATGGACAGGAAGTTGGATGGGAACACAGCAATGGGTTGGTAGAAAAACTATGCTATGAGAGCTGTTTTGTCTCTTGGTGCAAGAGGATCTGCAGAAAGCCTGGGGGAGGATGAAGTGATCATCACACCCATGTAGCCTTTTTTTAAAAATACTACCTATGTCCTCTACATGTCTTCAACTCCACATTCCTTTCTCATGGGAAATTTCCCTTTGTTTTAAAGGTCATCATGAGCTCTTAAAACCTGCCTGGCTCTAATTATGAAAAATATGAAAATATGGAAAGCCCCATATACAATGTGGGAATGCAGGGTGTGTTTACTATGGCCCCGAGTCTGCAAGACCTGAGCAGGGCTGTTGTTGACTCAGGCTCTTGGAGACCTCTCATTCCCAGGTAATCATAAGTTGAAGTTGATTTGATAGCACACAACAACAACAAATTAAAAATCCTGTTCTTTTCCCCCAGCTCAGAATTCAAGAAGTTAAAACACACATTTAAAAACAAGCATAGCTAAAAAATAGTTTAAATTGATAAATGAAAAAAAAATGTAATTGTCAATAAAATTAAAACCAATTAAAATATAATTAAAAGAAAACAAAGAATAGACAAGGCACTAGGCAATCAGCCTTCAAGGCCTGCCAAACCAAATAAAGTCTTCTGTCTAAGGAAAGACATAATGGCAGACCTTTCAAGTAGGCCCCAATCCCAGTCTGTTACCCTAGGAGTACTAGTCCTAGAATCTCTCAGACCATGCTGACTGGGGGATTCTAAGAGTGCTAGAAAAGGGCAAAATTTGCAAGTTCTGCCTAAGCCAAAAGGGGCGAGTAGAAGGCCATGAGCAGCACCTGAAACATCACCCATGGCAAGTTCCCAAGCCAGTGCTAGCCTTCCCATGGAGCTGAGTGAAGCAATTCTCCCCAGGCAGAGGAACTCCTTGAGGTCAAGAGTAAGTATTGGTGTCCAGATGGTGCAATAAAACCTTTTAAAGGTGGGGATGAGTGGGGAGAGCATGGCCACAGGCAGCAAGATATGTTGAACTCTTTCATCTGAGTGGGGCAGAAGGTCTTGAAGCAGTTGCCCTATTTAGACTCCTCATAGACAACAATAATCATCTGGAGTCAAACTGAAGAGGGAACCATCAACTGATGTTTTCCACACTACTATCAGGCACAATTCCAAGGATAACATTTGTTGACTGTCACAAAATGGCTTTCAACTCTCTTATAAGGCAGGCTTCCTATTCAGGTTTGGAAGTAATCAGTTAGAAATATGGCAACTGTGTGTAGCTACTTAATTTTTTTGTGAGGCAGGGTTGGGTAATTGGGGTGTAACAAAAGCATGTTTCAAAAACAACATGAACAAATAGGATCAAAGTTGCTTTATTGGTGTATAGTTTTTGATTTACTTTTAGAAGTTACTTTTCAAAGGCATTTCATACCTCTTTTATGGAATATTTTGACAGAAATTCTATTGTGCTCTCCTCTTACCAATCTTAAGTGGCTTCTCTTTTTTAAGTAACAGAAATGACTGGAAAAGTAATGAGCAGCTCAAAATTCAATGCAGCAAGTTACCTTTCCAACACTATAGCAAATAACAATGCTTCTCAAACACTGAAATGTATAATCAGAATATATAACTTTGAAAAATAACTTTCCAGTCTTTGCCTTTTATAACCTGTTAATCCAAATCAGGAGGTCAGAGTAGCTTTGATGAAGACCTAGCAGAAGCTGGTGGCTTCCATGTCAATGGGTCAATGAATCTGTTCCAGGTTTCATTCAGGATGTAAAGGAGGAATTCAAGACTCTTCACCCTCCCAGCTTCAGCACTTTGAATAGCTCATTTTGAAATATCTGCATTTCACTAACACTGGGGCCCACAGCACAAAGAGCAATACTGCAAGGGCTCCAACACTGAGAAACTTAGAAAAACATTCAAGTGTGTCATAGCTATGTGTAAAGAACAGGTGCCTTCTGGGTAGCAATAAAATATACAATTTAAATTCAGTTGCCAGTATTTTTAATACCTTGTGCCAGGCATCAGATAGAGACTTGCTCATCAAGATATGGAGCAGAGCTTGGAAAAAGTTACTTTTTTGGTACTCTCAGAACCACCACCAACTAGCTGTGAGTTTCTGGGAATTGTCCAAAAAAGTAACTTTTTCATGCTCTGATATGGAATAGCTCATAAGCTACCAGGTCTACAAAGCAGCTCTGGGGTCAAAGGAGCCCACATGAATTCTGCATTTCTCCAGCCCATTAAGCAAATGATTTTTAAAAATCTGTGCTCCAGTTAGACAAATTCAGACATTTTCTTTAGAGAGAGTTGACATTTTTCATTTCAAATCCAATCTGGGGCAGTTGGGTTTAAGACAAAATTGCTGCAAAGCACACAGAAAAAAAGCTGTGAATAAGTATGTCTCATGCAAAGTGCAAGAGCAAGTGAGTGAAACTATTTTTCTTCCTCTTTCATTGGTGCCACTATTTCAACTTTGTGAGAGTAAAACTGATGTTTAGCTTGGCTCTGGCAAAGTGAAATGAAATAAGCTGGCCTACCAAACAATCCCAGCTTTGTATGCACAGTAATGATTAGACCTTGTGGAAATGAGGAGAAATATGGCACTTACTCAAGGTTCTCAGGGCAATTGGAAATTAGGATGCACTGGAAAGAGAATGTTGTTCTCTAGATGGAGCAATTAACAATTGTGGTAATAAAACATCTCAAAGTAGCCCATAAGAACCAAATTAAGTACTAATTTGCAATAGGTAGGAAAATATTTTTTTTAGTTTAAGACTTCATAATTTGTGTGTAAAAAACTTGAAATGGAAAAAAAGACATGGCTGAGATAACAGACTTTTCAATGCTTAGGGCATTTGATTTCTATTGGATTTCTATTATTTTAAACCAGACTTTTTGCTGTACTGAAATGTTCTAGTCTTGTCCTTCAGAAAACATCTGGCATTCTGATCATGTAGACATACATAGTTTTGTGAGGATACTATACTAGAGGAAGAAGCTGCTAAAGAGGGTAGGATTCTACAAATTTTTCATAGTTGGTGTGTCAACCATTTTGCTCACTTCACCGCTGGCTGACAAGATGAACCCACTACAAATATCCTTCTCAAAATGTGTGTCTTTCCACTGAACTCCTCTGAACCTCCTCAGAAACTATCCCTTTCTACCTCTTTGTGAGGTGTGGGGAACCAAGAATTAATCAGACAAAGGGGGAAATCTATAGTTTATCCCATACAAATCCCAAAAAACCCATGTAATTACGCACAATGATTTCACACAATGTTGCACAAAAACTGCTATTAAAGTGGTCAGAAAGTGGTGTTATCCCAGATCTTTTTACTTTCAGGATTTTAGTGAAAATGCATTTTCGATATTACTGTAATTGCACATTTATTCTAGCGTGAAAATCAAATTCAGTTTATTCACATAATAACCCTCTTTTAATTCTTTTTTCTGGTTTTCCCATGGTTCTGTGGGGCTGCTTTTACTTCCTGTTTTGCTTGGGCGACAAACATGCCAGGCAGACATGAGCCTCTCTGCTTTCTCTTTGTGTGCATGTGCAAGTATACCATTTCTAGTACATTTACAGATTTCTTTCACTTCTGTATGAAATGTAAAAATGCCTTTTTATTGCTTTTCATGTTATTTCGCATTTATTCTAATTACGTGTGAAATTCATTTGCATGATCAAGCTCTATTTTCGCTTTATTTTCGGGATGGTTTATTTGAACTTGATTATCTTTTTAAAGATGAAAGATGAAATAAATGTTGTTGTTGTTACTATTATTATTATTATTATTAATCAACAGTTACACATTTATGATTGTATTTTGTATTGACAATTGCGATGTATCCCCTTGTTTCCCCTTGTTTAAGGAATATATAGTGACTTTGAAACTCCCCCAATCCCCACCTACTACACAGAAGCCACTGTTATTGATTGTCCAGGAAAGCGGCCAGGCATGCTGATAGCCGTAGTCACAAAACAAAACAGTGTTCAGAGCTAAGGCTGTCAAGAGTTCTGTGCACACAAACAGTCATAAAGTAAAAATCTTGTAGCAACAAACCAAGGATATAACTAGGCAAAGTTCAGGATTCCAGAGAGAGACAAGTCATGTAGGTAATCCATGGTCAAGGAATCCAGAGAGACAAGGCAAATCAGCAACCCGAGCATCAAGATTTCCAACCGAGAAGACAAGGAGAGCCAGGATCAAGTGTGTTTTCATTAGGAAGCTCAGATAATCTCTGACAACTATGCTGGCATCTGGCACCTGTTTAAATTATCAGACTGCAGGTGCTCAGCTGCTGTTGATTGCTTGGTGTTCTCGAATGCCAGAGGCCCTCCCTTTCTGCTCAATGTTGGCTGAAGTTAGGTACTGTGTCCTCCATGCCTGAAGGCTCTGTTGCCGGAAGGCTTGGCTACTGAGCCTCCTGGGAGGCCACAGACTCTGCTGGAGCTGGCAGAGGAATACTAGGGTCAGGCTCAGGGTCAGGCTCCACTGCAGCTTCAGACCCAGGTCCCATTTGAGGCTCTGGCTCAGCCTCCTCCTTGTCTCCTGAGTCCTCCAGCTGGCTGGGCATGACATCAATGGGGGTCTTTCCCCCTGCCAATTGGGAACCATTTAACTGATGAACTCATCTCCCCTTGTATGAGCAATCTCCAGGGCAAGGGGGGGATTGTGACAGGAGTTCTGCGTCTGCCTATCACAAAGATTATTCATACAAGGGAGTGGGAACATCAATCAGCTGCTTCCCAAGTAACAGTGAAATGGACCCCCATCAATTGCAATTGTTGCTTCATGGTAAGTGGGGATGGGTGGATCGGGATGAGATTCCCTGCATAGCTATATAACTATTATGATTACATGCCAACACAGTGCATAGAGGATTCTAGCCATCACCTGTTTCTGAGCATATGGCCTAGTGTCCTTACCAATTTAGGAAAACAGCTGAAATATATTATGGTCCTGCTGCTCCTAGAGAGAGCCAAAAAGCAATGGGTTGCCTACTTCTTAGCCATTGGGTTTCTGTTCACATGTTCCTCTCCTATGATTTCACCAGCCACTGCCCCCTAATTTTCAATTATCTTTTTGCAGGCATAAGAACTAGAAATTGTTAAAATACTTTCTTATACTATATATACTATACTATTATGAAATCATGAAATGCATGCATGGATATAGTTGGTTCTGGTTCTGTTGTGTCAGAATATATCCAGTGTATAAATTAGGGTGCATATCCCAAGACTAGGGTGGCACATGAAATGTTGTACCCTCCTTCAAGCCTGTGGGAGTCCATCCACTATTCCCAGAAAAAAAAACCTGTACTTTGGCTTCTTAGGATGTATTGGCTAAGAACCTCCATCAAGCAGAGGCAGTGATATGGCAACTATGCAATGCCACCTCATTAATCAATTGTAATATCACACAACCAAATGCACAATTAAATATGCATGCATTTCTGCATGTGCAATGCAGATCAATGTACAATTATGTGAAATGCACATGTGCATTGTGCAGATTGCACAACCATCTGTAATGGTGCCACAATTCTACTTCTGAAAGCTTTAACTGAATACAGCTATTCTGTGTTGTGGAATGGCTGTGAAAAAATGCCAGCTGCTTCTGTAGGGGATCTGAACACATTTTTAAGACACCAACAGATTTCCACCAATTATATTACAATATTGTTGTGCATGCTATCAACTGTCATTCCTGCCACACATCCATTCTGCAATCTACCCTGTTGTTAGGATACTGGCAACATTGTTTTGGCTGAAGCTACTGTACCAAAGCGTTTCTCTTATTGCCTTTATTCCACCACCCCCCATGGTCCCAGTTATAATGTTATGCTAGAGCAGTGCTTCTCTATTATTTTCTGTCACGCCCCCCTTAGGAAAGAAGAAAACATTTCGCGCCCCCCCGCACGACTATAAATAGTCACATGGGTGGGTTTGACCAATCAGGATAGAGCACGTCGGGCTGCTACTGGGGCTGCGCTGGGACAATCTCCCTCTCTCCAGCCATAACGCCCCCCCCTTTACGGAGCCTCGTGCCCCCCCTGGGAGGCCCGCCCCACTATTTGAGAACCACTGTGCTAGAGTGATATTCTGCTCACTTTTGAACACTGTATTCTTGTATGGCTGCTGTGCAGGTATGTGCAACTCTTCTCTTTCAGCACATCAGTAGTCTCTTTCTGACTGTTTTCTAGATCAATCATGATGCATGTCTTCATTTCAATTGTCTCAATTAGCACACAGGCCCATTTTTTTTGTAAAGTATTTTAATGCCTGTAAGTAAGCTTTCTTTTGTCTAAAAAAGACTATGCATGAGTGCTCTTTTGATATATCACTGTAAGAAAAAAGCAGCATGGCTAAGAAGAGGTAATTTATGAGACAAAGGCCCAAACCACATATGAAAGCTTCCAAATTCAAGCACTTGAAAACTTAGGAGTTTGAAATCAGAAACCAAACTGTCTCAGACTGCTTTGATTTAGATTTTGTGTGGAGAATTTGTTTGTAGTTCAAAGGTTCCAGCCAAACCAAGACTGGGCTTTGGGATTTAGACTTGCATCCTGACATTTCACAATGCATTTCAGCATGTAGGTCTGGCCAAAAGTATTGTGAACATGAACTGGTTGATCATAAAGCAATTTCCAGAGCTTCTCAGACCTGGCACTTTCCCCTCACACTTATATAAATTCACTGGCTGCTATTGAGTTGCTATTGTCCCTGAGCCTTATCTCCTACTCTGCAAAATGAGAACATGAATGACATTCTGAATGCGATAAGTTCTTCTGTCATTGTGACTCTTGGAACCTCTAGTAGTTAGATTCAGCCTCAGTGCTATCCTCTCTTGATTGTTTCAGACTTTCAGAAGCATATTGCATTCTTAAATTATTCTCTTAGAATGAGCATTCGATGGGGATGAAGAAGTGAACTCTTGTCTACTTTGAGCCTCCTATTTTTGGCACACATTTTCAGATATTAGGATCACTATTCCTGGTTTCCAATTATGTGAATACTTCAGCTGTTTAATAAGTAGGAGTCAAGGTTCTTGAAGGAAGTTTGAGGAGCTAGACTTTTTCAAGGGATTATTACCCTTCTTCCACACCTACCATCAACAGTGATGCCTCTTCTAATTTTGAGTAGAATTGAAAGAGAGAGAAAGAAAGAAAGAAAGAAAGAAAAGAAAAGAAAAGAAAAGAAATGCTATATAAAGCTCTCCATGCATCATATGGTGCGTTTGGCAACTGTGGGCTGATGCAGACCGGCCGTATGGGGTGGCACAAAGCTGCCCCAGGAAGCGGTGGATTGGGGCTGTGACAACCCCATGCCGTGGCCCTGATCCTCCCTTTTGCCATCCCAAAAAGAGCGGCAGAATGCCACTCCTTTTAGGGGTGGCAAAAGGCTGCCCTAAGAGCCAGCACAGCAGCTCTTCTGCACCCTTTTGGCACAGCGTGTTTAAACACTGCACCAGGAGGGCGTCCTGATGCTGTGTACCATGCGTATGGCCATGTGGTGTCAGGACGGTGTCAGGGTGGGGTTGGAGTGACCAGCGTGCAGCTGCTCCGCCTCAACTCCACTCCTAGGCTGGCCCTTTGGGCCAGTCTGCAACAGCCCTGTGTTAGGCTCATCTACACTGCTGAATTAATGCAGTTTCACACTGCTTCAACTGTCATGGTTCTATCCTATGTAAGCCTGGGATTTGTAGTTTGTTGTGGCACCAGAGCTTTCTGACTTGTGTGTGCTGTGTGCCTTCAAGTTGTTTCCAACCTATGGCCATCCTAAGGCGAACCTACCATGGGTTTTTCTTGGCAAGATTTGTTCAGAGGAGGTTTGCTGTTGACTTTCCCCCGAGACTGAGATAGTATGAGTTGCCCAAAGTCACCCTGTGGGTTTCATGGATGAATGGGGAATCAAACCCTGATCTCCAGAGTCACAGTCCAACACTCAAACCATTACACCATTCTGGCTTTTGTTAGAATTTTGGTTTTGGTTATTTGTGATTAAATCAGTTTAGCAGCATCATCAACAAGCATGTCCTCCACAGGTATTTAGTAAAAACAACTAGGTCTGAGTTTCTGGTAAATAAACAGGATACATAGGTAGGTAAAAAGAAACTAACTTTATTGTTACATCTAGGTTCTACAAAACATAACTACTCAGTACAGAAAACTATACTTTGGTACAGAGGTCCCTAGATAACTGACCTCCATGTGTGCAAGTAAGAAGAAAAACTTCTATAGGAGCACAGCATGATTTCTACATCCATGCTTGGTGGGAACAGAGAGGAAAGTGGGATACTAAACAAAGAATCATAAAACATTGTTACCCCAGGAAGAAACCCCCAGGAAGAAGAGACACACTGACAAAATGACCATAGAGATATACATCAGTGTTTCTGTGTAGAAGACACTGTCCTTCTCAAAGGAAAGCATAGAACTTCACACAAGCATTGATGATGATCCTTCAACAGCTCTCAAACTTACAAAACTACAAATCATAGAATTTCATAACATTGAGCTATAGCACTTAAAAATGGACTCAAACTACATTAATTTTGTGGTGTAGATACAGTCAGAGAAGAAGCTAATTTTTCATGAGATAATCACCCCCTTTTTGTGGTAGTTTAGCAGAACTGTAGATGAGCACTGAAAATGGTCAATCTTATATGTTCTGTTTAATCTCATGAAAACAAATTTCTGGAGGCATTTCTGAAACAGTCAACATTATGGTCCTATTGTACTACAGTTTCTTGGATGGTAAGCCTCTTTTTCCTTAACTTGATATTTCTTGGTAGGTGGGTGTGAAGTATTAGTTTTCAATCAGGCTCACAGCAATCTGGAACTATTTGGCAAGTATGGATCTTGCCCATGTGTAAGCTTATTTGTGGCTTATAAAACACTTTTTAACTTCATATGTTTTGAGATTTTAAACTGCTCTGACTCATATTCTTTACTTTGTATTTGATGGAACTATATGTTTTATGCTTTGTAGAAAGTGAAAATTAATATTAATTTTTCAGCTCCCTTTCCAGAGGAGACCAATCCAGGCAATTTTAATAATACAGTTTAGTAATCTTCAAACCCAGAGTTCAGGCTAGAAGAATTGTGTTTGGTATATCTTGAAAAATACTTCTTTGAATCTTCTTTTCCAGTATAGATTCCTGTGGCAAACATTGGGTTGAAGAAGCAAAATGTCAACTTTAATTTTTTTAAAATGCTAAGGTTATTACTTCTCATGGATATAGAGAAATGGAAATTGGGGCTTGTACATACAATCAAGAACCAAAGGTATCTCTTTCACAGGGGTTTAAGTGTAAGACAAAAGAATCAACATATAGTTTCACTACACTCTTTTTCCTTGGAATGGTCAAAAGAAATTCTATTCTCCAAAGAAATCAGTCTTATTATTATTACAACTTATGTTCATTTATTTTGAAATAAAGAAGATAGGATGCTGTGTCTTTTGTAGAAAATGTTAATGGTCTTAGCATACTTCAGTATATGAGTTTACCTCCTGAACATGTACAGAAAGCAGAGACTGAAGTATCTTCAGAGTGGCTAGGCATCTCAAGACAATCCACTAAGGCCTCAAGAAGTGTTCTGGTCAGGAAGCAAGTCCAATTGAATCAGATGATCTTAGAAATAAGACACATTTAGGATTAGGTTTTTGTGGGTTTTTTAGGCTGTGAGGCCATATTCTAGAAGAATGTATTCCTGAAGTTTCACCTGCATCTGTGGCTGGCATCTTCAGAGAATGGTGGCATGGAGGTGTGTGGGGTATATATACTGTGTGACCCTTGGTTGAGAGGATTAGCATGTAAATCTGTGTATTGTTCTGTTGAGGCAAAGCCTCTGGGTGGAAGGATATGCAAAGAGGATTAGTGTCGATTTAATTAATAGTCCATGGTCAGCTGGAAAATAGCATGTAAAGTAGCATGTAAATCTATGTATTGTTCTGTTGAGGCAAGGCCTCAGGGTGGATGACACTTTCATCATTTGGAGCCATGGAGAAGAAGAATTGACCATGTTTTTGAACCATCTGAACAACATCCACCCAAACATCCAATTCACAATGGAAAAAGAAAAGGAAGGAACATTGCCTCTTCATTCTAGTCTGCTAAATCATTTACCTTTTCAATGGTATCAACTTCTCTCATTCCATTTCTCCCTTTTTTACAGGAAACACCTTAAGGAACTGAATATTTTGCTAGCTTCCTTTGCTTGTGTAAAGTGATTGTGTTAGGAGGATGTGAACTTTAGACTGAAACTACAACTGTCTAATGAGCAAATAATTTACATCAGTCATAGCATCTTTCCTACTTCTTCCTATGCCAGAAAGCCACGGTGCTGAGATGAAGGAATTCTGTTGAATTCTGTTACTATGAACAATATTTCCCCTGGCAATAGAGGCTATAGTGTATATTAGATGTTGGGATGCTATCCTACATAGCAGTGGTTACTTGATGTCACTGGAAAAGTGAGTGCTGCATAATTATTTTTCATAATAAGGATCTACTGCCTAAAGTTGCAACTGGCTCCAAGTTAAATAAATTCAAGTTCTTTTAAGCCTGCCATATCTTGATCTATTGAGACATTATTTCTGCTATATTCAAAAGTATGTTAAAACCTTAATTGTTTTTTTAAATGTATGACTAGTCTTGAAGTTGTACAGCTCTATTAATTTGTCAGTGATATTATTGGACACAGTCCCATAGTAGGGCATGAGCAACTGGGACCCTATTTAAAACCAACTGGAGTTACTGCTATGAATACAACACAGCCTAGGATCAAGTTTGTTTTCCTTAGATAAGCACTGTTAATCAATGACAATTCATCTACTTAACTAATAATCCTTTTCATAATTAATCAATGGACAATTGATTTGATACATTTGCATATTACCCAAATTTCAAAAGGATGCATTTGAAACAATAAAGACATGTCTGATAACTTACGTGTTTAGAAACAAAAGTGCCCACTAATTACAAAAAGGAAAAGGAAATGTTGTCTTTTTTATCTTTATGTATTAGAATATTTTTACTGCATCCTATGTAGTAGGTTCTTAGTTACAAGTACTTTCTCTTCTACTCTAATATGAGCATGGAACATCTAATCATGGATCAATCTGGATTAAACCATCCGAGCACTTTGTTCCCCACTTGATTTGTCTCCTTCACACTTGGAGGCTTCAAAAATAAAGAACAAATTGTTTGGCATGTCTTCCATGTGAGATAAGGCAGATGGGGACAAAAATGAGGAAAAAGAGCCAGATGAAGGAGAAAGAGTCTTCTTTCTGGTGGCATCTTACATGTCCAAAGTATTCTTGAAAATGTTTGCCTGCTGCCTCCTCTGCTTTGCTGTTCTTAACTTCATTTCTGCTGTGACACCTTTCTTTTTTAGTTTGCAGTCTGCTTTTATGCTGCATTTTATTATGTAATTTGATCTGTAAACTGGCATGGAAATATTCAGATAAAATATATACATATTTGGAAATAAGAGCATAGCAAGTTTGCCTCCTTGGTTGCTACTGCATTTTTAGCATTTGTAATCTGTACTTTCAACACCTGCCCAATGTGCAGAAATTTGGCATACATTAATCTCTATGCCAGGAAGACCAATTTATATTCCCAGTCTGTTCTCAAAACATATATCTGTAGCGTTTAAAAGTACAAAGCCTGTTCTTTCCAACATGTGTGCCTCACAGATTACGAAGAATGATTCATATTGCATTTAATCAACTCAGTGAGTTTTCTTTTATTTTTGATCAGTATCAAATTCAAAATATGAACAGAATTCCAAGGCACAGATTTGCCTGCCTTTTTTCCTTTCATATCCCACTGCTGTTGCTTAGCCTGTTTTGTCCCAGATTTCAACCAGATATCACATCTAGGAGGGCACCATTCAGAACGCTTGAAATAGATATGGTTAGGCTTGTCTTCAAAAACAACAATTTAGTTTAATGACAATTGCCTACATTAGAAGCCAACTATACTAAAAGGACCCCAAATCTTTTATTTCAAAAGCTGATTATATTTTCAAAATTTCAACCAGATATCACATCACTTATGGAATACAACCACTTCAAAAGAAGAAAGCAGTTAAAAGCACCACAGCTATTGTGCTGCCCACATAGCCTATCTATGTCATAATCAAATGTAAAGGAAATAACTACTTCATCACACACAACAATTTTCACTGTGGTATATAAGTTGCTGCAAAGATTTGATTTACTCTTTGGTTTTTATGTCAATTCCACTGCCTGCTTAAGTACTGCTTTTAGGGGAACACTATTTAAATCTTCAGAGCCAATGTGGTATAGTGGTTAGAAAGTTGGACTGCGACTGGGAAGATCCAGGTTCAAATTCCCCACTCAGCCATGAAGATCAGCATCTGTCCCTTGGTCTCTCAGCCAAACATATTTCACTGTTTTTGTTTGTAAGAATAAAGAGATTTTTAAAAATGTTCCCATGAGCTGCATAGTGGAATGTTGTAATAAAACAAGGTATGTATATGAACAACAGTCCACAGAATTAGGCATGCTGAAGTCCATTGAACTCAATGGGAAAAATATGTGCTGGCAATTATATCATAGTTGATTATGCCACTCATGATGAATTATGAGACAGCACTTCCTTGAAAATTGGCCTATAGCTTACATCTGATATAGAAAAGAGAAATAGAGTGTGTAAAAGAAGATTCCCCCCAATATAAATAATAAATTTCTCCGACTAAAGGAAGGCAAAAAAAAAAAAAAGTTGACTTAGAGAAATATAGAAACATGAAGTCGTAGGTGTTTATGGCTGGCATCCTTTTTTTTTTGTGGGTTTTTCGGGCTGTGTGGCCATGTTCTAGAAGAGTTTCTAGAAAGAAAGAAAGAAACTCTTCTAGAACATGGCCACACAGCCCGAAAAACCCACAAAAAATATAGAAACAGATCCCTCCATTGTTTATAGTTCTATAGTTTACAGTTGCTTATTAATAAGTCTTGGGAATTTTTGGTTAACAGGGTAACATTTACTTGTTATATTTTTCAGTAATTAATTTACAAGTCCTCTTTCATGTATCTTAGGAAAAAAAAAAATCCTTCGACCTGTTTCTGTCAAGCTGTGATACTGTTGTCTTCATTATCATTTCTAAATAAGAGAATTGCTGGTTGTGGGAAGTGTGGTATGACCCATCCCCACAGGTTTCCTTTCTTTATTCATGCAAGGTTTCTATATTTACAACGTGCTGCCAGGACACATCTCACTCCTGTCCCCTGGAGAAAGAGGTTAAAGGAATTGAGGTATGGATGCTGCTAAGTACACGCATACTCCACTGGCTGTTGGTCCACTTCTAGGCACAATTCAAAGTGCTAGTTATGACCTAC
>CM034703.1:271908688-271920806 GCA_020142125.1 Phrynosoma platyrhinos
GGCCCCCAGCAAAAAAAGTTGCCGACCCCTGCTCTACACCTTGACAAGCTGAACTCTCTGGCTCTTGCTGAGAACTAATTTTTTGATCCTGCTGCAGGATAATTATTCACAGATACATACCCTTGGCCCTTGTAGTTAATTGTTGTTGTTGTTTTTGTTGTCATTGTTCTACAGACTTTGTGTTTCATTGTAAAAACTGAATAAAAATTTAATTAGAAAAAAACATACTTTAACTTCTTGGTTTTCTGTTCTACATTATGTTTATGGGCCCTTGGAGACTAACAACTTTTATGTGATTAACTTAACATGATTTTACACAAATAATCTTGTTGGGAACCCTGGGATTTGTTGAATAAGGTTCATAGATCTCAGAAGGCATTGAATTACATTATTTATTTTGCTAGTACTTTATGACATCATCCATGAGTAATTGCACTTTTGTATGATGTTCCTGGACTTCTGTTTTACAATAGATGGATAGTATATTTAATTTAGGGTACAGTGGGCCCTTGGTATACACTGGGGTTTGGTTTGAGGACCTTCTGTGGATACCAAAATCCATGGATGCCCAAGTCCCATTAAATACAATGGTGTAGTGAAATGGTGTTGCTTATATAAACTAGCAAAACCAAGGTTTGCTTTTGGAATTTATAAATATATATATATTGAATATTTTCAAGCAGTGGATGCTTGACTCCATGGATAAAGAATTCGTGGATATTAAAGGCTGAGTATATATCTGTACTAATCAGAAGAACACTAGGACTTGGAAAGGAATCTATGAAGGAACTAGAGAAGATCCTGAAAGGTAAAGATATATCACTGAATACTAAAGTTAGATTTTTCCATGCTATTCTATTTACCATTTCGATATATCATTGTGAAATCTAGACAGTGAAGAAAGCTGATAGGAAGAAAATCTACTCATTTAAGATGTGGTGCTGGAGAAGAGTTCTGCCAATACAATGGACTCCCAAAAAGAGAAATAAATGGTCTCTAGAGCAAATCAAGCCTGAACATTCCCTAGAAGCTAAAATACCTAAACTGAGGTTGCCATACTTTGGCTGTTTCATGAGAAGGCATGACTTGCTAGAAAATAATGCTTGGTAAAACAGAAAGCAGTAGGAAAAGAGGAAGACTACATTCCAGAAGAATAGACTCACTCAAGGAAGGCATGCCCATGAATCTGTGGGACTTGAGCAGGGCTACTGATGATAGGGTGATTTGGAGGTCTCTCATTCACAGGATCACCATAAATTGAAGTCAGCTTGATGGCAATTACTAATCAATATCTGCAATACACAATTATAGCAGTGTGGTAGCACTTTAACTGTCATGGTTAAATCCTGCAGAATACTGAGAAATCTCTGTTGGAAAACTGTTATCCCCTGAACTACAGAAGCAGAGTCCTCCAGTGGTGTGGCTGATAGGGTGATTTGGGTCTCTCATATATAAGATTGCCGTAAGTCAAAGCTGACTTGAAAGCAGATAAAAACAAGAAGAAATTGTTGAGTTTGACCCAGCCAGTGATTCTTTATCTTGCTGAGAATCTTTCATACCCTCTTAACATTTCACAGATGAAAACTGAGACATGTGTGAGTAAGAAGATTAGTGCATTGGCTTTAAAGGAAAAATCCCATTTTTGAAAAGCTGCAGGATAAGCCCAGCAGGCATCCATGCTGCATACAGGCTGCATTCATCTGGTCATGGCTGAATGTGATAACACCGTTTTGAAAATTAAATGCACCTTTATCCCATTGGGCATAAGGTCCTTTAAAGTCAATGCACTAACCTCCTAAGCAACATCAGAGTGTAGTCAAGATGGCAACAGTTATTAATGAGGAAGAACAAACAAGCTAGGAGACCCCCAGCAATTTGCTTTTTGCCTTAACCTACTCAAAAAGAAAATTTTCTGCCCTTCTCTCCTCCTGCTCAGTTAACCAAGGGCAAACTACTGTTGCACTTTGAACTCAATTTCAGCAATAAAAATAATCTGAGAACAAGGGGAGAAAGTAGGAGGAGGACAGAGAAGCTGGGACATTTTAAAAGCAGCTGAAAAAGTGAAGTGACAGAGGATTAATTGGGACTGTTCCAGCCAAAATGGCACAGTTGGAAGATATGATCTTTATGATAGATAGGTGAGTTCAATCTTCTGGGTGCAAGGGCAGTGATTTTCTGGGAAAGTGGCAATGAATTGGTGGGGGAGAGCCATATCAACTGGGAGGGGCACCGGTGGACATAAAGCCCCCGCCTGTTTCCATCTCCCGCTGGCAGCGTGCGGCAAACGGCAGCATTTTCAGGCTGCGGAGGACTGTGGAGGACTGTTTCGGCCGTCCTGCAGCCCTTGGAGGACCACCTGAGCAGCTTGAGCCGCTGCACCTGTGCGCAGCTGGGAGGGGCACCAGCGGACATAAAGCCCCCGCCTGTTTCCATCTCCTGCCGGTAGAGCGCGGCGAGCGGCGGCATTTTCAGGCTGCGGAGGCCTGCAGCCTTTGGAGGATCATAATGATACTGAAAAACTTATGTATTTTTAAATTGTATATTTTAATTTTGTCATTTAACCTGCTTAGTTTTTTGTTTGTGGGGATGGGTGGGTATGGGAATGAGGGATGGGATTTGAATTTGATTTATCTGTTTTGATGTTTGTTTTGATGTTTTGAAATGCTGTACGCCGCCCCGATTGCCTAGCAGAGGGGCGGGATATAAATAACAATTCCTATTCTTATTCTTATTCTTATTATTAATCTAGTATGTAACCAAGCCAACATGTTCTTTTTCTTAGTTGTAAAGACATCAGAATGATACTGATCTGAAAAGCCCTTTCACCTTCTGTTCCCTAAGCACAGAAAACTGCCTCAAACCTAGCCTGAAGACTTCAAAGCTGGTTATAAACTCTCCAGAAGAATAACAGTCTTATACTGTGCCAGCATTTAGAAGCAGAGCCATATATTTTGCCAACATCAGATCTTTCTTTGGATGCTACTGTGGAATGAGATGTACCAGATGGTGAGTATGTATTCTCAATTCCCAGAATATTCCTGCCAGCATGTACCCAAGGGCTAATTGTCCAGTGGCAGTCTTAGGGCAAAATCCTACTGAATGCTTTTGGAGCAGAAAATGTTGCTGCTTTCCACTTTGCATGTGGCAATTCTTGTTCAGAAGATTTAGCTTTTACTTCAGCACTGAGGTCCTGGAAGCCTCATTGTGTGATTGGAAAGAATGTCAAATCACTCACACTCAACGTGGGTTGTTGAGCAAACAGTTTGACTTGATAGGATCCTGACCATCCCCCTAGCTCGCTTTTCTGAGCCTTGACTGTCATGCACAAGAGCCTTGAGCCTTATAGCAGTAACTACTGACACACAATGAATTTTACCTACAAAATATGACATGAAAAATAAATTGTCATGAGTTCCCTTGTCTCATACACCTTAGAAAGAACAGCCCTCTTAAGAAGATTGTTTCAGGCACAGGCCAAGCAATAATTTAATGTCTTTTGTGCACACAAACACTCTTCTCAAAGTCACAAATCACAGATACTTGATGTGGAAGGTCTTTTTAAATGCTACTAACCTAAAACTGGGAGATGAAAAACATGTGGCAGACCTTTCCAGCAAGAGTTCAGAGAAGGGAGGGGGGAATTGAGAGGTGGTGGTGGGGAGAGAGGATGTTTGCATCTGCTTAGGCGGGCCTGAATATACTCCACAAGCCGACAGTTCACTTAAATCATTAATCCTTCATTGAAGACATTTCCACATTTTAATGGACTGCAATTAAACCCAATATTTCTTAATACCAGTGTCAGGTGTTTTTCAGCAATAGAGAAAATGAGTGCTTAGTGTTATAATTCTGAAGAAGAAGGCATTTAGTCTGGGCTCATTTGAACAGCCAAATATAAACACTAGTGCATAATTCCATCTGCTTTTTGGCAATTTGTTGTTCCTTTTAGGTTCTCTTTCCCCGTTTGTCTTGTGGACACAGTTTGCAGGAAATGTCAGCTTCTGTGATTGATAGCATAAGATTGGATGTACTGACTTCATGCTTTCATAAAGCAAGACAGCTGTTGGGAGAAAATTTTCCTTCAGGAGCTGGAAAGGTTTAAATTTTCCATCTCTTTGACTATTTGGCTTGATGAAGAATAGTGTTTTACCATGCAAGTAAATAAAGGAATGACTAAAGACATACTAGAAGGTCATTCAAATGATCTTTAAATAGCAATTATGGAAAGAATCATAATATCAAAGATGAAGAACAAACATCCCCATCTTGAGAGTGTGAACCTTAAAAAATATAAATGTGTTCTTTAAAATATCATTTTAAAAAGCTGGCCTATTGTTAGTGTTTGGCGATGGAGCTCCAGGCATGCACTGCCATGTTTTCTTCTGCCCCTGTTGGGCCTCCATTTGTGTTTATCAAGGTTCATTTCTTGACAACGGGCTACATCTCTGGCCTAAACAAGTCCAACTGACTGTTCCTAAAGCATTGCCTATTTCAGTTGCAAGGGAATACACAAGGTATACATCCTGGTGCCAGACAGTGGTGTACATTGCTATACAAAGGTTTTCCCTTCTTTGCAGTTGCAGGGGGAGTCAGCACAGTAAGGGGTAGAGTAGGGTGTTGTTGTTTTTAAGTCATATAATCCTTAAATCCTACAGTTGGAAGAGACCTCAAGGGTCATGCAGTCCAACCACCTGCCATGCAAGAATACACAATCCAAGCACTCCCAACAGATGCCCATCCAGCCTTTCTTTCAAAACTTCCAAGGGAGACTCCATCACTCTAATATGTGGTAGTAATGGGCTCTTTCATTATCTGGGGAAAACAGCTGAGGGTTGTGAGCTCTCCTCCAGGCAAACAAAAGATTAATGATGTGATGGGTTTGGTTACATTTATTAGGATCAGCATCACATAGGATTGACAGGGACCATGAGAGATAATTGTCTACCATGAATGACCAATTTGTGAGAAATCTGCAAGTTGTGGGTGGCAGCAGCTGATTAAATTTTGGGTCCCCGTCTCCTAAAGTGCAGGAAATGGGCCAAGTCTCATAACAAATATGGAGGTGGATTGTTTGGTCAGAGGAAGAAAACTGGCCTGAGGCTGGTTGGTTCCTAAAGGTGTGGTGATGTGATAAAATAGCACCTACTTATTGTGCAATTTGGCTTGGACCAAACCAGCCTGGTGTTGCAGTCGTTAAATGCCAGTACTGCAGCCTCAATGTTGTGAGTTCAATCTTGAGGGGCTCCAAGGTTGACTCAGCCTTCCCTCCTTTCGTAGGTTGGTAAAATGAGTACCCAGCTTGTTGGGGCAATTGGCTTACATGTTGTAAACTGCTTAGAGACTGCTTAATTCAGTATGAAGTGGTATATAAATGTAAATGCTATTGCTATTGCTCTGGGTCAGATTGAACCCCATCCACTTTTTTACAAATTACATTGAATCAACACATTAAAAGGGAAGCATGTTTGTGAGGCTCGACAGGAAAGCTTCCCATCTGCATAGAATGTTCTTTATGCTGTGAGCAACCTTAATTTTTAAAATTCCGAATTACACGGAGAATGCCTCCTCCCCCTTGTAGGAGGAACTCTCCTGTTTAGATTCTTTGGGGTTGTCTGCACAGGCCAAAAGACCCAAGTCCCTGCCCTCCTGGTCTTACGTCAGACATATCAGATGATGTAGGCCAAAACCCCTGGGTCAAGATCATATCCAATCCTACCTGTCCAGACACAGATCCAGAGGATCCAGCTTTTACCCTGAGATAATTTACTCTAAATAGCTTTTACCCCAAGGTAACTTACCCCTGTTTTCTGCAGAGTTTCTAGGACACTCCATGGCAAAACCTAGTTGTACACACACATTCTCCATTGCTTTGCCCCCCATGTTCTTTACCTTGCTAGCCATTACACTGACTAAAGAAGCCTAGCCACGTGGGTGAAGGGTGTTTCTGCATCAGACATAGGGACATGGGGGACTTCTTCAGTGGGGCAATGTTTGGCAGGGTAAGGAATGTGCACCTGTCCAGGTCATGAGTTGGTGCGGGTATGGGTGGGCGAACACCCATCCATCTCTGCTTCATCCCAGGGACCAACCCAGGTGAGTACCGGGGTCAGGAAAGCACAGGTCCAGCTCATGCTTTCTTTGCCTGTCTGATCAGGCTCTTTGTTCTGTGTGAGGAGAGCAACAGAATCAGAAAGGGAAGGGGATAGGACTAGCACCAATTCAAGAACATTTGTAAATGCCTGAATAGCTTTATGGTGGCTCTCTCCTTGAGAATTTTGAAGAGTGGGAATCACTGGGTGGAATAGCCGAGCTGGCCTAGCATTAGACAGAGTGAGGCAGCAGATTTGGAGTGTCAGGAAAGAGCAGAAAGCAGGAAACAGACAGTGATCTGCTTTGTTATTCTAGTATTTTTGCTACCAGGAAGGGGAAAAAGGAAAAGCCTTTGGTGCCAAAATGACTTGGCATGTCTTTGGGCACCATGATGTGGGGGAGATTTACTGTTTCCTTCTCTACTTTAGGCAGAAAAATGTCTTTGACTATCCATAGTGATTAGCTATATGAGCCTGCCCTTCTTCTGTTTAAGGTGAAAACAGGCAATCAAATTTAGAGAAATACCTTATTTTCCTGCTTTTTTACCTGCAAAATCTGTGGCTAAAGTGGGGGGGGGGTCGTCTTATACACCAGATATAAGGATAATGAGGATAGAGGTGCTAAAACTCTATATTTTGACTGGAAAAATGGGGGGTCGTCTTATACGCGGGTCGTCTTATACGCCGGAAAATACGGTAAGTAGTTTCAAGGGCACCTACCCCTCATAATACCACAACTACTTCTGCCTTCTAGGATATTTTCACTTACAGGAAAGTTCAGTTGTGTTGACAGCTGTGCTGCCTTTCTGACTTTCTTTGTGGCTTCTAGATCAGTGTACAGGTGGAGTGTACTTGTTCCTGTCCAGAGTTTGAAAAGCTACTTTTTAAAGCTATAGTTCGGCCCATAATTGGCCAGCCAGCGTAGCCAGTGGCCTACTGTTTGTGCAGCATAGTAATCTACAGATTGCATCTCAGTTTCCTCACTAGCAATAACTATAAACAATCACTATTCTAACCAATATATTTAAAGGGTATGGTTCATGGATTCTTCCATTACAGCAGTTGGCTTGTGGTACCTTCCACTGGTATGAAGATAGCTGCCTCCCAGGTTTGGCATGCACAAACACAGTGTTAAGCTGCTAAAAATATGCAGTTTGGGTTGTGCTGTCAGTTTGAGTACTGGGTGACAGTGATTGGCTAGAAGAGCATAGTGTGGAATGCGCTTCACTGATGACCAGACGTGCCCCAACTATTAATTCCATTCTCTCAGAGACTACCCCTGTTCAAAAAAGCTGCAGGTTCATTGCAAAATAATTAGGCAGAAGGAAAAGTCTTTAAATGAAATGATGATTATAAAAACATTTGATATTCTAAAAGACCCTCAAATAACTGAGATTAAGAACCAAAATAAAATCAGAGTTGCTTAGGGGCAACCAAAGCATGGCATTAACTATTCTGTGGTTGGATTCTCGAGTATTCTGAGGTAAGAGGATATTTGGGTCACCACTGTTAGAGCTAGTAAACATTTCCATAATTACTAATGATCTGTACAACTGCTTAGCTCAATCTGGACCCAGTAAAAATCTAATCGGTTATGAAAATATACAGTCTCAATCCTGGCAATTATCATGATTGTATGCAACTGGAAGACAGCCAGTTAGTATTATATTCGTATAACCACTGTACTGTTAGAACACTGGAAGCCTTCATCTTTAAAGACTTAAAAAGCTTTCATTAAGCAAAATGTTTAAAAAATTTGTGAGCCTAAATACTGATGTACCCACAGGACTGAATTGTCTCCTATCGTAATGTCATTTTATACTTCAGATAGTGACTATGGACCAGACTACTAATCACACTGGAAGATCCATGATTCATCTCACAACTCTTTTTATTTTTCAAAATCAATGTAGTTTGTCTGGGATGGGACTATGAATTTGTTTGGGGTAACAACACAGTCTGGTGATAGTTAATTCTTTCCTTATTCTATTTTTTTTAAAAAAATCTTTGTTTTCCAAGATGTTAAAAAGAATATAGACATAAGAGACGAAACAGACAGACCAAATAAAGTTGCCTCGGGCCACTTTGGAGGTGTGCTGTTTAAATGACACACACATCCTAAGAGTCTGGAAACTGTGCCAAAGCTATGCTCCCATCCTTAAGGACTGGACCATGGCTTTGGCACAGCTTCTGGCTTCTTAGGATGTGTGCATCATTTAAAAAGCATGCCTCCAAAGTGGCCCAAAGCAGCTTTATTTTGGCCTGCCTGTTTGGGCCCAAAGATAATGAAAATACAATATAGAACTATGATGTACTACAACATGGTAAAAAACAACAAAATGTGGAGCTAATAACATAAAATAAAGCAGCAGTTAAAATCACCAACATGAAATAGGGATTAAAATAGCAAAGATTTAAAAGGCTTGGGAGAACCAAAATGTCTTAACCAGCAGCAGAGCAACAACAATGTAAATAACCGGCATATTTTCACAGGGAAAATATTATTTTTAAAATTTTTACTAAATGCCATTAGAACTCAACAATACCTACTTGTTCCACAAATTATACACAAACCCAAATTAACTCCCTTGTTACAACAGCTGTCCACTGGATACTGGTCAGTAGCTTCACTAGAGTTGACATCACCCAGTACAGTACAATTCTTGTCATTACATTAAATGATATATGGGAATTATGATTGATGAGTAACATTAATACAAAAAACAATACTATGGGTTATTTGTGGTGCACTATGGGAGGAGGTCAACCAGGAGGGTGACCTCCTCTCATACTGCACCACACATAACCTGTAGTAATGTTTTTTTGTATTAATGTTACTCATCAATCATAATTCCCATATATCATTTAATGTAATGGCAAGAATTGTGACAAACAATTAAAAAAAATAAAATTATACTTTAAATAATGATATAATACACATAGCTTAAAGTATTTATATGTACATAGTTTCATGTGGTGACAGTGAAAATTTGGTAAGATGTAATGTTTTTAAAGAAAATTAAAAATAATAAATTAAAAATAATATTAAATTTTAATTTTGTTTTGTATAGGCTAAAGGAAGGCTTGTCTAGAGGTCTTTAAAAAGCGAGGAAACCCCAACACACTTCAGAGAATGGTAGAATGGCTTGAGGAATCTGTTGTCTATTGTGGGGTGAACAACATATATATTTCACCCCTGAGCCCTTCCCAAATGTGTGTGTGTGTGTGTGTGTGACTTTAAATGAGGGATGCAGCCCTCCAGGGTCCCACAAAGGGGCCAGTGTGTGCACACACATGCACATCTCTCTCTCTCTCTCTATCTCACACACACACTCCTGGCAGTTGTGTATCTTTTCATTATCCTCTCAAGAGCTATGGTCTAAATCCCATTGCTAATCTTGGCTAGAGTAGACCAATGGAATCCACTGAATTTCCAGGTGTGTTTACTTACCCAATTCTCATTGATTCAACGTATGTATGCTAGTTTGGACTAGCGACTGGGTTTAGACCAATAGCACTATTCTCTGAGTCTCTCCTTTCCCCATATCTGCAACATGGGGATAATGGCCTAAATCTACTTGATACTCCTCAACAGAGCAAGTGAATAAATGAGAAGGTAATAAATTGATACATATGTATATTCCACTGATTTAATGGGTTTACTCTAGTTGGGATTAAATTTGAATTTAGGCCAATAGTGCTAGCCTGCTATTGTAAGGGTTAACAAGAAAATATATATGAAATTCTTTGAAGATTCAAAAAGCTCTATAAAAACTCTGGATGATTATGATTTTTATTTTTGATTAAAGCAAAGTGATGCTTCATTGCAATGTATGATTACTAGTCATTCCTGAATAGCCACCTAATAATACATGAAGCTGTTCTTGAGATTTGTAGCAAAGAGGAGTTTATTAAAGCAAAAGCAAAAAAGGACCAGTTTCCTCAGCCTTATATACTTTATTTTTTCTTCAAACATATACATATCTTTCCAGTAATGTACATTAGAATTTGCTTAACAGCATAAAACACTACCCCTAAAACTCTACTTCCTCAATGGCTCTTCCCAACCATATCTATTTAAATGTATTGTTCTTTTTTCTTTTATGATATATACCCAAAGTTTTATACTTGTGTGATGTACAGTTCATTTTATTTCCTTGCCATCCTATTATCTACCTATAGTTTAATTCCATCTGTTCTTACAAAATTCGTTTACTCGAAGCCATTCTTTCTCAATTATGTTCATATCCTTCTGATTCAGACAAGCCATCAAAATATCCATTTCCATCATTTCTGATAATTTTAGCAGAAGCAGCTTTGTTTCTAACAACCAACTGCCTTGCCATCACTGCCAGAAGTCAGAGTATCAACTTATAAAAAATCAGTTCATGTTTGTTGGAAAAACTTTTCCTTATGAATCCCAAAGCAGAATCCAAGCATCATTTGGCAGGAACCAGTACAAACTTGTTAGACATCCATATCACACACATGAAAATATACAATGAACTCTGTTAAGGTTTTTTTTTTGTACTGTGGCTCTTTATTTTTTCTGTTTTCTTTAGCACTGAGCCTGAGTAAGAGTCCCCAAAAGTTTGTTTTCTAATTTGTAAGTTTTAAGATGTTCCTTGTAAAGGAACTATCAACATTTTGATTTTTTAAATTCTACTATACAAATTGAGAAAGGTCTTGTCTATTTTGAACAAAAGAAATAGGGATTTGTGTCTTTGAGCCTTTACAGATGGCCCAATTCAGGCGGCTCTGGGCCACCCCTGCTAGCAGTGGATCGGGGCCACAGGAACCCCACACCGCATCCCCAATCCTTCCTTTTTGCTGCCCCTAAAAGAGTAGCAAAATGCCATTCCTTTTAGGGGCGGCAAAAGGCCGCCCTAAGAGACAGCACTGTGGTTCTTCCACACCCTTTTGGCGCAGCATGTCTATATGCGTGTCTGGGAAGGCGTCCAGCATCCGGCTGCCCCACCCCAACTCCACCCCCAGGCCGACCCTTTAGGCTGGTCTGCAATGCCCTTCAGTTTAAGCTCATGTTTCTACATGTAAAAGATTCTTTTGCTACAGGAATGTATTTTTTGGTACAAGATGTTTGTGTACCTGTGTTTGGGGCCTGTAAAATGTATCAGTAGTGAAAGCACCCACTGCCCCTGGGATCAATGTCCATGGGTGCATTTACACTGTAGAAATGCTGCAATTTGACACCATTTTAAGCACTGTAGCTCCATCCTGTGGAATCCTGGGATTTTCCAAGGTCTTTAGTCTTCTCTGTCAAAGAGTGTCAGGGCCTGAACAGACTGCCAGATAAACTACAGTTCCCATGATTCCCTTGCACTGAGCCAGGGAGTTAAAGTGGTCTCAAGCTGGATTATTTTTGGCAGTCTGTTCAGGCCCTTAGTGCCTCACAAAACTACAAATCCCAGAAATCTGTAGAATGGAGCCATGACAATTAAACTGGTGTAAAATTCATTATTACGGAGCACGGTGTCTTCAGTACGCTGATGACACCCAGATATACTTCTCCATGACTAGATCATCGGCTCAGACTTCAGATGGCGTCTCGCCTCTTAATGACTGTCCCAGAGCGGTAATGGATTGGATGAGGAAAAACAGATTGAAGTTGAATCCAGACAAAACGGAGGTACTTACAGTCACAGGCCCGAAACCAGATTTGGGAATACAGTCTCCAGTCCTGGATGGAGTCACACTCTCCTCCAAGGACTGTGTTCGCAGTCTGGGGGTATAATAATAATAATAATAAATTTTTATTTATAACCCGCCCCTCTGCACTGCAATCGGGGCGGCTTACAACAAGTTAAAAATACAATAGTTAAAACATTCCGACATCCCATACCCTCCACTCACATCCCATCCCGCACCCCTTAAAACAGAATTAAACTTGAGAAAATTAAAATATCACAAGTGTTGCTAATATAAAAATAAACAAATAACAATAATAACAGGACACCACAATTGGCAGAGAGATTAGGGCAGAGTGAATCCAATATATTCATCTCTATAAG
>CM034703.1:271921608-271933667 GCA_020142125.1 Phrynosoma platyrhinos
TTATTATTATTATTATTATTATTATTATTATTATTATTAATTTTATACAATAAATGCGCACCATGAATTAGATGCACCCCATGATTATTACAGTGATTGTTCCCACTATTAACTTTATTTTTCTCTTGCCTGGGCACAAGGGAGTCTGTGATTGGTGGTTCTTGAGAAAGCTTGTCACACACAGAAACATGAAACTTTCTCTCCTTCTCATTTTCTAATTGTAACCCTCAGTTTAGTGGCACAAATGTACTATCTCTGTTGTAGAGAAAGGCTCAGAGATTCAGAGTATTGCTTGCTCTACTGTAGCCTTGCTCCAGCAAATCATACAAAATGATTTGACAGGCTCCAGAAAATCATACAAAAACCAGACAGTATAGGTACATAACTTCACAGAAATAATTTTCTATAACTATCAAGTATGTTTTACAATATAGCCTCATTGGCTAAATGATAGTGGCATTGCTATCCAACCACCTACTCTCCAAATTTTAGAGCGCTGATAAAGTGCCTCCTTTGCTTGGTTCTTGCTTAAATGAAGATCCATAATGTATCACTTTGCTCTGCCAAATGTAAGGGATCTATGCAAATGATTATAGACATCTCTGCTTTATCCCCATTATGAATATCCAAGTAACAATTTACTGTGTTCCTTTCTTCAATAAATGAGTTAATTCACAATTATTCTATTTTTTTTAGATGGAGAATGATGAGTTGGAATAACTTGAGCCATAGCACACAACAAATCCACAGTTTAAAGCATAGTTGGAGCGTGGGTCTTTTCATGTCCAACACTCTGGCCAATAGATCACATGACTGCCAGCAATTTTAATAGCCCAAGAATATATATTGATTGTCTGTACTGCTGATTACTGCAAATTTAGTTCACTGTGACGAGCGAGAAAGAGATCATAGGAAGCACACTTAAGATAGCACACCTGATACAACAAGAGAGGACATTCTCCCTCTGAAAGAACAGCTGGTCCACACATGCCAAATGTATTCTTCCAAGCAAAAGCAAAAGCAAAAGCAAAAATGTGCAATATAGTTAGTAAAGGTGTTCTCATAATAATACTTAGCAGAGACATAGCACTTTAAAATGTTTAAACATATATATATATATAACATTTTAAAGTTCATATTTTAAAGTTCATATTATGTTGAATCCTTACAACAGCCTGTAAGGTAGTTCAGTATTGTCATCCTTGTATCACATGTTGGGGCAGAGACTCTCCTAGAGCTACTCAGCAATTTCATGAATGAGCAATTTCAAATTCCATTTCACAACCTATTTCCTAGCCCACTCACTATTCTGAAAATTAACATCTTAAGTAAAAATAAAATAAAATAAACAATTCACATATTTTAGCAAATTAAATATTTCACTCATCAAGAGTAATGGCATGAATTAGTCTAACTACCAGCACTAACAATTTAATTTCCAAAACTAATATCAAGCTCTGATTTTACATTTATAATTAATTTAACTTATACCACATTTCTATATATTGTTGTTGTTGTTACTATTATTCTATTCATTTATATTACACCTTTTCCCCTGAGCTGGGACTGTGTGTGACTTCTAAAAATTAAAACGGACACAAATGAAAATACATAGGTTTAAAAATACACACAAAATGTTATGTTTGAAGTATCATAAAACTCTCTATAACATTAAAGTCATTTAAAATATAACCATTAAAAGTAATAAAATCTGTAGAACAGCACAATATTGAAACATAAATATTGAAACAATATTGCACTTAGTTCCCAGAAGCCTGTTGGAACAGAAAGGTTTTCACTTGCTGACAGAATAACATCAAGGAGGCAGCCAGTCTAACTTTTGTTGGAAGACTGGCTCCCTCCTTCCTGTCTTTCCATCAGCAGATGAAAACCAAAACCAACCAATGTATAATAGAACAAGACCAAGGTAACAAAAAGAGAGTAAATGAACAGAAATAATTAAAAATAATTAGTGATTATTAATAATCAGAACCAGCCCTTAGATAAAGCATTATTATAAGCTACAACAACATGGGTTGAGTTCACATGTGTTTATATATATTTCTCAGTAGTTCAGCATTAAGTGATGCTTTACAAGTGTGCAACTACCATCGTAGATACAGCATCACAGAGCATTTCTGTGATGCTGTATCTACGATGGGTGTGGAGTTGGGGCGGGGCGACCACACGCCGGCTGCCCTGACTCCGCCCTGCCTCTCCCCCATCACTGCATGCCCAACCGCATGGTGTGGCATCAGGGCACCCCGTTAGCGCAGCATGCAGACTCAAAGGGTAGCTTTTGCCACCCCAAAAAGGAGCGGCATTTGTCCACTCTTTGGGAGGTAGCAAAAAGGAGGATTGGGGCCACGGCATGTGCTTGCCGCAGCCCTAATCCGGCGCTCCCAGGGCAGAGCCACCCCTTAGGGGCCCAGGACAGAGCCACCCCTTATGGGCCATCTGCATCAGCCCTTAGTCATAGAATCATAGAATCGGAAGAGACCACAAGGACCATCCAGTCCAACCCCCTGCCATGCAGGAACTCAAAATCAAACCATCCCCGACAGATGGCCATCCAGCCTCTGTTTAAAGATCTCCAAAGAAGGAGACTCTACTGCACTCTGAGGTCATCTTGGCTCCTAGAGAGAGTTCAGGCTTGATCTCTTAGAGAACCCATTTGTTTGTCTTTTTGGCTGTTCATTGTATCTTCAACACTCTTCTCCAGCACCACATCTCAAATGAGTTGATTTTCTTTTTATCCACTTTCTTCACTGTCCAGCCTTCACATACGTACATGGTAATGGGGAATACAATGGCTTGCACAAATCTAACTTTAGTGTTCAGTTTTATATCTTTACTCTTTAAAATCTTGTGTAGTTCCTTTATAGCTGCCTTCCCAATTTCTAATATATTATTGCACTACCTTTAAAATGCATTAAAAAGAGACTTACCTCACCCAAATTGAAGTAAAATTTGGGCTGCATCCAGATACTATTGCACTGATTGCCCCCCAAAAACCACCATCCAGATGCAGCCCAAATTCAGCCAGGCTGACTTAACTTGCTCTGGCAGCCATTTTTCAAAGGCAGAAGTATTCTGACTTAGAAAAATGGCCACCAGGGTGGGTTAAATCAGCCTGGCTGAATTTGGGCTGCATCCGGATGGCGATAGCATCTGGATGCAGCGTTTTAAAATTAGTGCAATAATCTCTCCAGTCGTCTTCTGATTTCTTGACTGCAGTCTCTGTTCTGACCATAATATTTGAACCAAGTTATGGGAACTCTTTGACTATTTACACCTGTTCTTAGGCTATGGGAGAAAAGTCACATTTATCCACATTCAAACTTTATGGATTTTGTTCACACATGCCTTTAAACACAACTGGAAATTGCATCAAAGTGGTTTAGAAATTACTTAAACTGTTATAAAAACAACAATATTAAAGGCAAAACATTCCATACCAAGAATGAAACAGCAGCAGCTATTAAAAGGTTTCAGTGCAGTCTAGCATCACTAACCCCCTAAGCAGAAAAATAGCGCTCCTTTCAGAAGACGGGTAGGGCGCACTTTCCCTGGCTTTTCCGCCACAGTGTGTGAGGACGCTGCGGCGGGAGGTTGCCCTGGGAGCGCCGGCCATACGGAGGGTCGGCAGCTCTGAGGGCAACCTCAGGAGGAGGAAGGGGCACCGCTCGTGTGGCTGCCCCTCCTCTTCCCTGCCTCGGAGACGACTTTATTAGTCATCTGCCGAGGCCCTTAATTAATTAAAAATTGAAATAACAGAGTCTTTAGTTAAGACCCTTAAGTTTCAAAACAGCCAATGAGGAGGCCAGATGCTCTTTCTAAGCAAGGGACTTATGGGGCCACCACCAAAAAGATCTAGTTTCTCCTGCCTGTCAACCTGATGGATGAGAGCACATGAGTAGAACCTCTGTGGACAACCATAGCGTGTGTTCATAAAGGTACAAGTGGTCCTTTAGTTAACACTTCTTAAGCCATTTAAGGCTTTAAAGTAACAATCATTGTTTTGAATTGAGACAAAAATGTATTGGCAACCAGTGTAGCTAGTATAGAACCATTATTCTAATTCTAAGTGCTTCTAATTTTAATTATATCCTAATTGCATGATCTTTACAAACAGTTGGGCACCTGTATTCTACATCAGCTGAACTTTCCAAACTGGCTTCAAAAGCAATCCTATACAGAGTATATTACAGTAATCTACAGTAATCTAGGTATACCCATGGTAGAAGTAACATAAGTTCTTCGCTCTGTAGATAGGATTGCTGCTGGTGAATCATCCAACGCTTTTAAGAACTTTCCCTGGGCACTGATATCAATAGCAACCCAAACAAGGTGTTTCTCTTGCATATTTGAAACAGAAGGCCAAGGAAATTGTCAGCAGTAGATTTAATTATGAGTAGGCATTTCAATCAGCAATCTCAAAAATCAAGATGGAAAGAGACAATATTCCTAACCAAACAGATAATTCAAGGCTAACACAAGAGACTCACTGGAGTGTGAAGGGAGGAATGGGATTGGATGGGGGAGCCATCCAATGAGAGTGGCAAGATTGACAGAAAAACAAGTAGGCTATTGGTTGATAGATTTAATGCACACTGGGAAGAAAAAATAAAGCAGACCCATCACATTAGTGTGACCAAAAATAAACAGATGCAGCAACCATGTGGACATCTCCTTTAATCCTGAAGTAAATTCAGGGGGAGGGGGAGGTTTGGCTGTCAATAGACATTCAGTGCAGATTATATCAGTTAAATGGGATGCTAAAGGGAGTCAAACTGGTGCAGGATAATGTACAGTGGAGCTGAATTAATTTGCTAACGAGGATCCAATTTTAGAAGCTTATCACAATATGGCTTACCTGATCCAGTTTAAAATTTAAAGCGGGTGGTATCCTGATATCAGAAGGATTTAGCCACTGAAATCACCACCTGGTCCATCCTGAGTCCATCCCCACTCCCAGGGCCACTCCAGCGGCTATTTTCTTAAGCCTGAAAACTCGCGGCTTCAAAAAATGGTGTGCTGCGCACTCCTGGGAGCGGGGATGGATCCAGGATGGACCTGGGATGTGATTTTGGCAGCTAAAACCTTCTGATATTATTAGGATGTCACCCATTTTAAATTTTAAACCAGATCAGGTAAGATGTGTTATTTAAGAATGCAATAAACTTCTTAGTATCTCACCATACTTTCTCAGTGCAAAATCTGTTAAGAGCAAGCTAATGAAGGGCACCACCTGCAACTAGGTATTGACCCAGTCAGCTGTTTCTTCTATTCCTGGGACATCATCTGAGAAACAGCTGATGCAGACATGCTCTTAATCTTTTGGATCCCATGTATAATGAATTCCAGTGGTTTGACACATGTCTATGGACACTATCACACTGGGGGAATGGTGAGTTTAAACAGTGATTAACCTGTGAAAATCATGCAATTGACATTAAAACATGCTTAAAATGACATGAATGCAAGTTCCATTATCCCATGAATAACCAGAGAATAACCAGGCAATAAACAGCAAAAAGTAATTCACTGGAAAATCCCGTGAATGATTCCTGCTGTTTTTTGCCTGGTTATTCACAGGATAATGGCATTTCAATCACATTTTGTTGTGTGAAAACCATTCGCGCAATTGCGGGTTAATCATGGTTTAATCACCATTTATACGTTCAATTGTCTCCCATGTGATAAACTCCTATGATTGAAAATAAACCAACATTAATGCTAGGGAAATTGTGGAATCATGCTAGTGTGCTACATATCTAGAATAACCAATTTGTGGAAATATTCACCTGCAAACATTTTTTAAAAGATGAAATAGATTATGCTTGTGTAAGTTTTAAGTACTTTCTAAGGAAGGTTACATAGTCATATAAATACCTTTCATGTCTACCCACACTTGTGTGCTGACTTTATTGCAATCTTAAATCAATGAATTGAGGTGCTGTGCATAAAAAAGTGATAAAATATTATGCAAATATTCAGAGCATTAAAAAGCTGGCTTTAGGAACAGCTGGTCCAGTTTGTGTCTTCTGGAATTGTTGTTGTGTGCTTTCAAGTAAACGAAAACCTATCACAGGTGTTTCTTGGCAAGATTTGTCATTTATATTTCTAGCTGAGAGGAGGCATGAAGTTGTCACTTAAAAAGAATAATAGATTGCTACTGGGGCTGGACAGAAATAAAGAGAAAGATAGAGACACAGATAAAACTGGAATAGAGCTCTGGGAGAGTCCTAGGGCACTAGATCCCTCAAAGTTTGAAATGGAAGTGGTGGATTCTGGGTATCTGTCAAAGTGTTTAAATTACATGCTATTATCTACACCCAGTCTATATTACAGTTGGCTTTCTGTTTCGTGGGGGACCTGTTCCGGAACACACAACCCCCCACAAAAATTGAGACTCACCAATATTCAAGCCCCAGAGGCTTGAATGAGGCACACCCATACTGGCACGGGTGAGCACACCCCTACGGGCATAGGTGAGCATGCGCCTGCGGACACATGCCCTATTGATTTTAATTGAGGTTTCCTCTTTGTGAATATTCAAAACCACAGACCTCAAGTCTGCAAGAACAGAGGGATGACTGTAGTTGCTAATACTAGGAATCAGTCACAGATTTTCTATGATGTCCTTCCAGACGAGGTGAAACCTGGAAAAATGCCATGTACATGTAACTTTTTTATCACTCAGAGATAAGGAGTGGGTATAGTATATTCAGCACGTGAATCTTCAACTAATGCAGGGGTGGCTTACAATTCTCATCAGTCCTACCCAGCAAGGAAGATGATGGGGGTGGGGTGGGGAGAGCCAACAATATCTGGAGAACCACAAGTGATCCACTCCTGATATAACACATCTTTAAAATCTGTGAAGCCACAAAGTCCCTCAGTTTCCTCTGGTATATAATCTATTATTTAATCCAGTCACTTCAGTAAAAAAAGAAATAGATTCCTAGCCCCAAGAGGACTATGCATTAAGTTATGTGCATGCAGGTAAGATTTCTGGGGCCCCTGTTTCTCAAAGCAGAGGCTTGTGCTGTGTTATTGAGAAACCTCTCCTGAAATTGGACCAGCCCCTGGACAACACCTGGAGCTGGAGTTGGAACAAATGGCTAAATTTCCTGATGTGTGCACAGAGGCACCTGATTGTACAAAGGGCTCATTCATGATTGAAAGTAAAAGTCATTGGGGATTTTGTATTTGTCCTTGTACACATTGCCATTTTTTTTTTACTCCATCAAAGACTGTGAGACACCTACCTTCCTCCTTTTGACATCACATGCCTCAAGGAAAACATGCTGGGAAGACAGATTTCACGCTACATTCTGGCAAGAGTTCCTGGCTGTGATGACAGAGCAATGGGAGCCATAGCCATGTTAATACTAGCCCCTGGCATTTATACAGACCTTAAAATACATATTATTGACAGATGCTTTTCACGTTGCTGCTCCTTCTCTTATTCACTGCTTACAGAAAAGCCAGGGAGACAGTTAACAAAATAAACCATTGTCAGTTAACAACCCAATAGACACAGTTGTTGATCTAACTTTAAAGCCTTTGGCTTTAACATGGGGTTTGTTGTGGATATGAGATATGAGATATGAGATCACACATTTGTGAGAAAGAAGCTGCAGAGTGTTTCAGTAACAACCCCCCAAAACCTAACATTAAAGTATTGTTGTACTTTGAATTTTGTCTGCACACTTTTCTTTTCTTTCCCTTTAAGAGTGTCAGTGACCTTTTCAAGATGTCTAGGACAGGATCTGGGACATGGTGGACAAGGAGGGCATGTTTAAATCCCACCATTTTCCTGATGAAACTGCTATCACTCCATCCTGTCAGGAATCTGCTGTTTACATTAGAAGAACGTTCGCATGGCTGCAATTTCCTCCCTATGCCAATAACAGTATCCCACTAGGGATATGACAATGTCCATTAGGTTTGGGATGGTGGTGGTGGTGATGGGTTAGAGTAGAGGTAAGAATCCCTGTCCCCTAGCTGGGTTACAGGTCCAAACCACTCTGTTCCACACGGCCAAAGGTGAGAAATGCTGGGAGCCAACTAGGCTAAACTGGGTTAGCGGTTTCAGTTTAAGAGGTTAGAAATTCAAAGTTATGGTCCTGGTTCTGTAGCTTACTCACACTACCGAAGATCCAGATTGCTCTGGACCTTTAGTATCAAATACACTGGGTTAAGCAGCTTTTCCCACCACCACCCTGCAAACAGCACTGGATGCATTTAGGGCCAGTGGGAACATCACAGAAATAACCCAGTTTCACATAAAGTTATTTCTGTGGTGTGAATGGGACCTCTTTGTGAGACAGATTGAAAGACAGCCTGATGATGCAAACTTCAGGTGTTGTGAAAGGGAATCTCTTCAAGGAAAGACCCTCTTAGCAGATCATTGTATTTATTTTTTCTTGTTTACCGCAAGAAGCAATTGGAATTGTACAGGATCATTCCAAAGGTCCAATGGCAGTAGCATGTCTTCCTTTTCATCTTGTCATAGGAAGACTCTGTTCCCCCCGCCCCTCTCTCTCTCTCGCTTTGTTTGTGTGTAAGGGCAAGGTTGAGTGTAAACTACTTGTCGGTGGGAGAGCGAGCTTTGGGGGGAAAATAGGAAAGAATCTGGGGCTCCTTAAAACAAACTGGAAAACTAGGAATGCAAAAGGAATAGGTATGGCTTTCCCAGCTGATCTGTGGCTATTAGAAGCAATGAAGTGGTTGCATATGGGAAGGGAGAGAGAGAGAGAGGGAGTGGGAGTGAGTGAGTGAGTGGCAGGAGTGTTGTACATATTGCAATACAGGGGATTATACAATGCTCCTGGTGTTGTACAAGGTTCATGAGTTATGATGTGGGCACTCTAATCCCTGGCTTCTCTCAAAAGGCACAATGGGTTCAGGCAGATGCATCTACTATTTTTTAACCCTGTCCCCTCCCCTTGCTCCTGGTTATTGGGTGCACAAATATTGGCTATAACACAACACACAGAGAGACACCTTTGTATTGAATGAGAACGGCCTGATCCCAGTTGGGAAAGGCTGGAGAAGGATGATACGGTTCAAAAGTTATGATGCATACAAAAACCAATCTTCTTTTTCCTCCAGATTTTTCTTTTTCTTGCCTTCAGATTTGTCTCCATACTTAGAGACACAAATAATTACAGCTTCCTGAGAATTGAGCAGGTATCCTGATATCTAGCAATCTTAAATGCAACTTTTGTTATTCATGTGTCAGGGTTCATTCTGTTGGTATCTGAGTGTTTTGAAGAGATGCAAAACATTGCTGAGATACTTCCTGTATTTTCAGTTTTATGGTACAATAAGTTGTCATGCAGTCTTGTCCTCAGAATTTTTGTAGCTTTTTCAAACTGTTTATACTCCTCTTGGTGAAGGAATGAACATTAAAACACAGGAAAGTTATTTGAATGCTTTACTGAAAAACCAGAAAAAATTAACTGCCCATTTTAAAGCATGTGATTTTTATGAAATCGATAAATGAGGGCCAGTGTGGTTTGGATGTTGAAGTATGATTCTGGAGACCAGGGTTGAAATCCCTGCTCAAGCATAAAAACCCACTGAGAGAGTCACACTCTCTCAGCTTCAGAGGGTGGCAATGGCAACCCCCTTCTGAAGTAACTTGCTAAGGAAATCCTATGGCCTTAGGGTCACCATAAGTCAAAAATGACTTGGAGCCATACAGCAGCAGCAGCAGCAGCAGCTACATGATTGCCAAAATGTGGAATTAAAATATTTGGTGCTATGAGATTAAACTTGTTTACAGCTTTAATAATATTATTGTATTTTTTGTAACAAATTCAGTTAGCTTGGAAAATTTCTTCATCAATACCGTTTCTTATGCTTCTGTGTCACTTTGTGGGCACAATCAAATGAGGTCTGTAAAGTGCATACAGATATTTACGTATATAAATAAAATCACTCTCAAATGCTAATCAAGTTATCTGCCTTTGGTGCACACTAGAAGATTGTAATCTCTATAATACAGAATTGTCCTTGGGTTTAATACTCCATTTGCCCACCACAAAGCCTTTCCTGATGCACTTAGCGGACTCTGCCTTATTCATGGAGGAGCATGCTGAGGACTGGATCCAAACTACATAGCTGTGAAAACACAAGGCAGTTTCCACTGAATGTAAAGCATTTATTGTTAGTGTTTTCTGACAGGAACAGAGATTATAAAGACAACTTGTTCTCATTATGCGTGCAGCTGGTAAAATGGGGGCAGGGGTGTTCTCACAATAAACCCCCCCCTGAAGGATCATTGCTGGGATTCTTGTCAGTAAGATATTCAGAGATGGTTAATTGGATATTAATGTGTCAGATTCTCAAAAGAATAACAAGAAATTGGCAAAAAGAAGAAGAAAAAGAGGGAACTCAGAGGAAGCACCCCTCCAAGTTTTACAACAAAGCTTTGTTTAGAATAGGAGCTAAAGCAGTTGAAGATTTATGACATGTTGACATAACTGATGGCAAAGGAGTTGGCCGATGATCCGGTCCAAAATGAGAACATCTGCATTAAGAAGCTAATTCTCTTAAACACACTGATCAAAATATTAATGCTACATATAAACACGAGCGCTTTATCTGACAGTGATTTACATTTGGAATGGCCTAATCCACCAATGCAGTGCATCTTTATTCATTACCCGCAGCCTTTACTTAACACTTCATGCCCGCTTGCACAGGTGGACAATCTACTCTGAGTGACTATTGTGTTTATGTTATTTTTTCATAAGCTGGGTTTGAAATTTGTCAAACTGCATCATTGTTTAACTATGTGCCAGTCAAAGGGAAATTGCCAGATGGAGCAGCTTTCCCCTAACCTTGCTCCAGGCAATGAAATTACACATAGGCCACAGTCTTATGTCAAGTCCTTTTTTTTTTAAAAGGCCATGAATAGGTATGACTATGTGCATTCACAAAACCTGGCTTTCTTATGCCACTAATTTTATATGAAGGCTCATGCCAATGGTAAATAAAACTTCAGGTCCGTCATGTCACTCATTAACTGGGTTCTCATAATTTATGTATTTAAGGCCTCCTTGTTCACCAGGCAATCAAACAGTAAACCATGTTTTATAGGTGTTAGTGTTTATAGAAACTGTAAATAAATGTAAAACAAAAAAAAAATCCAGGTTCAGAAAAATGATCAAGCTTAAGTCATTTATCATTGTTTCAAATGGAAAAATCTGAGAAACCCTGGTGCCAAAGCAAATGTTTCTCTGACCTTTATTCTCCTAAACTCACAGCTTAAAATGACTAGATTATAGAACTGTGTTAGCACTATTGATGAAATGGAAAATTCTACAGATCACATGTTTTAAGTTAGTCCTTGCTTAAAATCATGGAATTTGTTGACCATGATAATAACCCTTATTTATGTTAATCTAACAGTAGCGATGAGCTCAAAGGATATAGGTTTATCTGACAATCAGTGAAGTAAAAATAGATAATCCATCAAATGCAGAAAATGGTTGTGTTCTTCTCTACTTCATTTAGCTAATCTAATGGGTCTATGACACATAGAACTTGTTCATCTTTAAGGGGTCTTTATTATGTTTTCAACTCATGTTTCCATTCCCTACAATGTCTTTCCCTACAATGGAAGCATTTTACCTGCTTAGTAATTAAATAGTGATGTGGTGGCTTAGTGGTTAAGACGTCAATTCTGATGATCAGAAGATCGGAAGGTCAGCAGTTTGAGGCCAAAGTGCTGCATGATGGGGTGAGCTCCTGTCACTGGTCCCAGCTTCTGCCAACCTAGCAGTTCAAAAGCATGCAAATACAAGTAGATAAATAGGTACCATTACTCAGTGGGAAGGTAATTGGCCACATGACCACCAGAGTAGTTCTTAGACAACACTGGCTCTTTGGCTTAGTAATGGAGATGAGCACTGCCCCCTACAGTTGGTTACGATTTCAAGGGACTATCTTTACCTTTTATAATGAAATAGCATATTAGCTGGAATCCTGCATCAGGAAACTTACCATATAGAAAAGTCAATCACATGTATAAATCAAGG
>CM034703.1:271960360-271971840 GCA_020142125.1 Phrynosoma platyrhinos
CTGGGGCTGAGACAGTGTCCATGCATCCCTGCTTGTTTGTGGGCCTGCGTTCCAGCCGTTTCCATGATGATAATAATTATTGTTGTTATTACTTGTTCCTGGGGTTTTCTTGGCAAAATCTCCACAGGGGTTTTGCCATGGCTTTTCTGGGGCTGAAAGAGTGTGCATGCATATTTTATTTATTTATTTATTTTTATTTTTTATTATTTTTTGCTTCAGCCCCCCCAATTGTCTGAGGGACAGCAACCCGGCCCCCGGCTCAAAAAGGTTGCTTACCCCTGCTTTGTATCATTGCACACTTTCCTCTCTATTCTTACCAAGCATGGACGCAGAAACCAGGTTTTGCTCCTAAATTTTTTTTTTATTTGCACACATGGAGGTCAGCTATCTAGGTACCTCTGTACCAAAGTATAGTTTTCTTTTTGTTGTTGTTAACTGCCCTCAAGTTGATCTTGACTCATGGTGACCCTATGGATGAGATATCTCCAAGACCCTCTGTCCTCCACTGCTCTGCTTAATTCTGGCAAACCCATACTCGTGACCTCCTTAATAGAGTCCATCCATCTAGCATCTGGCCTTCCTATCTTCCTACTTTCCTCCACCTTCCCCAGCATTGTTGTTTTTTCCAAAGTGTCCTCTCTTCTTTCTGAAGTACAACAGTCTCAGTTTGGTCATCTTGGCTTCCAGGGAGGTTTCTGGTTTGATCTGCTCTAGGACCACTTGATTATCCTTTTGGCTGTCCATGGGATCTTCAGCACTCTTCTCCAGCACAACATCTCAAATGCATTGATTTTCTTCCTATAATCTTTCTCTCAGGTGGACTATCAGATGTGTTGGCACTTCCATGTCTTTAAGGGTGTTCCATAGTCTTTCAGGGTCTATGCAGTCAAAGGCTTTGCTGTAGTATATAAAGCACATGCTGATTTTCTTTTGGAATTCCCTGGTGTGCTCCATTAGCTATTGCATGTTTGCAATGTGATCCCTAGTGCCTTTTCCTTTCCTGAACCCTGCTTGGATCTCTGGTATCTCTCTTTCCATGTATGGTTGGAGTCTATGTTGCAGAATTTTGAACATGATTTTGCTTGCGTGGGTGATCAGTGCTATGGTCCTTTAGTTGCTTCAGTCTCTTGTTTCTCCCGTTTTGTGAATGGGGATGTATATTGATCGCTTCCAATCTGTTGGCCATCATTTTATTTTCACTATCTGTTGACATATGTTGGTTAGCACTAGAGTTAACTGTATCAATGTGGATTGCAGCAGTTCAATTGGAATATCATCTGTTCCTGGTGAGTTGTTTTTTCTATTTCTCTTATTGCAGTTTCCACCTCACTTTTTAGAATTTGGGGTTCATCTTCATATGGCTCTTCATTATATGTGTCCTTCATTTTGTTGTCTCTTTTGTATTATTATGCTATGTATTGCATCCAACATATTTTTATTCCTTCCTGGTCTTGAATTATGTTATTTTTATTGTCATAGATTGTCCCACTCCTTGGTTTGAATTTTTCTTTGATTTCCTGGATCTTGTGAAATAGATCTCTTTTTCTTCCCTTTTTGTTGTTGGTCGTTGTAGTAATTTTCTTTATCTTTCCACATAAGCTGTTGTACTGTTGCATTCATAATTCTTAGTTTGTTCCTATCTCCCTTTTGTTTTTATTCTCTTCTTTATTGTTTGTAGTGTTTTTTCTTTCATCCATGGTTTTTTATCTTTCTTTTTGTTTACTTAAAGTGTCTGTCTTCATTCTTCTTTTATAGTTCCTCTGGTTCTCAGCCTATTATGCTTAGTAATGGGAATCTGTTTCTTATGTTATCAGTAAATTCTGTTGAGATATTATTTAGATCATATTTTGGTATTATCACTGATTTTGTTTTCTTCTTGAGTCTTACTCTTATTTTTGGTATGAGTAATTCATGTTCTGTGCCACAGCCAGTGCCTAGTCTATTCTTGGCCACCAGTATAGAGTTCCACCATCTTTTACTTCCGATTATATAATCTATTTGATTTTTGTGTTGACCATCTGGTTATGTCCATGTGTGTAGCCTTCTTTCTGGTTGTATGAAAAATGTGTTTGCAATGAATAGGTTGTTTGCCTCACAAAAATCTATCAGATGCTCACCTGATTTGTTTCTTTTGCCTAATCCAAATCTGCCTACTGTTTTTGATCCTTCTTTTCTTCCAACTTCTTCCCTCTTCTACTCGCCTGGCTGGTTCTCCGGTGGCACTCCAGCTCAGCTGGGGGCAGAGAATGGGCTGAGTTGGTGCTTTGCCCCTCTCTCCCATGCTTTTCTGATGGTCCTCTTTGTCTTCCTGCTCAGCTGGGGGACTGGGCTGGATTTAAGCCTTCTTCCCACCTCTCTGTTGTTTCCTGGTGCTCCTTCAGGAATGTTTTCAGGAATAGTTTTCTCTACTGTTTAGTTATTTTGTAGAACCTAGATGTAACAATAAAGTAAGTTTCTTTTTACCTACCAATGTATCCTGTTTATTTACCAGAAGCTCAGATCTACTTGTTTTTACCAAATACCTGTGGAGTACATGCTTGCTGTTGTTGCTGCTGCTAAACTGATTTAACCACAAATTAACCAAAACCATAATTCTAACATGTTATGGGCTCAGATAATCTCCACAAGGCATTATTATTATTATTATTATTATTATTATTATTATGCCTTTGGAAGCCAGGGATATTGGATTTTTGGCATAAATGAGGTTGCCAATGCATTTTTTTATTCTGAGCTTTATAAACAGGAGTTTTGTTTTGTGTGGGCAGAGATAGCACAAGCATCAGTGGCATATGGCCGTTCCTTGATACCTAAACCAACTGAGGATAATGTTAATATTTGGCTCCAATGAATTTCAGATGGATGAAGAAGGAATCCTATATATCTTGGAAACAGAATGTCCATGAGAAGAAAGAGAGAAACAGATGTGGGAAAAGAATCATGCAAAGGTGAAATGTTTTATTGCCCAGACTTTGGGAAATGATCATTATATTCATGTAAAAGATGAACTGATGCTAAGAATATGATTAAAATCTTAAAGAAATACTATGGCAAAGCAGACATTAAACATGAAATAGATTACTCCAAAGATCTGTTTGCATTGCAGTTTCCCAGTGATGGGAATTATTTGAAGCATATTCAAGCCATGAAAATGTTCCTAGATAAATTTTATTTAGCTGGTGGAAATTTAGACAAGCAACAAAAAATATCAGTGCTATTGGGATCTTTGCCAAAAGAATTTGGTCCATTTGTAACTGGAATTGGAACTTTGCAGCAATCAATGCCAGAAAATCTGATGTTTTATGATGTATTGTGTAGATTTAAGTCAGAAACGGAGCAGATTCAAAGTATGCAAAGAAAGGGAGAGAGCAATGCATTCTGGATCAAATTTCACAGCCAGAACTCAACAAAGGTAAGGCAGATTTGCATTTGAAGCACAAAAAGGCTCATTAACAAGAAAGGGACATCTTCATTGTTTTTGTGTGGTAAAAGAGGGTGTTTTCAAAGAGACTGTATAGCCAATCAGAAGTCACAGATGACATCACAAATGCCAGTCAATGGTAGTGCTCACCCTCAGCAATTTACAAGCCAGCGAAAGCAGGAACAGAGAGCAAATGATTTCAGGACTGTTGGGAACCATATGGGTTTATTAGCAATGTTACACAAGCCAAATAATGGTGATATTGTTCTTATAGACTCTGGAGCAAGTAAACATATGTCAGGAAATTCAAGTTTGTTGAATAATTTGAGTCCAATTGATCACAATGAGTTTGTGAAAACTGCAAGTGGTTCATTCTGCAAACTGTGTCTGAAGGAGATTGCTTGTTAAGATGCAATACATATAATGGCACAAATTTAATCATGGCTAAGAATATTTTATTTGTACCAGGGTTAAGTCAAGCCATCCTAAGCGTGTCAGTCACAACAAAGGATATGATGTACATTTCAGTGGCAATTTATGTACAATAACTCATGATGGAGAACTGTGTGCCAGAGCATTTAAGAAAAATGGTGTTTATGTACTGGACTGTACCAGAAGCAGGTCAACATGATGAGATCCTGTGTAAATGCAAATGCAGACTGTTCTCATTTATAGCACAGAAGGCTAGGTCATTTTAACTTGGAAGGGATAAGAAATTTGGAAAGAGATGATTTGACTAAAGGCCTGAAATTACAAGAATGTAAATTTGATACCTCAAGATGTGTACATTGCATAAAGGGAAAAGGTACTACACCTTCCATCCCAAAATCTATGAGCATAAAACTTCAAGGATTCTATAGATAGTCCATTCAGACTTGTGTGGAACAATCCAAACTGTATCTAAAAGTGTAAATCATTATTTGCTGACCTTTATAGATGATTATTCCAGATACTGTGTGACTTATTAAAAGAAGAGTAGGTCTGTGGGCTACTGAAGCAATATGTAGCCATGGTTAGTACCAGATTTGGAAGATGACCTAAGGCTATACAAATGGATAAGGCTGGCAAGTATCTCTCATATGAAGTGCAGACATACTTGAGAGAACAAGGAATTGAACGTAGATGTTGCATTTCTTACTTGCATGAACAAATGGGATTGCTGAGAGAAAGAACAGACCCCTGATAGATGCATGCTTGCTCAATGCTCGACTTCCCAACCAATTCTGGGGAGAGGTTGCAATGGCTGAAACATATTTACAAAATGCACTGCTTATGAAGGCAACCAATAAAACCCCATTTGAGCTATGACACAACAGAAAGCCAAGTACAGACCATATCAGAATTTTTGGTTCATTATCCTATGCCCATGTTCCACAAGAGAGAAGATCCAAACTAGATGACGAAGTGGAAGAAGGCATAATGGTGGGGTATGAGGTTGGAAGTAGAGAATACAGAATCCTGAATCCGAAAATGGGAAAAATCATAGTGAGAAGTGTTGTGTACTTTGATGAAAGTGAGTAAACCAGGCATGACATGTGCAACTACAGATTGCACACAGACAGAGACACAAGATGTAGACCACCTACTGGAATATTGGCCTAGATTCAAAGAGGAAGAAGTGAGTACACAAACAGAAGGAGAGAATAAGCAAGCAGAAGGGCGGTTCGACAGTGGAACACACTCCCCCGGAGAGTAGTGGAGTCTCCTTCCCTGGAGGTCTTTAAGCAGAGGCTGGATGACCATCTGTCAGGGATGCTTTGATTGGGAGTTCCTGCATGGCAGGGGGTTGGACTGGATGGCCCTTGTGGTCTCTTTCAACTCTATGATTCTATGATTCTATGATTCTATGAACCAGGTTTGGAACTGGACATTGCTAAGGAAGCAGACAGGGTTCAAGAAGCACAGCTCAGATGCTCAGCTTGAACAAGTAGGAGTACCACCTCTATGTTTTTCCTACATTGCAAGGACAAAAGTACCACATCAAAGAAGATGCCTGCAGATTTTTTTTTAACCAAGCCTCTACCTAGAGATCAATTTCAGTTCCTGAGAAGTAAGATTTTTGTCACATGAAGACAAGCATTGATGAGAAGGGGTGTTGGAGTATTAGCATCAATGCTTGTGTGTAGTTCTATGCTTTCCCTGAGAAGGGGGTGCTCTACACAGGAACACTGATGTATAAGGGTCACTTTCCATACCTTCCTTTTCCTGAGGGTAATAAAGTTTTATGATTCTTAGTCTGCTAGCACACTTTCATCTCTGCTCTTACCAATCATGGATGCAGAAACCAGGTTTTGCTCCTATAGAAGTTTTTCTTCTTATTTGACCACATGGAGGTCAGCTGCCTAGGAACCTCTGTACCAAAGTATAGTTTTCTCTACTGATTAGTTATTTTGTAGAACCTAGATGTAACAATAAAGTAAGTTTCTTTTTACCTACCAATGTATCCTGCTTACCAGAAGCTCAGATCTAGTTGTTTTTATCAAATACCTGTGGAGTACATGCTTGCTATTGCTGCTGCTGCTAAACTAATTTAACCACAAATCAACCAAAACCATAATTCCAATAGGGCCACAAGGGCCGGCCTGGGTGTGGAGCTGGGGTAGGGCAACCACATGCCCGATGCTGCCGTCATGCTGCGTGTCCCACCACATGGCACATAGCATCAGGGTGCTCTCTTGGGACAGCATGTAAACACTCTGTGCTGAAGGGGAATATTAGAGCTGCTGTAGCAGCAGTAAAGGCAGCTATTTGCTGCTCCAAAAAGCAGTGGCATTTGCCAGTTCTTTTTGGAGCAGCAAAGAGATGGATTGGGGCTGCGGCATGTGGTTGCTGCAGCCTTGATCTGGTGCTCCCAGGGGCAGCACAGAGCTGCCCCTTAGGGGCTGTCTGTACGGCCCCTAAGATAGTGTTGAAGGAGATATCCAGTGCTCAGAGGTATTAGTATCTATGCCTTAGCTAAAACTGTTATCCTTTACCATATCAAGGAGATACTGAGTAAATAATACAAGTTTAGTAAAATTTTAAGATACTTAGAAAGAATGTGCATGTGTGTTATTTATATAGAATTTCCCTTATTCCAGTTACCCCTCCATATCCATGGATTAAGAATCCCAAACTCTAAGAAGTGAAGTGGAATCTGCAATAAAGGAAATGGGGAAAAATAAATCATCTGGAACAGATGATATCCCAATTGAACTGCTACAGTGCCTACAGGCAGATGCAACTTTAGTGCTAAGTGAAATATGCCAACAAATATGGAAAACAAGGCAGTGGCCAAGAGACTGGAAATGCCTGATATACATACGGATTGAATAACTTTTTAAGGGGGGAGGGATTCAGATTTTACTTGTGTATGTTATATTTTATTGTTGTTAGCCTCCCCGATCGATCTCAAAGGGGCGGGATATAAATACATTTTATTATTATTATTATTATTATTATTATTATTATTATTATTATACCAATCCACAAGAAAAGAGATACAAAAGACTGCAGCAATTATAGGACAATAGCACTAATCTCACACGCATGTAAAATAATGCTCAAAATTCTGCAGCATAGAATCCAACCATACATGGAGAGGGAAATTCCAGAGGTGCAAGCAGGATTCAGAAAAGGAAGGGACACTAGGGACCACATTGCAAACATACAATGGACATTATCACACAGGGAGCTCCAAACAGAAGCCGGCTTTAAAGAGAAAGTGCAACCGCAAAAGCGGAAGCAATTAATTAGCCGGCTTTCCCCGTCTGATAACCTCCTGCGCATTTAAAAGGAGGTTACTCCAAATGGAAAGTAGGCAGAAACTGCTTCTTTTTATTTTCAGAAGATCCCCAAAAATAAAAAGAAGCAGTTTCTGACTACTTTCTGTTTGGATTAACCTGCTTTTAAATGTGACGTCGTCTGAAAATATACCCACTTTTGCGGGTTATTTTCAGTTTAAACCCCCGTTTCCTCACAGGATTTCCCCTGTGTGATAATGTCCAATGACTAATGGAGTGCACCAAAGAATTCCAAAAAAGAATTAGCATGTTTTTCATAGATTCCAGCAAAGCATTTGATTGTATTACAAAAAAACTATGGAATGCACTCAAAGACATGGGGGTTCCACTACATCTGATAGTCCTGATGAGTAATCTGTACCAAGGACAAGAGGCCACAGAACAGAATTCAGGGAAACAGAATGGTTCCCGATAGATAAAGGAGTCAGGTAAGTGCATCCTATCACTCTACCTGTTTAACTTATATGCTGAAAACATCATAAGAAAAGCAGAATTAGAAACAGAAAAAGGAGGAGTTAAGATAGGAGGAAGCAACATTAACAACCTAAGATATGTGGACGACACCATAATATTAGCAGAAGACATTCAGGAATTGGAACAGTTAAAAAGGAAGATCAAAGATGAAAATGCAAAGGCAGGTCTGATGCTGAACATTTAAAAAATAATAATAATGGCCGCAGAAGAAATACACAAATTCAATCTAGACAACAAGGAAATTGAAATAGTTAAGAATTCCCATATCTAGGATCAAACATTGACTAGAATGGAGACTGCAGTCAAGAAATAAGAAGACTAGGAATGGGAAGGGCAGCTATGAAAGAACTGGAAAAGATACTGAAGAGCAAAGACATACAACTGAGCGCTAAAGTCAGAATTGTTCAGGCCATTGTATTCCCAGTTACCATGTATGGATGCAAGAGCTGGGCTGTGAAGGAAGCAAACAGAAAGAAAATTGACTCATTCAAAATGTGGTACTGGAGAAGAGTTACCTAGGATACCATGGACAGCCAAGAAGACAAACAAATGGCTTCTTGAACAGATCAGACCAAGGCTCTCCTTGGAAGCAAAGATGATCAAGTTGAGACTTGTATTTTGGCCACATAATGAGAAGGCACGGATCACTAGAAAAAATAATAATGCTAGGAAAGGTAGAGCGTAGAAGAAAGAGAGGAAGACCACAAACCACATGGATAGACTCGAGTGGGGGGTTATGGGCAAGGGCTTGCAGGATCTAGGCAAGGCAGTGGAAGATAGGGATTCTTGGAGATGTCTCATCCATAGGGTCACCATGAGTTGGAACCAACTCGAGGGCAGCTAACAACAACAACAACAAATTATTTTTCTATCCATTGTATTTAATGGGCCTTGAACATCCAAGGATTTTGGTTTGCATTGGGGGTCCTGAGACCAAACTCCAGCAGATACCAAGGGTCCACTGTATTGCTAACATTCTGTCTCTCTTTTATGGATCTTGGTGCTTTGCTGATACATAAGAATTCCTAGGTCTCAAACAAGTACCATGTTCAGGCTTGCTGGGTTTAAACAAGATGAAGATCTCAGTCCAAGTTTTGAATCCTGTTTCCAGCTCTTGTAGGATGCAGTAGTACAATGGAATGCAATGTGGGTTTCAACACCATACAGAATATATATAGACTTAATATTTTAGCTGAATTTTTTGAAAAAAAATATCAGTTTGACAGAATCCTTTAGTCTTCTTTCCCATTATTCTCTTCTACTTACATCCTCTTAGTAAAGGGCATGCAAACTGCAGGCACCTCAGACTTCCATTTCAACACTATATCAGAATCTAAATAAGAATATCAGGTGATGCATCATGCCCCAGGATACAGCTCAGTTGAAACAAATTACATCTAAAAGATGCTTTAAAAACAATAACATTTACTTTTCCCTCTTTTCAGATTTTCTTCAATATTTGTGTAATATTTCAGCCTTACTAAGATTAAAATGTTGTGATCTCTGAGGAAGTAATCTTCAGATTAACTGGAAGTAAGGATGGAAAAACAGTTTAGATTAATTATTTGCTGTTGGGCTTATAATATCCATTGGGACATAAAGAGCAGAGGTTCTATTGATTTTTGGCAAACTGCATTCGGAATATTTTTTCTATTATATTTACAGTTCAGTGCATTGCTTTATTTTGCTATGTTGGTTCCTTTCAGAATTGCCAGCACTCTTATTCATAATTGGAAAGCCTACTGCATAGACACATGAAAGCAAAAACAAAGAAGAAAAAATCAATAAGATTTAAACTGATGTGATAGCCATATTATCAAATTAATCATATTAAATACCTAAAATAAATAATTTATAATTAACTTCCTATCAAGTGTTGATTTATAATATATATTTATTTAACTTTTCCTTGTCTATCTTTTCACTGTTATAAAGTTGCCCCTCTGTTTTCATGGACTTGAAGTCCATGTCCCTCACCCATTCACAGGGGGGTAACAGAGAGGGATAAAATGGGACAGGTGCCCCCATTCAAGCCTATGGGGCTTGAAAATTTGTTTTTCTGTTTTTGCAGGAGTGGCGGTCTGGAACAGATCCCTCATGAAAACAGGGGGGAGACTGTACTACAATTTTACCTATCCTATATTTTTCTTTTTGCAGTATACAGTGGGCTTTTGGTACCTTCTGAGGTCTGGTTCCAGGACCTTCTGTGGATACCAAAATCCATGGATACTCAAGTTCCATTATATGCAGTGGCATAGTAAAGTGATTTTTTAAATATAAAATAACAAAATCAAGGTTTGTTTTTGGAATTTTTATATTTTTAAATATTTTCAAGTCATGGATAGTGAAATCCGTGGATAAAGATTCCATGGATATGGAGGATCAACTGCATTTAAAATTTTCTCATTATTTTAATGTGCTATAATACAGTATATTTTCTAAATCTATTCAGTTTCTTATATTTTTATATCTTATATTCTTGTCGTTTTTAATTTAGAGTTGTCATTTAATCAATTACAAAATTATTGTTACAATTATTAATCAAATTTTAACTTCAATTTATCCCTCCATTTCTCTCTATCAATATTCCATTATTTTATATCAGTTTTTCTTGAGGGTGGACATTGTTCTTCTTTTGATTAGTGCCATTATTTCCACAAAGACAAGGAGTTTTAGCAGCCAGTGTTCTTGCGTGGGGGTTATCTTGTCCTTCCTCTCTGGGCAAATAGGAGTTTTGCAAACAATGTCATATGTATTCTTATTTTTCCATATTGTTTTTCAAGTTGCTTATCCATCATATTTAGCAGAGAAAAAAATCTGATTTCATTGGTATTTCTATTTTTAAAGCAGCTTATTTATATAAGCTGCTTTAAAAGCAGCTTATTTATATACCGCTTCATATCACGCTATGGGATGTCTAAGTGGTTTACAACTGTGAGCTGATTGCCCCCCAACAGCTGGATACTCATTTTAGTGACCTCGGAAGGATGCAGGCCTGAGTCAAGCCTGAGCCCTGGCTGGTATTGAACTCGCAACCTTGTGGTCTATGAGTGAGTGGCTGCAGTACAGGCATTTAACCACTGCGCCACCAGGGCTCATATTTAAGATTATAATATGAATGGCTTTGCTATCTACCTGTGAAAACATGTTCATTTTTTCTCTCCACACTTCCAACACATGTCAGTACATTTCCATGTTTATACATTTTAGCTAGCCTCACAGGTGATATGTACCCCCCATGGAGCATTTTATAGTAGTTTTCTCTCAGGTCACTACATACCATATATTTCCAAGTTACACTCCAAGATCTTTCCTACTGCTCTAATTGTATGTAGAACACCTTTTCATTGACAGGCAAAACCTGAAAATAGTCTCTCAATCCCACTGCTATTCCATTACCACCTTCATGCAATAGGTCCTTCCTGCTGCAGATCCACTTCTCAGGCAGTCATGTGGTGTGAGTGGGTGTGATTCTGCTCTTCTCCCCCATTCCCCTGCATTGGCCAACACTTTGTCAAAGCCAGCTGCTGTGTGCACATTCACACAGCAGCCAGGTTCAGAAGGCGGTTGGCAGACGTGAATTGCTCATTCCCACCCTTACTCCCTGCAGACAGGGTTTAGCAGTGCAGAAAACAGATCACATAACCATTGAACACCAAAGCACTGTGGGGGGAAATGGGATAAGAAATGATGCCAAACCAGTATTTCTCTCTGGCTTTTCTTTGCAAATGAAGATTTAGGAAGGACTCATCCCGCACTTTCTGCAAGCGTGCTGATGACTAAAAAGGCCAATCCGAGATAAA
>CM034703.1:271987756-272018662 GCA_020142125.1 Phrynosoma platyrhinos
TAGATGTTGAATAACATCGGAGACAGAATCACACCCTATGGAACCCCACAGGTGAGCTCCCTATTACAGGAGCAGCTGTCCCTGAGCAGCACCCTCTGGGATCTGCCTGAGAGCAAGGACTGGAACCACTGGAGCACAGTGCCCCCGATACCCAACCCCCTCAGGCAGTCCAAGAGGATGCCATGATCTATCATGTCAAAAGCTGCTGAGAGGTCTAGAAGCACCAACAGGGTCACACTACCCCTGTCGATGCTCAGCCACAGATCATCGGTCAAGGATAGATGGGTAGACTCAATCGGGGGGGGGGGGGGGTTATGGGCAAGGGCTTGCAAGATCTGGGAAAGGCAGTGGAAGATAGGGATTCTTGGAGATGTCTCATCCACAGGGTTGCCATGAGTCGGAACTAACTCAAGGGCAGCTAACAACAATAAGTTGTACTCCTGGACTTTTCACATACATCAACAGCATAATTTCCCCCAGTTATTGCTCTAAAAGAGATTGAATTTGCCTGTCGAAAGCAAAGGCAATAGCCTAAACCCAATTCCAAGTCTTAAACAGAGGAGATCCATGAATCAATGAAATCTGCACAAGTGTTGCCATTCAGCAATGGATCCAAGTTATCTACTTGAGCTAGGACTGCTAGTTGGAGTTAAGTCATTGTTTCCTGAATTGACTCGTTCACTTTCAGTAATGTCAGCACAGAAAACCTATTTATTTATTTCGATTTCATCTATATGCCACCTTTCTCCCAGAGCAGGATTCAAGGGGCTTACAAAAAGAATCACCTGAAAACCAGCATCAACTTTTTAAAGACAATTAAAATCATCACATTGAAACAGTATAAAATCATCAAAAAGGATACAAAAATAAAGTATCCCCCATAGGAAGCCTCGTGCAAACACTTACACATTAAAAGTCTATTTAAACAAAAAAGTCTTTGCCTGTCTGTGAAAGGAGAACAGGGAGGGGGCCTGCCTAGCCTCTTGTGGAAGGGCATTACAGAGGGTGGGAGCCACCACTGAGAAGGCTCTCTTCTAAATCTCCACAAAATGATTCTATGATGGTGGCCGGACTGAGAGAAAGCCTTCTAGCACTGTAAACCTGAGTCAATTGACTCAGACTCAAGTCAGTCTCAAGTTGCTTCACTGATTCAACTTGGATTCAACTCCACAATAATTGATACACTGACTCAACTCAATTAACTTGTATATTTTTAGTGACTGACTTGCTGGCTTATCTTCATCCAGAAATGATACAGAGCAGAAAATGGTTTTCCTTTGAACAACACTTCCATCTCCCTGCTATTTGCCTACCAGTCATATGACAGAAGCAGTACATATGACAGAAGTAGGTTTTTCAGCACAGTGATGATCACTCTAATGCCTTTGCCACTAACCACAGAGCAGGGCAATTGCTCTGTTCCCTGAACAGCCTTCCGTCATCACAATCAACAGAAGCTTGTCTGTGGTGAATTGTACATATCAATATTTTGTCTCCAATCTGAAAAACAAAGCACCATGGAGCATTTAAAATTACATTCAATGTTTTTTATTCATGCAAAATCATCAGTATCTCATAAAGGCAAAATATGGAAAGTTTATTACGATTTGGCTTGAATCCTTATTATTATTTTTGGCTATTTATTGATGTGCATGCAGAATCAGATGGTAGCTGAACAATTGAAAACATGTGCCTCAAAGAAAACAGAATTTATATAAGGAGCTGCTTCATGCTGATGCTAAGCTGGACTAGTAGACCATCAGGGCTAGTATTATGATCAAGCCTAACTAGAAGCAGTTTTCTTTTACCTATCTCAGATTCCTTAACTAGAGATGTTAGCAACTGAATCTGCAACTGTCTTTATAAACGCTGCAGCTCAAACCTCTCCTGCCTCCTCATTACTGTTATATCTGTTAATGAAGTAAATGTATTCCTGGGCATCATTGTTTTGATAGAAAATTTGGTAGCAAAGGCAGAAATAATATGGAAAGAATAGGGACAGATTCCTACACCACAAAAAGGAAGATTAATTCAACATGTTTCAGTAAACTTATTTCAAAGCTAAACAATATACACATGTGAAATGAAACAACCAGGCCAGGTAAACCTTGAATAAATTAAATCAAATCATTTTGAACCTTCTAGAAATGCTTGAACATTTCCCCCCAAAATGCATCCAGGGATGTATTTTTTTTCTTTCATCAATTTATCCTTTTCTTATGAGTTCAATTTTGATGGCACATTTATGTTCTTTTTAGCATGCTGAGGGTAGCTGGTGAGGTAGGTTTATCTGTCTTCCTATTTTTTTTTTCTGATTTACTGTTCACACATGCTCAGCAAGGGATTCTAGAGGCTGCTGCAATTAATCTAGCCTGTTGTAGGCAGGAAAACTTGGTTACAGTCCCATACTTCCCCAGCTCAAATTTTGTTTATTATATTGCTTACTGCAGACATGCTGCTGCAACCCAACACAAAATGTATGTTTTTGTTCAGTCTTCTTTCATCAACCTCCCAATGCCAATGCTGCTAAAAACATTCCATCTGGACAGAAGACAAGGAGGAAAATGGGAGGGGGCTGGCTAAGGATAAAAAGACTTTATTTTTTAAAAAAAGGAACATCTTTGCCAGAAGCTATGTTAGCTGAAGTATATATATCATATAATTTTTTGACAAAAAACATAAGGTAGAGAGATCTGATCACATAATGCAAATAATGTTGATAATAAAATTGCAGAGATATATGAGCATAATATACAAGATAATGGCTATTTTTATTGCATTTCTACATTTATGGCATTTATGTTTTTAATTACTAATGTGAAACTGAACCATTTTCACATGTTCTTGGATAAGGAGGACTTCAAGCCTGCATATGGGAGAGGTTCTGCATTGGTTGCCTCGGTAAATTAAACACTGCAGATATTTTGTGCCAATTTATGTCTGTGTATACACACACACACACACACACACACTCATTCAGGTGTTCATACAGAGAATGTATGGATTGATAAAAAGGACTACCTGCTGTGCTAACATCACCCACAGTGTGGTCACAGTTATCACCCCAGCCCTGGTGTCTGTATAATGTGTGAAAGGGAGATGGCACTTATACATGCTTCCGGCTGTTGAATGGTTATCAGATGGAGGTAAGCTGCAGGCTTGGCCTTGCTTTTCTTCCTTCCAGCCTTTGCTATATGCACACAGAGGAAATAAGAGAATGGGACATATTAGTCTTTTTTATAATAATTTCTGTACAACAAAGGATCTATTAGATATGACTTCAGCTACTAAATTTAGCTAAAAGAAATTTTGACAAAGTTTAAGAATTCCTTCCTTCCTATTGCCTGCATTTTTCACTTAGCTGAAAGGATCCCAGGGCAGTGCACATAAAATCAATGAAAACCTATATACTTACTACTCAAAGACTTTTTACTCAGATATATTGCTACTTTCACAGTCAATGTTGTTATAGCTAACGGTCTTTCACTGGAGAGCATTTGTAGACATGCTAATTGTGTACTGTTACTTTTAAAGCCTGTCCCTGGAAGACTTCATATGTAAATGTCCTTGTTTCTAACTTATAGTTCTGCACACACTGCTGTTAAACCTTTCATTACTGCTGAGTTCATGAAATGAATGAAGATCAGTGTCCAAAGTATAAGAGAGGGAGAGAGGCACAAAACCCATTCATGACAGGTCCCTTAGCTAATGATTTTAGATGGCTACAGATTAGCTACAATTTAGCTACAATGAGAACAGGAGCTAGGTGCAACTTATAGAGACCATTTCCTCCCCATTCAACCACTAACGAAGGTGACAATATACTGGCAACTAATTTCCAACTGTTAAGGAAAAGCCATGCTTTTAGATATGTTTTTAGCATTCATCACTTTCAAAGTAATATATGTTCAGTTTTGATTACTGAAGTATAACCAGCAGCCTGATTCCAGAGTTAACCAGACATAGAATGGATATTATAGCAGTTGCTGACAATAACTGCTGACAATAAAAGCAGAGATCACCAGACAAGGTATAGAAAACCAAACCCACTGAATAAATTCAGTGATGTCCATTGATCATAGCACAAATCTTTGCAACTTAGGCATTGACTGTAGTTGATGATATCTGTGGTACCCCACCTTGAGCCTTGGAGAAAAGGTAAGAAATATTATCATTATCATTATCTGTACAGCTTCCAGTTGGTGTTGCTCAGTGAAAAATTGGACCAGGAAGAATGAGAGGGGTTTTGGAGGTACTACTGTGGGAAACTGTCTATGCTTTACTGTAAATAGCAACAAGCTGTCCAGGAACTATTGTAGGAAAGAGCAGTTGCAATCCCCCAACTCCACAAACCTACATTATCAGCCAGAAGCTGTATGGAGCAGTGAAGGTCTGTTCTGCTGGTGACTGATATTTCCACCTCCCAACATTGAGCAAGTCTGCATTGTGCTATTGCCACAGGGGTCCTGCTTTTAATTGTAGCAGCCTTGCTTGCTGCTGGAAGGATTTGGAAGCATCCTCTTCCTGTGCCCTGATTGTCAGCTGAACAGACCTCTATCTTTCAAAGTGGCTGCTGGCGATTAAGGAAGTCTTGGGAAGGCATTTGCAATTTGCAATAGTGCCACAATTGTGAATGCTTAGATTTATTGAATATGGAGCAGTTACATGTCTGTAACTCAAAGTTACGAATCATAAATTATACATTTGACATAATTCCTGAAAACCTACAATGTATTATTAAACTAAGTTCACATCCTTGTAAGTTTTCTGATTGGTTAGTAGATAAACATGTATTTTAACCAGCAGTGGCTGAGATCCAGTGACTATAGTCAAGCCATCTTCAAAAGTTATAGCATGTAGAAATGAAGATTTAATCCTCACAGATTCTGCTATTTGTGTTTACTGAAGTTGTAAAAGTTTATATTTTTACTGAATGGACATGACATCAATGACAACATATCTAAAAGAGAAGTTCCAACTATGAATTATTAAATCATCATCATTATCTAATTAATTTATATCCTGTCTTCATCTCAAAATTGGAACTCAAGGTGGCTTACAGTTTTTAAAACAGCAAACTTAAAAACATATAAAAAGTGAATATTAAAATAGAAGTAAACTAGGCACAGTATTAAAATACTTCAAATCTCTAGTTAAAATAATAAAATGCAGATAAAAAATATTTTTAAAACTACTAAAAACAATTCAGTTTAAAACAATACAGCACCCCTAGCCCCATCTTTAAAAATATTCTGTATTAGAAGCTTGTCAAAATGAAAAAAGGGTTTTGCTTGCTAATGCAAAGGCAACATTTTTGCCTCCCTGGGGACAAGCCAGAGTCTAGAGGCAGCCACTGAGAAGACCCTTTCTCATGTCCCCACCAACCATGCTTGCAATGGTGATAGGACTGAGAGAAGGGTCTCTCCTGATGATCGCAGAGCTTAGGCAGGCACAAACAAGGAAATACAGTTTGCCAGATAGCCCGGAGCTGAGCCATATAGGACATTGTTTTGTATTTTTAACTGTTGTTAGCCGCAGAGGGGCAGGGTATAAATTTATTTATTTATTTATTTATTTATTTATTTATTTATTTATTTATTTATTTATCTATCTATCTATTTATTTATTATTACCAACATAACCAGATATACATGCATGAGTCTGAAACTGAGCAGATGACCAACTAGAATAGATGAATGGCTTTGTTCAACAACATAACTTGACATAACATAACAGCTCATACAGGGAGACAGAGTCTGCTAGGTAGCCTGGACATGAAGCCATACAGGGCTTTATAGTTATACCTAGCACTTTGAATTGTGTCCAGAAACAAAGTTGGAGTCAGTGGGTCATCCATTTGCCCTAAGAATATCTTCAATACATATTGTGTTGAAAATAACTACAATTGTTGGAAGAATTGATCTATGCTAGGAATGAGCAAATGTGTTAGCAGATCTGGAGGGCTGTGCCTCCTGCCATACCACCCCTGCAAAAAATCTAGGGGATGTGATGGACATTTTTGCCAGTTTTGTGCTTTCTCTGGTCTTTAGGTCCAGGAGAGGTGTCTTTAAAATAGCAGGTAATTATTTTTAATTTTTACTTCTGGGTGCCACAAGTGGCTCATGGTCTGCACTTTGCCCACCCTTAATGTGGGCTGTTGACTGGCTTTGGATCTCCTGAAAGAACTGATTTTCCCTTTGTGCTAAGTCCCATTGCTTCCACTGAGAAACTATCTCTCAAAAACTATTTTTCAGCTATAATAAAGGAAACCAAAGACATATATAATTTTGCTTTCATGTTCCTATTTTCCTATTTTCTCGCTAAAGAAATTGAGTAATTTTTTTCTTTTTGCAGAGCTTAGCTTTTCATTGATAATAGAATTCACAGAGTCCTGAGCATTGTTATAAATTTCAGTCCTGGAACCTGTGGAATTATTCTGGATGAAGTTTAATATTTTTGAATTAATCACACATTGAATTCATGAGGTTTTTCACAAATGTACATGAAACCCTTGCTATCCTTAATGGCTGTCAGGTTTAATACCTGCTGTGAAGTTCCTGTAAGCTTCTTGCTATGAAAAATTGTATTTACATGAAAACCATATAATGGAACCTGAACATCTATTTATTATTATTATTATTATTATTATTATTATTAATCTTGGTTGAGATTGTGGCTCCAAATGATGCATGACCTCTTTTTTTTAAGAGAGAAAAGTAAACTATAAGCTAAGTTAAATGAACTTTAAAAGTGAACATGATTCATAACAGATACAATGTTAAAACTGACCAGACAAAGCAGATAGAAATTCTGTCTTTTTAATGGTAATATGTTTAAATGTATTTGCAATGGAGTTTGAAAAATTAAAAACAGTCCTCCTTCGTGCGTATCTGATGAAGATGAAATTTTGGAGTTTGCATTTGAAAGGATGGTGATGCAAACAGTATAGACGGGTGAAACGTCTACTTGAATTAGCTTGGTTGGGGAATAGTAGTTTTAAACTGATGATCACATATAATCTGCAATGTATTAGGAGCATATTCTTTATTGCCATCCCCATATTACATTTCAAATACTTTTCCATGGAATGTTTCAAAATGCCAACTAAAATTATTATATACTTCATAGAAATGACATATGTCCCTTCAACACTGATCTAGGACTTTATTATTATGAGTATTTGGACAGTTTAAAGACAAGAGATCGCTTATTGTGGTTTTCTGTGTCTCATTCTACCTCTGTCCTTTGCACTGCCAACTCTGCTTTCTTTTTCTCACAGCTTGGTCCTAAATCTTCTGTATCTGCAGCTTTTGCTTTAGACAACACTGTTTTTAAAGGGGAATGTGTCCATAGTATCCACTACAATTACGAATCTGTGAAATTTAGGCTCCTGAAACCTGACATGCATACTAAGGAAATCCTGGGGCGTGCACTTAGAGGTCATTTGGTTTCAAACATGGATTAATTCATGTTAGTTATTTTTTTCTGTCTGCAGCTTGCACTATCATATTCATTCACTAGGTGATAGACTATGCTGCATATCAGAGAAGAAACTGCAGTCAGTTTCTGGCATAATCATTTCTTCAGAGGGCCTTTAGGCAGTGCCACATGGACCACAGTAAGACCAGCACAGAGAAGCACATGCTTCCAAAATACAGAGGGATGTGGGAGGGAGAGAAGAAAAGAGAGAAGGAGCTTGTGTTGCCCTGGTAAGAAGCAGAGAAGAGAGCAAGCAGAAGAAAAGACTCAAAATCAGGGGCATCATTAAGGGTGTGTGACAGTGCGGACCGCACCTGGTGACACCCTGAGGTGGGATGACAGCACTGTTTCCTAAACATCTTTTTGGTTCAATCACCAAAAATGGTGATTAAAACAATTATTATGATTTCAGGGTAGGGTTTTGTGTGCCATTTTAGATGGCCCAATGAAAGATTTTAAAGAATTGGTTTGTTTTGAAGCTGTGTTGATGGAATTAATCCATGCTGTTTTGTTTATTTCTTGCATCCTGCCTTTCTTCCATTATGGAATTCAAAGCAATATATGTGGAGTTTCCAGGTGGCTGTCTATGCAGACACTGATCAAATTCAGATCTGTTTAGCCTCAGCAAGATTACTCCATCATGTCCCTTCAGACTTTGCCCTGGGTGACTTACATGGTAGAAAGTAGTTGTGTGCCTTGTCATAAGCAATATCCTCTTTTATATTTAATTCCTACATTTATATCCTTGAATTAACAGGATTTTTATGTAATTGATATCCTTTTTTTTAAAAAAGGGAAAAAATCAACATCTGGCAGCTCTCAGTGTTATTATACATTTAAAAGATATTAAGATATTTCCAGGTGCCTTGCAGACACTGTACAGATATTGCAGATTTTCAACAAGGCAATTAGAGTTCTCTGATTAACATTTCAAGGCAGCAGTGTTGTCATGAGGATTCTGAAGAGAGCAGCATTCCTAATATGATGCTTCATATTAGCTTCTCATTCTCGTCGCCTCAGACTAAGGCCAGACTCCCAAAACCCCACACAGGTAAAGCAGTACATTTGAACTCTGTGGGCGTATGAATAAATGCAGAGAGCTGTGCAGTAGGCATTTCAGATGCCCTTTCTATTCAATTGCCAGGAACTTGGGAAAACATTGGTACTTAGAAGAGAAAAACTACTCTCCCCTGGCTGGATAAGAGCAGCTGGTGGGCAAGGCGAAAGACAGAGCATTCAACTCTTGTGCGGACAGGAGTATGGGTGGGTAAAGAACATCCTGGTCAATACAAGAGAGAAACCACTTGGTTTGGCAGGACTAAGATTTTTACAAGCTATGTGACTGTATACTTCTGTTAGCATGGAGAGGTACTCATTGTAAGGATCTATTCCCATTACTCAGTTATAGGGCTTCATTGTTATTACTCATTAAAGGATTAAAATATACTATGCTGTTTTGCTCATTGCTGAATGGCATAAAACTTGAAAAATTCCCATCAAGATTAATTATATTTATTAAACTGCATTAGATGCCCTTTGAAAGTATGTACTAAATTTCACTCATTATCCTTATGATGTGAGCTTGTTTCTGCTCATTGGGTTACTTTTGAAATGCAACATCATAACATCCTCATTTCCCAAAACTAACTCACTACAAATGACTAGGTTACTTAGCTAATTACTGAGTTTTTTGTGTAATCAATGAATGCTGGATGAGCCTGTAGATCTTGCCTGCAGTAGTGGAATAAAACAAGGAGAGATGAATATGCAATATGGATGGTTGGAATTCCATCTTTTTACTACAGCTATTATCCACAGTTCTGATTGAGGAACTCAACCTCCACCCCAAATTCTGTTGATCTGATTGTACTCTTCTCAAATTAGATTAACCTGTATGATGATACATCACATGCTTTACTATTTTCAGGTCTTCTCATGAAGAAGATTTAAAGCAAAGCAGCTTCATTTATATACGGCTTCATACTGCGCTATGGGGTGTCTAAGCAGTTTACAACTATAAGCTCATTGCCCCCCAACAGTTGGGTACTCATTTTAGCAACCTTGGATTCCCAGGATTCCATAGCACTGAGCCATGGCAGTTAAAGTGATGTCAAACTGCATTATTTCTGCAGTGTGGCAGCAGCCTAAACTAGGGGTGGGAACTGTGTGGACTTCCAGATTCTGTTGGGCTGTACTTCTCAAGATACTCATCATTGGGGCTCTGGGACTTGTAACCAACAAGATTTGGAGGACCACATGATTCAGACCCCTGACCTAATGTATCACAGTCCACGTTGCAGTAAGTAGGAAAGACAAAGAAAGAAAGAAAGAAAGAAAGAAAGAAAGAAAGAAAGAAAGAAAGAAAAGGAATCAACCACAGCAATACTGTAGAGGTTTTAAAAATATCAGATCTGCCTAATAAAACACATTTACTTTACATTTCTCTGAAGATTTATTATTCTTGTAGTTACTTCTTGGTTCAGTTGTTGATAAGCAACTAAACTGAAACAATATGTCTAAAAGAGCTGGGACCTTAAAATACTCAAGATTTTTTTTCCTACTAAAATATTCATTTTTTTTAACCAAAAATTGTTCACAAAGATTTTTCTAAAGATTAAACAGTAGTCTAAATCAAACCCTCAATTATATTCTAAAATATATTGGAATTCACCAAAAAGCCACGGACTTGCTTTAACTCCGACTTTACTTGTTTTCTCTGGTTTCTGTGATGCAGCTTGGACACAGAATTTTTTTTTTTTTTATTTTCTGAAGTATGCCTTTTAAAAAAAGGATTAAAGAAAATAAAAATAATACGCATTCAGGAACACTGAATGAAAAACATACACTCTGTATTCAGTATTCATGTCTGCTAAAGGTCTGAAGTATATAAAGGGTAGGGCTTTTATTAAGAACAACAATTGTTTTAAAAGCACTGCAAATGTATTCAACAAAACTTTAGAGGTAAATCCAGTTATTAGTGTCTACTAATATGATACTTGCACATGTTGACTTTGCAATTCTCATTCATTCAGTGGTTCTATTCTAGATGGAACTAGCAACTCCTTTAGACTCTAGAGTTGAACTGAAGGAAGGATTAATAATTTTCAAAGAAAATTCTTTAAGATTTAGACTTTTTAAAAGATGTTCACCTTCTCACAGGTTTTCATCCATCACACAGCTTCTTAAACAATTGTTATATTTACTATCCAAGATTATCTTGCTTTCTCTTTAAAATATTCTATTAATATCAAACCAATGAGAACCAATGCAAAGATAAACATGAATAAAAGCTGAACTAAAGACATTTTGTGAGAGTTTATGACTAAACATTCCCAGGTCCTTTTCTTTAAAAAGAAATAACACAAGTGGGAGCTCCATCTTAAATTGCCCAGCTAATTCCAGTCCCATACTCATCATCATCCTCAGCCATGGGTGAAACCAGTGTGGTCTGTAAAGCTTTATCAGCATGGACTGTATAGATGAGATGTACTTTATCCAACTCACAAAGAAAAAACATACCAAACATTCACAGAAAAAGAGACAGAGAGTAAGAGAGATACAGAGAAATAAACTAAATACGGTCTAAACATTGCTGAAATTAATAAGATCTTTATATCATGTTGTGCCCTGCAGGTGCAGTCAACAACTTTTTTTGAAAGGCTCTTAAATCTCCCTGATGTTAATAGATCTGAGCATTTCACTGTGAGTTCTGTGGGGCTGGCAATCTGATTTGAGGCATATTTACTTTGAAGCAACTTCCATTGAGTTCAATGGTAGCTACTCTTAGGTATAGTATTGCAGCCTTAAGCACAGATTATGCTCACAATGGAATAGAAAATATGCATTGGATGGCAAATAGAAGCAATATGGGTAATTGCTCAGACTGAAGTATTTTTCCTATTTTATTACATTTAAGGTTGCATGCAGTTGCTTGCCAGGGGCATCTGGTGTATGTGATAGAGGACTGCATATCTCAACTAATTTTCCTTTCCTTTCCTTTTAATACTTGCCCTTGCTTTATTCTGGGTGTTTTTATGCTGGAAAAAGGCCACCACTAAAATGGCTGTAGAGTTTCAGGAGCACTCGAGGTTTGGATAGTGTGTGTGTGTATGTGTCTGCAGTGAAACAAGAAGAAAAACATGACTGGCAATTAAAAAACAATTTTTCCCCTCCTGGTATCATTAATCAAATGCATAAGCAATTCATGCAGTGACACCTGGCAGGGTTAATGTTTAAGACCTACAGCAATTACAGTTCCCCTGAAAATCGCTTGGCCAGCAAGTCACATAAAAGCCTGTGATTATGAAGGAAATGGGAATTAGCAGAAAAATTTAGGGAAACCAGTTGAAATGCACTAGTAGCAAAGAGGCCAAGAGAAATCTAACTGATTGGAGTTCCCCAAGGGAGAGAAAAAAAGAGACCTGGGGTCACGCCTTCTCCAAATTAGTAGTGTCTGTCATTTGAAACCCAAATAAAGCAGGAACAGACAAATAAGAGAGGTTTTTTTTCCAATGGAGGAACTCCTCAGCATTCTGCTGCACCTAAATTTAGCAAGGCCAGGCACAATTAAATGCTCAGATTGTGTAGGTTTTAATTCAGCCACTCCTCATCTCCTTTAGTTTTAAAAAAAAATGTAATAGGTGTAGAGCCCCATTCAGATCTTAATATTAAACTGGCTTTTAAATTTTAAAATGATAATTAAGTATTAGGTACAAAAGTTCTCTTGTTTCCCTATTTGACTTTCCATATTTACATATTTGCATCTATCCCCAAGTGCAAATATAATTATGGAGAAACTTAAACTACTTGTATCTGGGACTTATTTTATAGCCTGTGCTTATTTGCAAAATGTTGGCAGAACACTTTTAAGACCAGACATTTTAATGTGCTAAGGGGGGAAAAAAGAAATGCTAAAAGTAAACAATAGTTTAAGAGCAGCATGTGTGCTATTACAGCCAAACTATTTAGTACTGAATGTTTTAAGGCATTAGCCACAACTTTTACAGAAATAAATCTTGATTGTAGAATGGGGTACTTTGTATCTAGTGGAGATGAACCTGTTTTTGGAATCTGATAAAACAGAGAATGGTCCTTTCTCTTCCAAGTGAGCAATCACCATTTTTAGACTCCTTGAACTTAAAACCAACCCAAGAAGTGGAATTGCTTTTCATATTAATCTGTACATCATGAAAGGAAATTGAGAGATAACGGAAATGAATATTTACAGATATTTTGGTAAGATTCAAAAGTGAAACTGTATAAGAAACCAAATGTCAAATATTTAGTTTGGTGTTGGGCTAGGCCAGCTTTAGCTTTAGGCAGACTAAAGTTGTTGCCTTGGGCAGCAGAAATGGCAACATGTTAGTGGAAGGACCTCCATGTCACTGTCCCAACCTTTGTCCTCTAGTTTGTTGCCTTCCAACATAAGAATCATCAATGTAAATACAGGATGCATGTGCCAAGCAAGCAACATCAGAGTGTGATCAAGTCAAGATTACAAAAATTATTAATAAGGAAGATCATACCTGCTGCAGAAGTGTGGTCTTGCCTGAGCCTACTGGGAAAGGCAAGACTCTGCTCCCCTTCTCTTCCCCTGCTGAATTAATTGAGAAAAGTACGGTACTTTAAACACAATTTTTAGCAACTGACGTAAGCTGAAGTAGCTGAGGAGAAATAGGGATGGGAAAAGGGGAAAGGAGAAAGGGGAAAGAGGAGAGAGAAACTGGGATATTTTTAAAGCTGTTAAAAAAAAGTGGGATCACAGAGAATTAATCAGGATGATCCCCACCAAACTGGGATAGTTGAAGGATATGCAGTGCTGTTAGGATTTATACTGAACAGAAAAGTGTCCTGTTTTGTTCTTCACCTCAGGTAGCAAAATATCTTGACCTATCCTGTTTTTGGACCAGACTTCAGCATTTCAGTTTACTGCAGCCTATCTTCACCATGGGCCTTAGTTACTCACCATCATCACCCACAGTTTCTTGCTTCTTCCAGGCAGGCTTTTTTGTACAACAGCTCCTTCAGAGAAGGAAATTGAAAGCCTCCTCTGAAAAGGGATGGAGGGACTGGTACCTGATGCCTTTAAACATCAAAGCTTCTGTTCAAATGTTATTCTGCATTCAAGAAAGACAAGACCAATTTGCACGTTTTGGATCTGATGCCTCACCTGTTAATGTTAATTGCTGAGCTGGTAATGCCAATTCATCTTGCCAGCTCACAGCTGTCACTCTGCGGAATTTTCTTCTGTTAACATTTGCCCTCAAGTATCCAAGGATACAAAGCTAACTTTGTTTCTGCTGTGTAAATTTGTCAGTCAACATGGAAGTGCACAGTCTTCCATCTAAATAAAAAAATAAATTTCTCCAGTTCCATATGACCAGGTAAGTAATTAGACTGAGAGATGCAAGAATTTATTTCTCTCTTCCTCACACCTAATCTTCAAAATGCCCATACTGGTCACTCCTTTCACCTGTTAACTTCCAGAACCAGCTCCCCTTACCCTACTCTATTCCAGGTATCTTTCTCCAAGTAAATATAGAGAATAATCTGTTGACCCAAACTGTATATTAAATCCATCCGTATCTGATAAGTAAACTGGAGGTTGGTGTCAAATAGGATTTGTTAGTCTTTGAGGCAGAGATGGGGAGTGTATAGCCAGACATCACATGCAGCCTTAGAGTACCACTTTTATAGCCCCCAAAGCCTCCCAGCAATCACCTGAGCCTCACCAATTCTTCCCAAATCTTCACCCGATCAGATGACTTTCCTGGGATAATGACTCTTTAAACCCCCAATTTTCCCCATGTGATAAGGTCTAAGTAAATCAAAGTAATATTGTATGAACAAAAGGAATAGGAAAGTCCTATAGTAATAAAGTTCAGTGTCCTCCTAGTTGGACTTCCCACAGCTTGCCAAGTGTTCACAAACTGCATGGCTGTTGTCATTGCAACCCTTTGTCAACCCCAAACCAGTTGCAATTAATTTACCCTAAATTCTGAAATCCACATTGTACTGGGATTAATTTCTCATCTCCATTCCCCATGTTATTTTTTTTCCATTCTGTTCCCCACTCAGATTTTTTTTCACAAAGGTATCCATAACCTGAGAACATGGTGGGGATTTTCAATGAAAATGTTGCAGACTGGGCTGCAAACATCTCACATAATGTCTCTTTATTTTTATTTTTTTTACTCCTGGTTCCTCTTTGTGAATGTCACACAGACACGCACATGCAAGTAGCTGGTTGAGATGATTAATTTGCATTTTCAGAGAAACCCTTTAACATCTATACAAGGGAACATCAGAGAAACTTCAGGGATCATCTTAGGGTGGAACTAGGTTCCATGACTGCTATCTGCCTTTACTATAGGCAGCAAATGAGCTGGAGTAAATTGTCAGTACTCAACACCTGTCATGTACAGGATAAATTCAGTTCAGAAATCCAAGCTTCACTAATGAAAAAACAGGAAAAAATATTCAGAAACTATAGATGTATGTTGTCAGAACTTTTTAAAAACTTATTACAATGAAATATTATTAAAACAATGAAAACGTTACATAAAAACAATATAAAATTACAAGCATTAAAATCACAATAAAACCATGATACTCACCCATATAGCAAACACCCATTATAAAAAGCCATCCCATGATTACACATTAAATGCTTTCCTGAATAAAACTGTTTTTGCTTGCTGATGGAAGGCCAGCCTCACTTCCCATAAAAGGGCATTCCAGAGGGTGGGAGCAGCCAACAAGAAGGTTGTCTCTCATGAACAATTAAAGCATACAGTAATTCAAACATTACAGTGGGCTGACACCCCATTTGCTCATACAATCAAACTCATTTTTCCCTTTTTCTTATGATCACCCTTCATTTCACCCCATACCAGCCATACTCATGAACGGGGTAGGCAACCTTTCCCCTTTAAGGGCCGAGGGACTTCAGCTCCCAGAAGCCTCAGCCATGTTGGCCAATAGCTCCTGGAATTCTGGGAGCTGAAGTCCCTCGGCCCTTAAAGGGGAAAGGTTGCCTACCCCTGCTCATGAGACAGACCTTGAAATTCCCAACACAGCTTCTCCTTCCTCACTCCCATCTGCTTGTTAGCCTGCAAAGGAATGTGAATAACAGTCTTAACAATTAACATAGGACTACATGTTCCATCATTCAGTATTAATACCTTACAATACATTGTGAGGAAGCAAAGCTATGGCAGGTAAATCTACCCTATTAACCATGGCAGACAAGCTGAAAGACTCAACTCCTGACAGCAGCATCAACACGCAACAACATTTTGAGATAGCACAAAGTGATCTCTTTCTTTCTTTGCATGGCAGGGGGTTGGACTGGATGGCCCTTGTGGTCTCTTCCAACTCTATGATTCTATGATTATATGAGAACAGAGGCAGAAAAGTCACAGCAGCAGTCCACCCATCCCAATCATCCAATGCAAGAGGCTTAGGCAGGAAACCACAGAGAAGATGAAATGAGGGAAGAATGGAGTGACAAGATGGAAGGTTGCAAGGTCCCTTGATGAGTTGATGGTGCTAGATGGTCCTTGCTGTGCAGTGCATAAATTCAACTCCTAACTTTGGGATCTACCTTGTTGCCTCCAGCACTGGAAGATAGGCAGAGAGGATCATAACAGCTTTGAAATATATCTTGGTTAAACTTACATCTACTGCCTACCCATCTGCCTTTCAATGAAATTGCATGTGGTCCTTGCTGCACTATTAAGTAAACTAGAATACCAGTATTATTTGGGCTCTAAAAGGATGTTGCAAACCAGATTATGCCTGCTGCTCTTCTCTGCTTCTTAGAGGTCAGGTCTGCTTATCCAGTGTCCACTGTGATATCTTTCATTGCAGCACTTTACCTCCTTTATCTTCTTTGAATGTTTCTTTGCTGTAGACTTCAAGTGTAATGTTTAGAAATGCAAATCATAAAGTCCTACAGATTTGTTGAACTGTAGCTCCCAAATTCCTAGCTTATTTTAGCTAGGGCTGTGAGGATTAGTAATTCAGAAACATCTGAATGTTTATACAATTCCCACTCCTACTCCAATGAAAGGTGTTCCCTTTCTGTTTGGGAGTACAAGGGTATAAGCAACATGAACTGACAAAATTGTTTACTCAGGAAAATACAATGTTATTTATTTTTGAAAAATGCAGCTTTGAAAGATGTCTAGCACACAATTTCCTTGAAGCTACCATCTGAGATTTGGTAAGGTAAACCCCCCTTTTGAGGTATATTATGTCTTCATAGTTCATATAGATGTATATATATATAAAAATAAAATAAAACAGTCCAATGGCCATTTTGATTGCTCAATTGGTGCATGTCATTGGAAGGGCTGACAATCCAGATGTTTGTATTTTGATTTGGATCTGGGATTGAAAGCAGATTGGATTTAGTCCCTATCAATCCAGATCAATCAATACAGGTTTATCCAATCAGGATCTGAATTAATTTGAGAAGGATGGACCCCTGCAAATCCCTATCATGTCGAGTGAAGTCTTGTTTCAGTTGGGGAGAAATACCACAAGATGTAGATGAAGATAATGCTCCAGCACAGTCGTTCTCAACATTTGGTCCTCCAGATGTTTTCAGCTCCCAGAATAATTGCCCATTGGCCTTGCTAACTGACACTTCTGAGAGTTGAAGTTCAAAATATTTAGGAACAAAGGTTGAGAACCACTGCTCTAGAGAAATACTGCTACCCCTGGAGACTTGCAGGACCAGCGGTTTTCATGAGAGAGAGAGAGAGAGAGAGAGAGAGAATGTGGGAGTATCAAAAGGCATTGAGGCTTACAAAATAGTATTGGAAACTCCCTCAATACTGATGAAACCCCATGATCCTTTAGGCATGCTGGTGGGGCTTCTGAGAATTGTAGTCCAAAATATCTGGAGGAAGAAAGGTCCCATCCTTGGTACAAATGAATGTAATAGGATGAGAGCATTTTGGTTCTTTGAAGCTTAAACATTTAATAGATTTTTTTTTAAAAAAAATGTTCTAACTTTTGCCAAATGACAGCAATACAGTGCAGTTGGGAAGAAGGTAAAATATGAGGTGTATGTGTGACAATAAACAGTCCCAAGCTGAATGCAAACATATGGTTATTGTTTAGTGAACTGCAGAACATAAAGGCACAAAAGAGTCCCACACAATGTAGGTAAAGCAGAGGATATATAACTAATCCAGAAAGAGAGGAAACTTCTAGTGTGAGTGGAAAGAGTTCAGCAAAAAAGCAGCTAAGATACAATAGGATCAACCATTTAAAAATTTATTGATGAGGCAACCATTTGGGGGATATATAGATGCCAGAGACATTTGGTATCATTTTACAGTGTAGATTTCCAATGTTGCCTGTTTTAATTGGATATCCTTCCACAAAGCAACATCAATTAACCCTGAGGTTCCACCGATTGTGTGTTTCATATGTTTAATGTGGTTTTGATACTAACAAAATGTGCAGGCATGATGTGACTAAATGATTTCAAACTCATGTAGAAACATGTGGATAAAAAAACAACAACCATATAATTATTCGACACTGTAGGGGGGTCCAGTATGGAGTAGTGGTTTGACTGTTGGGCAGGGTCTCTGAAGACCAGGAAAACACAATGACATTTGATTCTGAAAGATTTCCACATCTGTATGTATACAGTCAGTGGAGGAACAGAAAAATGGCCAGAAATCCTTTACATTTTTATTTTTTTAAAATATTCTTTTGTAGCATTCTCTTCATTTCAAAGAAGAAACTACTGGCTAATATTTCTTCACTTTGTCTACTTCTATTTAATTTCAGATCTGATTAGCACATTAAAGGACAGCTTTAGGATGACTGTTTCAGAAAACAGTCTGGTAAATGATTGGTAAATTCTTCCTGTCTCCATGCATATATGCACAATCACATGTTGCCTACATAGATGGTGTGAAAAAGGACATGCAGCAGATTGCTAAGGCAGTAATCACTGCTAGAAAAAAATTGTAATGACAAACAGACTCTCTTCTTACCGTTTTCCTTACATAAAGCAATGAGTCTAATGTTCTAAAAACTGGGGTGACAGTCAAGAGAATGCATATAAATTAGCTATGTTCCTCTTGTGCAAGGAGCATATGCAGATCAAGGAAGAGCTAGAAAATCCCATTAATATTCCTGTGATTTTTGAAGATTAGTTTTTGAACATGTGATCTTTTTAAAACATGGATTAGTGGGTTATCTATTAAAGCACAGAGGAAATCAAAGGGCTAAGTGCAAGGGAAAGTGTCTTGTATAAATTATTAAAAGGAGAATTCTCCATAAAATGTTGATGAAAGACACCTATTTGCTTGTTGATGCTCTTACTTGCATTATTAAGGAAACAGCATCATCGTCCCATAAGATATTAGACTGGATCCAGAGTTTGATTCTGACAGCAACCTGGAGCTTCACTGAAAATGGAACTCCACTGGCAAAGGGACAGGAAAATCAATATTACCAGTTTTCTGCTCTCTAACACATGCAGGGCCATTGATCTGAAGGGAACAGATTTTTTGGGTGGCTTATAGTGGTGGAAGGAGGCAGCAAATGCAATCTACTCCTCAATTCAGCCAGAAGAAAAACTCAATTGAATCAAACAAGACACATGCAGATCAAGAAGGAGCTGGAAAATTCAATTAATATTCCTGTTTGAATATTGGTAGATTAATGCCTTATTTATTAAAGCATGGGGGAAAGTTTGCTGAAAGTTTATAAAAATGGTCATACTACAGATGGTTTCTTTCTACTTGTCTTCAATGAAGCCTCCCTGACCACAACACATTCTGTGTCTGCAACCTTTTTGAGCTGGGGGTCAGGTTGCTATCCCTCAGACAATTGGGGGGCCAAAGCACCATAAATAAATAAATATTTTTTTAAAACATTATTTTTTTAAAAAAAAATATGCATGCACATTCTCTCAGCCCCAGAAAAGCCATGGCAAAACCCCTGTGGAGTTTTTGCCAAGAAAACCCAAAGAACAAGTAATAACAATAATCAATATCATCATGGTGGGTGGCGGCGGCTGGGGCAGCGGTGGCAGGACCAGCCTCGGGCCAGTCCAAAGGCCTTGGGGGGCCGCATCCGGCCCCCGGGCCTTAGGTTTCCTACCCCTGGTTTAGATTAAAAGCAAGACTGTTAACAAATAAAAGTAAACTGACTGATTAAACTTTGCAGGATAAACACAACTGTAGATGCCTTTTCAAAGACACAGAATGTGTTGTGGTCAGGGAGGCTTCATTGAAGACAAGTAGAAAGAAACCATCTGTAGTATGACCATTTTTATATTCCACTATCACACACAGAATAACCTTTACAAATATAAATTATTAGTTCATACTGCTGCTGATTAGAATAGAGCATCTAATCAAATTTGTTCACTAGCAACTATTCAAGTACAGTATTGTAAAGCTAGTTCAGTGACAAACTAATTAAAATAAATTATGTTATCAGTCGTTGGAATATTTCTAATGAAAAAGGTAACAATTTATTTTGACACAGTAGATTAACATAACATGAAGTCCACATAAGGTGGGCTTTCACCAATTAATTCCAGGATTAGTTTATTAAGTTATTATTTCATTAAAATGAGAGACTATGCTAAAGATCCAACACATTTTACACTTCCCAGATGGTTCTTAAATAAATACAATTATAGGATTCTTTATTTCTTATTGCTCATGGTTATATATTAAATATTTTAAATGAGCAAGTAGTAATGGCAGATTGAAAAGGTGATGGTCTTCTTTGCATCCAGGTAGTCTTGCATAGAGGTTCCTTATCTGTCCCATCAAACTGAATTTGGAAGCTCTTATCCCTGGGATTTTGCTTGTATCCATGTGGGAGTAAACAAGCTAAAGAAGAAGGGAGGTTAAAAAGATCAGATTCTAAGGAAGGGGGAAAAGGAAAGAAAAATATTGGTTTTTGATGTAGTGGAGGAGACACTGAGTTTTCAAAAATCCATGCAAATGTTTCTTTCACTCTCTAGACTCAAGGCAGGGAGAAGCTGGTAAGAGGATGTAAAATCACCAGCGACATTGTATAGCTTCCTCCTGCAAAAGGTTCTACTACCAGATTTCACCTTAAATGGCAATTAAGAAAAATATTCAGCCTGAAGACACATGACAAAAGTAGGCTTTAACCTTTTTCTATCAATTTCCTCATCTCTGAACTGGTTAGGGGTAACTAGTAAAAAGCTTGCTAATCTTTAAAACAGATTTTGCATTGCTGTGAGCAAAAGAGACTTACACCTAGATTTCACATTTGAAATACCTGTGTATAGGAGATGCTTATATGCTTCTTCTTTTTGCACACTTGGAATGAATTGATTGGGGCTACCGTAAGCTCCATTTTATAAAGCAGAGAAAATGAATAAGAGAGAGAAACTCTAAATAAATGGCACTCGATTCTTTATTGTTCCGGCCCTTTCTTTTCATGCCAGCCATGTGCTGAGAAGACACATTCTAACATGTTTCTGGGTACCAGACGGAAAGGATCAGAGTGAGGCATCAGGTTGAAAGAAAAAGGGAAATCTGTGAAGCTGGAGAAAAGAGAATTTGTAACACACAGTAGAAAAGGAGTTGCATTTCCTATAAAAGTATTGTCAAAATTGTTTTAAATGAGAGCCAGATATCAGTAGTGAAAGTACATATTTGTCACAGATTGCTTCTTCCCCCTCACACTACATCTCTGTCAGACTCTGTCCTTTCCTGCCTCATCTGCAACGAGATCAGCTAGATAGGTTTTCTTACTTCAAGCCTAAACCTGGTGGAAAGTCTTCTAATTTCTTCTACTGTGTTGCTCCCTAGATACTTGAATGATGAAGATGGGATGTGTGGGTGTGGGCACATGAATACGAGTAGAGAGATGAGGAGAATATGCATTCATGAATAGCATGTATTTAAGAAACTGATAATATATGGTTCTGGCTGGGCTCTGGCGATGCCCACTGCTGGTGTGCTGCCTGCTGGAAATTTTCCATGTGGAACTTTGGTTCTGAAGGCAACAATGATCCTTCATCCTTACCTTAGGGCTTGGAAATCCTCACCTTCTTCAGGTACAGATTTTTAATGGACAATAGTCAAAGATGGGGGGGGGGAAATGGAAAAACTCCTTGGAAGTATTTTTGGCATTAAACCTGTGCTGATGACACCTAGAAGTGTGTGTGCATAGCTAGACTATGAGTGCCAATAATCTGAGGTCACTTGAGTCAATCAACTAATTTGCTTCACTAGAAGTCAGACTCCAGAATGAAACTGAACATCATAGGAAAAGTAACTTTCCTTTGTGCAGCCACACAGCAGATGTGCTCCTATTAATGTTTTCTCCTAATATTTGAAGTGTCCAGCAATATGTAATTGGGATGAAAGCCAGGGAACCAAGGAACAGCATTTCAATTTGCTGTTTCATTTCATTTGTCTCCTGAAGTAATTTGTGTTCACTTTACTTGTGTGGAATGCATATGCTAGGGGTAGGCAACCTTTTTGAGCCGGGAGCTGGGTTGCTGTCCCTCAGACAATTGGGAGGCTGAAGCACCAAAAATAAATAAATAAATAAATAAATAAATGCACACTCTCTCAGCCCCAGAAAAGCCATGCTAAAACCCCTGTGGAGATTTTGCCAAGAAAACCCCAAGAACAAGTAATAACAACAATAATCAGTATCATCATGGTGGGTGGCGGCGGCAGTGGGGGGCAGCAGCAGCAGCAGCAGCAGCAGTGGCGACTGGCCTGGGGCCAGTCCAAAGGCCTCGGGGGGCCGCATTCTGCCCCCGGGCCTTAGTTTGCCTACCCCTGTGCTAGAGAGAGAAGACTAGCTGCTCTACCACCTCTAAACTTAAAAGGATTAATAAAATATAGAAAGTATATAAAGAGTCAGGCCAGCATGGTGTAGTGGTCTGAGTTTTGGGACATGATTCTGGAGAACAGAGTTCAAATCCACGCTTGGCCATGAAACCCCGCTGGGTGACCCAAGGCAAATCACATTCTCTGAACCTCAGAGGAAGGCCAGGGCAAACCCCCTTTGAAGAAATTTGCCAAGACAACATTGTGATAGGTTTGCTTTAGGGTCACCATACGCTGGAAATGACTTGAAGGCACACAATACAGAAAGAGCATGTCAATTGGACACATTAAATCACTGGTGCTTTTTTGGGGAGGGGGTCTTCAAACTTTGGGTTCCATTTTCATAACAGCTGTTTTGTGGAAGCTCTAGAGTTCACACCAATCTCTGGAATAAGCTGGTCTCTTTTTATATTTTGCCACTGAAAAACATTATTTTGGTCATAAATATTCTGTCAAAGTATTGTTTCTTTTGTTCTCTTTATTATTTACTCTACTGTTCCATTGTATTATTTATTATTTAAATTCAAAAGTTTCAGAAAAATAAAAAAACAAACAAAGAAAAGAAATGTATTTAATCTACTAGCAAAAAAAAAAAAAAGACAACAATTCACTTACAATTAATCAAAAGTGCCACAACATAATGGGAGTAATCTCTTTTACCAGCTTAGCTTAGACACAATGTTCTGTCTTGAACTTTAAACGAAACACAGAGCTTTTAAAAATATTATCTCCTGAGAATTCATCTAACTATTCAATGCACCTCAAAAACAACTCGGAGGTATCTTTTTTCAAAACATATACCTGTGGCTTATTCTTCTGGAGGGTCCAGGGCCATGGTGAAACAGTGGTTCCTTCCTACCATGACACAGAAAGTGTCCTTTGTGACTGGATAAAATAACAGTATTTTATCAGAGACCCTATTTCCACCTGATTGCAGAGAGGTCTAGTCAGCGTTCTTTTTCCCTGTCAAAAAGTAACAGAAAAACTTTGCAGTTTGCAATTTCTTGAGGCAGTGGGTTTGTCCAAAAGGCTGGACAATGTATAATCAGGGCAGGGGGCAGAAAAAGGCTTTAACCAAGATCTTGTTGTGCCATTTCCAGCTCAATGTAGTGTGTATGTATGTGAGTACGTATAGTTTCATAGCTCCCAGCTGTCCAGATTTAGGACCTTATCACACGGGGTCTAAAGCAGACAGAACCCCGTCCCATCCCCGTCCCATTGAGGTTTTTTTCCCCGTGTGTTCACATGACGTCGCATAGAACCCCATCCCATCCCTGTCCCATCCCCGTCCCATTGCGGTTCCTTTTCCTGTGTGTTCACACGACGTTGCATCATCCCCGTTCTTTTGCGGCATCATCCCCATTCTTTTGAATGGCGGTTTCCTGGGGAATTACATTTGCGTGACCAGAATGATACCAGAATGATGCTGCTTTCGTTCATTGCGCAATGATGCTAGTTGCGTCAGATAGCAATTTCCGTCTTGTGGGGTCTATACCGGTATAGTTCTGGATTGATTCCATACCGCTTTCTTGCTGCTTTGAGACCTGCGTGTGATAACGTCCTTAGAAGGGGCAGTCTCAATTTAATCCTCGGTTGTATCCATTTTTCAACTGCTTTTAAAAAGTCCTAGTTACTCTCTTCTCCTCCCACATTGCCTCTTTGTCCTCAGTTTACTTCCATTGGTGCAAACTAAATTCAAAGTGCAAAAGTAGTTTGCATTCAGTTAACTCAGTAGGTGGGCAAAAGAGAGGAGAGGCAGAATTTTGTCCTTCTCCGTAGGCTCAGGCAGAAGCAATCTGTTGCAGCCTCTCCCAGCTTGCATACTCTTCCTCATTTATAACTTTTGTCATCTTAAGCACACCATCAGCCCTTCCCTATCAGCTGAGTGAAAATCATTTTTGTACCTTGAATTCAGTTTGCACTGAATGAAGTAAGCTGAAGAGAAAGTGGAAGGAGGAGAGAGAAACAGAGGCATTTTAAAAGGAGCTGAAAAAGTGAAGTGATAGATGATTAATCGGGACTGTCCTTGCCAGATCAGGACAGTTGGAGGACATGGACCAGCAATTCATTTTTTAAAAAGGTTTCAAGGGGCCCTTGAACCTTTCAACATTTTTTAAAAGATGTTTCCAAAACCAGTCATAGCCCTCTGGCCACATTGACTTGCACAATGTTCTTCTGGACTTGTGTGTAAGAATGTAGATGCTGAAATTAGCTGTTCCATGCCTTTGCCTTTGTCAATTCAAATCTGGACCGAAAGAGCTTAAAATATAAATTCAAATACATTTTGTGAATACCTACAGATTAAAATCTTCCTAGTTTCCCCCTCCCCTGCAATATCTAATAAAATGTAGAACACTTTAAAAGTATTTGGCACATCAAATTACAACTCAACTGCCACTGATCAGATTCCATTAGCGCCAAAGAAAATATTTCAAGAATCACAAAACATTCATAAATGAGCTGGACATGGTCACAAATTGCTTTTCGCTTATGATCAAACTTTCATGTTAGAATTTCTAATGCAGCTTAAATTAAGTTTTTATGCATAATGTTCTTCTGAACTTTTCAAACATTCACAATAATTGCATTTGGCAACTGCCTCTTTGAAAAGGGGTTATATTACTTTTTGAAAAACAACAAGTTTAAAAGAGAGGGAAGATTTTTTTTACTGAAACAAATAATGTTTCTGTATAAGATCACATTACTTCAGTGTTCTTTCTTTTATTTCTTTCTTTCTTGTAATGCGTATTTTTTTGGTACTTGTGGGTTGGGGGAAGCAAAAACCTTTAGAAATAATTGGCCTAATCTATTACTAGTCACAAACTAGATATATTTCATCATTATTTATTTCCTGGATTTGCATAAAAGCTGTCAACATAAAAACACAACAACTTGTTCCTATTACTGCTGTCAGCACAGAATCAACTGGCCAAAATGATACATCAAACTAATATAGTTGATATTGCTGCACATGAAGGCTAAACAAAATTGGCAATAATTACTAGAAGAAATACTCTAATTTCTAGACATAATACACAATATCTGTACACACTTTCTATGCAGAATATAATCAGAGATAAATAGAAGAAGCTAAAAAACACCAACCACAGAACTGAGTATGGATGACATTATGAAGATAAAGTTTTAGGGCTGAAACTTAGTCCTAATCCCAAGCAGATCAAAGGAATTTAAATCAAAGGAATTTGTGTAAGTGTTCACTTAACAAATTGCCATTGTTCAAGTGGTTCCAGTTAGTCCACTCTAAATGGGACTAACAATAAGATTTGGACAAATGTACCCATATCTGAAATCTCCAGAAGTATGAATTTGTGTAATTTAGCCACATTGGCTTTGTGTGATCACCATGGAGTTTATCACACAGCAGGAAATTGGTAGTTTAAATGGTGATTAACCCATCAAAATCATGCAATTGAGATTAAAACTTGATTAAAATGTGATTAATATTTTTACACACAAGAACCGTTATCCCAGAAATAACCAAGGAGTAGCTAGGCAATAAACAGCAAAAAATCATTCATGGGAAAATCCCATGAATGATTTGTTGCTGTTTATTACCTGGTTATTCATGGGATAATGGCACTTTAATCGTTTTTTATTACAACATTGTGTGAAAACTATTAGTGCAATTGTGCAATTATCACAGGATATTCCCGGGATAATCGAGATGCCATGTAAAAATGTTAGTCGTGAATGTGCGATTTTGATGGGTTAATCACCGTTTATACTTCCAATTGTCCCCATGTGATAAACTCCCATGTTACAATGCCACAGTGATCACAACAACTACAATTAACTGAATCCCCTTCTTACATAACTCTCAAAGAGGCAAGAACTCTGTTAAGCTTAATTGCCTATGTCTTCTTGGTTCCTCAAAATTTTCTGGGACTTTTTGTCTTTTGCCAAATGTGAAGTCTTGATTTGCTCTTCATCCTAGCACCTATTTAATGCTACTCTTGTTAGCCATTTTGCTCAAAATGTCCCAGATCATATCGTCTCCTCAAGAATATAGAGCCTCCTTTCAAGGCTGATATTTTTTCAGGCTCTCTGTCCTGTTGCTTCAAGACCCAAGAGAGAATTCTGTCTTATTTTCTCTGTTTAACATTTTCTAAAAGTGACACATTTATTTATAACAGCACAGAGATTTTAAAGAATTGAATGTCAGAGAACATAAAACTGAGAGACTGGTGCATTCTGATAAAAAAATTACAGGGACCATTGTTAGTCAGAGTCTAAAATTTGAATCCCTAGGTACTCTGTCCCATGTCTGTGGGGCTGAATTGTAGGACTGTCTCTTTTCTCCCCCCCCCCCTTCCCAGGTATGCCTCATCTTTGTACAACAGGCAGGAACAAGATGGTCCTTTCACTGTGGAAATATCTGTGCCTTGAATTTGCCTGGTGCAGAAAGGGAATTATTGCATTCTATGCATAATTTTTAATAACAGTTTACCAAAAAATTCACAAATTTCTTCACAAATGGGACCTGGGACAAAAATATTTTAAAGAAAGTCAAATCTGGGGGGAAACAAAACTGACAGATTCCTCTGCTCATGGTCACCTTTGCCATTTTCTGACAACATTTCCTCATGTACTCTTTCAAATGCTTTGGTGCAGATTTTCATGTTTTTTAGCTTTTCTTACTTTAAGGACTCCTTCCAAATCTACAGTCTTTATTTTTTTAAAAAAATATATTAACAAACAAGCAATTACACAAAAACTAAAAAAAAATCCCACAAACTTACAATGACTTACCAACAATGTACAGACAAATATTTCTAGACTTTATGTACAAAATTATAATTGTCTTCCCGGTTGAATTGATCTTCTGATAACTTAATATTCTTGTCTCCTTTTCTAAGAACCTATTTTAAGGACTTCTAGTTTTTCCTCACCTTATCTTCCTATAAAAGAAGTTTAGATCTATTAATTCCTCTTGGTTCACTGTCACCTAAGACAAAACACCTGATTTAAGCCTTGTTCTTTTCTATATCTTACTTCTTATTTACAAAAAACATACCCATTCCCTTGTTCTAATAATGACACTTTCTTACAAAAGACTACATTTTGTTTACTAGAGACCATTCATTTTCTATTTTTTCCATTGATTTATCTTTAATTAAGGCAGATAGTTTATCCATGTTCTTCATCTCCCACACCTTCATCCACCATTCCACATGAATTTGACATTTCCAACATTGTTCTGTTCTAGTTTTATATATTGCCATAAGTCTTGTAGGGGATAGATACCACCTATGTAGCATCTTCAGGTAGTTTTCTCTGAGATCTTGGCATAGAGTAAAACTATTTGTGGCCTTCCAGCTCTTTTCCCATTCTTCTGAACTTATACCGTAGATCTTCCCACATCTTGAGACCATTTAATCATAGCTGGTTTATTATTTCTTGCTCTAGATCTCTCTAATTCAGGATCTTATAACATTTTGCTATGTGGTGTCCTTTACGGTCTTTTCTGATATCATCCAATTCTGTTTTAATGGTCTCAAAGCCCTCTACCTTTTTATCCATTAAGAATCTTTGATGGAGTTGTATACATAGAAACCAATTATGAATTGTTCCTTCTTCTTTTAATTGTTCTTTTGACTTCATCTTGTAGTCAACATTTCCATCTCTAATTATCTGTTCTTCCAGTAAATCCTGATATTTAATCCAGGGTTTGTTATCTCTTCAAGTTCTGCTCAATAGGGCCTCCTGTGGGGAGGTCCAAGTTGATATTTTCCTGTAAAATATCTTTTTAATTTTAAACCAGATCTGGAGCAGCGCTCTTCTTAAATAATGGTGGATGAAATCTTTGTTTTCCTTGGCCTTATTGTATATTATAAAGGCATGAAAACCAAATCTTATGTTGCCTCTTACTAAGCTCAAAAGTCTTTCATTCTTCAAATTAATCCAATCCTCTAGCCAAGTCAAAGAACAAGCATAATAATTTTTTTAAGTCTGGTAGGGTCAAGCCTCCTCTTTCCTTTGAATCAATCATGGTAGTCCACCTAATTCTTGGTTTTTTGCCCTGCCATAACAAAATTTGTTATTACATTTTTCCATAATGTAAAGCATTATGCAATTGTTCTCAGAGGGGCAAGGTATAAATTATTATTATTATTATTATTATTATTATTATTATTATTATTATTATTATTATTATTATTATTAATGGATTATTGGTATATTTTGAAAAATATACATAAGCTTTGGCAAGATTTTCATTTTGATTAGTGATACTCTTCCCATAAGAGACATCTGTAGCTTGGACTACCTTTGCAGGTCTTTTTCTATTTCTTTCCAAGTTTTAGTATAGTTGTTCTCGAATAAATCAGCATTTCTTCTTGTTATAGTTATACCCAGATACTTTACTTTTTTCTCAATTTTAAACCCTGATTTTCCTTTTAAAAGTTCTTCTTTCTTCGATAGATTCATGGTCAACATTACCGTTTTATCTTGATTAATAGAAAGACCAGCCAGCTGACCATATTCCTTTAGTGTGGGTAACAATTTATCAATGCTTTTCAATGGTTCTTCTAAGAAGAATACCACATCATCTGCAAAGGCCTTGAGTTTATGGAGGTTACCTTTTACTCTGATACCTATATCTGATACTGATATCCTTATCAGTCTTAATTTTGATCAATAGGATCTCTAGGGAGATTATAAATAGTAATGGGGAGATGGGACATCCCTGTCTAGTACTTTTTCTATTTTTATTGTTTCTGTTTTTTCGTCATTTACTATGATTTGGGCATATTGCTTTTTATATATTGATGAGATCCAATTAACAAATTTTTCCCCCCATGTTTCCATTTTCAATTACCTCCAACAAGAAAGTCCAATCTACTTTATCAAAAGCCTTTTTGGAATCCAAAAATATCATTGCCAGCTGTTTCTCATTGTGTTTTTCAAAAAATTCAATGGCATTCAGGACAGTTCTTGTATTGTTCTTAACATACGTTCCTGGCAGAAATCCATTTTGGTCTTCTTGGACTAGATGTTGTAAGATTTTTTTTCAATCTCATTGCCAGGATTGATTTGAAGAGTTTATAATCAACATTAATTAACAAAATTGGTTTGTAATTCATTGCTAGCCTGAGGTCTTTATTTTCCTTTGGGATCAAAGTTATATATGAATTCTTCCATGTGTCCAGAATGCCTTTCTCATGTATCTCATTAAATGTTTTTTTTTTTTTCCCAAAGGAGAAAGTATTATTTATTCCATTTTTTTTTATAGTAGAGGGCTGTAAAGCTGTCTGGTCCTGGAGCTTTGTCCAGTTTCATTTTTCTTAGCGCCTCTGAAATTTCTTTCTGAGTGATATTTTGGCTTAATTCTTCCTTTTGTTTTTCTGTTAATTGTGTTATCTGTTGTTTTCCCAAATAATCTTTTATCTTCATTCTCCTATTAGATCCTTGTTGGTGTTTCTATATGCCGTTTCATAATATTTTTAGAAGCTTCGTTTGATGTTTTCTTGATTTGTGTAAGTCTACAGTCCAATGTGAAGTCGAAGGCTTTCATGGCCGGCATCCATAGTTTTTTGTTGGGCTGTGTGACCATGTTCTAAAAGAGTTTCTTTCTAGTGGTGTGTATTCTCTCCCGTAACAGAGCATGTTCCATCCTGTTGTAGATACGGTTGGCCTGTGGTGATTTGAAGGTCCTTTTTGCTGTGAGAAATTGTGGTATGGTCTCTGCAGTGTAGCAGGAAAGTTAGTGAACAGAGTAGATGTGCTTTCCTGGTCCAGAGTTTTTCCAGTCTCCGGGTGTCTTGGAACAGTTTCTCCCCATAGAGATTTCCAATGTGAAATTGAAGTTTTTCATGGCAGGCATCCATAGTTTTTTGTGGGTTTTTTGGGCTGTGTGGCCATGGTCTAGAAGAGAAGAAACTCTTCTAAAACATAGCCACACAGCCCAAAAAACCCACAAAAAACTTATAATAGTAATACTTTACTCTTGAACTCCTGTGAGTTTACACTATCAGCCAAGCCACTTTAACTGCCATAGCTGGATACTATGGAATGCTGGGATTTGTAGTTTGTTGTGACACCAAAGCTCTCTGACAGGGAAGACTAAAACTAAAAATCCCAGAATTCCATAGCATTCAGCCACGGGAGTTAAAGCAGTGTCAAACTTCATTATTTCTGCAATGCAGACAACACCCAAGTCAACACATAATCTTTTCACCTTTCAGGAATATACTAGTCAATGAATTCATGTGCAGTTGTCCAAGGAATAAGACAATCAAGCTTATTTTGGTCATTTCAGTGTAATTTCAGTGTGTATCCACACAGTACCACCACAGCTATTTGATCCCACTTTAATTGTCATGACTTCTTCTTATGAAATAATGGGTTTTGTAACTTGATAAGGCACTAGGGTGTTTTTTTGTTGTTGTTGTTAACTGCCTTCATATCAATCTTGACCCATGGTGACCCTATGGATGAGACATCTCCAGGCCCCCTCCTCTACTGCACTCCCCAGTTCCTGCAAACTCATGTTCGTGGTCTGTTTAATTAATAATAATAATAATAATAATAATAATAATAA
>CM034703.1:272019226-272033372 GCA_020142125.1 Phrynosoma platyrhinos
TTTTTTTTTTTTATGTTCAGCAATAAGCCTGCCTTTGCACTTAGTAGTTGTTCCAGGGCTTTGAAGTTCTCTGCTAGTATTATAGTATCATCAGCATATCTCAGATTGTTGACATTTCTTCCTCCTCTTTTCACTCCTCCCTCTTCCATGTCCAAGCCTGCTTTCCTTACAATATGTTCTGCATATAAGTTGAATAGGTAGGGTGATAGAATGCAGCCTTGTCTGACTCCTTTGCCAATTGGGAATCATTCTGTTTCTCCATGTTCTATTCTGACAGTAGCCTCTTGTCCTGAGTACATATTCCTCATTAGGACTATCAGATATGTTGGCACTCCCATATCTTTAAGGGCATTCCACAGCCTTTCACTAGGGTTTAGTGACCAAGAAATCTGAGACCTTTACCACTAAACTGCAAATTCCAGGATTCCACAAGATGTAACTTGTTTTGACACCATTGCAGTGGTGTCAAAAGACTTTAATTGTTCAATGTTGGTAGATCCTCAGAGGGGGAATCAGTGCCTGATGCAGCTGTTTGGTGGAACACTGTGATTTCACCATCTCTTATGGTCTTAGGGCTGATGCAGACCAGCACTATAGGCCAGCCTGGGGGTGGAGATGGTGTGGGGCAATTGCACACTAGGCACCCTGATTCCACCCCAATCCTGTCTCGATGCCATGTGCACGTCCACATGGCACACAGTGTCAGGGTGTTCTCTTGGTGCAGCATGCTCCCACACTCCACCAAAAGGGTGCAAAAGAGCTGCAGCGCCAGTTCTAAGGGCGGCCTTTAGCTGCTCCCAAAAGAAGCAGCCTTTTGCCACTCTTTTGGGAGTGGCAAAAAGGAGGATTGGGGTCATGGCATGTTATTGCTGCGTCCCCTATCCGCCGCTCCCAGGGGCGGCACATTAGCCCTTAGGCTTCACCAGTCAATTGGACTGTGACAATTCAGTAATATTTCCATTCAGAAATAGAATACAGAACTGTGGTGCTTCTCTTTCCCAACCTCTCCAGTCTGGTTTTGACTTTGGTGCCTGGAGTTCCTATTGCCTTATAGAGTTTCTATGTCCCTTGGTAATTCAGCCATGAGTTCACTTTTTTTCCATGAGTGACTTCCTGAGCTTTTCAGATGTCTGTTGCATGAGGTAAACGCAGCTTAGGTTCCCTTTGTGATTGCTCTGTTAATTTCATCTTCAGCCATGCAGAACTCAATTTTATTTTTCAGCATTTAAAAAAAAAAAAAGATTATATAGGAATGTACATCAGCCAGGGCTGAAGCCAACTATCTAATACAATAGTAAATAATCAGTGTCTCTGAGCAAAAATATCTTTTCTTCAGTTCTATAATATATTTGTCAATCTGAATTTCTGCTAAATGAGAGTAAGGGTAGCTTTCAAAAGTAATGAGCTTAATCCAATGTTCTTCTTGCCTAGACAAACTTTCTCCTCTCTTCCCATTGCTCCAAATTAAGCTCTGGGTATCTGACTATCCCGCCAGTTGATTTTAAGAATGCATGAAAGGTTGCAAATGGGATAGGATTCTCTCCCCCCCCCATCCCACTTATATTGAATGCCACCATTCTGTCAGTGGAGCATCAATAATTCCTGATGCTGTTCGAAAGTTTGCAACAAGTATATTGTGCATTTTGGTTGGCCAGTAAAGGTATCACTGATGGATTTTTGTCTGAATTTGCTAAATGGCCAACACAGCTACCCTTGAATGTTTTCTGTATTGTGAGATACTGCATTTTAGCTGCTACAGGGGAACCAGAAAGAATAACCTGTGGATTGGGAACTTTAATCAAGGTAAAACATTTTTTTCTTCTTCTTAAATTTGGACTGAATTCTCATGTTTTACCTCTACATCCACCAAAATATTCCTGATGCAAACACATGGAGACTTCTTGAGGAATCCATTGTTCTCTGCCACAAAGAGACCTATGGCCTCACTGGAACTGAAACATAATTGGATTGCAAAAGAGGTGTCCCTGTTGATATGCAAATGGATTTTAAATTTCCTGGACTTTGCAAATCTCCCTATAGCCACATGGCCAGAAGGAGGAGGATCCTGCCTACAAAAGCTCCAATGGCAGATAGTCTACCACCTTCTGAGGTTTTCTAGTAGAATTTCTGAGGTAGCTAAGCCCTAGAAGTTTTAGGCCCCCACCCAGTAGATCCACCACACATTTTATCCCACAAACTATTTTATCCCACAAGTATATCAGAATTTGGATTTCAAGACACTACCATGTCATGTTTCAAAGTAAAAAAAAAATATCAAGTAACAAATTAAACAACACAACTGAAATGAATTAAATTATGCAGCTGATATATGGTTGTGGTGGTAGTGGAGCAGGAGGACCAGGAGAAGGTGGACTGCAATTGTGGTTGTTTGTTCATGCATATTCTGCCTTTCCCTCAACTGGGACTTAAGGCAACTTACAAAGATATGAAAAATAACCTAATGAAATGAGCAAGAAAATGGAAGAGGAACAATAAGAAAGGGAAAATATAAATGTTAGGTGTGTGGATTTTTATATGCAACACTTAATGACACTGAGGAGTTATGAGCTGTTGATGGAAAGGGATCAAAAAGAACAGAGAGTTTGGATTAACAGGAGGCTTGTAGTTAGGAGAACAGGGTCATAGAGGCCAGGAAGGTGGTAAAGAGGACAATGGGTTGAGTTTCACAACCTGATTCAATTTAACTATCCACAGTCTTGGATGTGGACTCCTGTCTATAACAGACATTTTAAAGCTAAAATAAAATGGAAAGGTATCCCTCCTTTCTTGCTTGCTTGTTGTTTATTTCTACTTTTAGAGCCAATTGTGCACCACAAGTATTTTCTGCTATCTAGTTGACAGACTAGTTACTATATCAGGTTATCTGATCAGAAAGAGGTTGATATTTAGCCTTCTCTGTCAGAGTGTTCTGGTGCCACAAAAAACCTACAAATCCCAGGATTCCATAGGATGGACCCATAGCAATTAAAGTGGTGTCAAAATGCTTTACCTCTGCAGTGCAAATGCAGCCTGAGAAAACAAATTCCCAGCATAGGCTTTCATGGACTTCAGTCCACTTAATTAGACACTTGGACTGAAGTCTCTGTGGACAGACATGTATACTAATAGCAGAGAGGGAGGGGAGAGTAAATTATAATAGAAATGGGGAAAAACCAATGTGCATAAGCTTATGGGGTGACAAGATCAGTCTCAATGATGATTGTGAAGGCTAGTTAGAGCAGGGGTAAGCAACCTTTCCCCTTTAAGGGCTGAGGGACTTCAGCTCTCAGAAGCCTCAGCCATGTTGGCCAATAGTCCCATGTTGGCCAATAGCTCCTGGGATTCTGGGAGCTGAAGTCCCTCGGCCGTTAAAGGGGAAAGGTTGCCTACCCCTGAGTTAGAGGGACAAAGATGGGAGACAGTTGTTATACACAAGTCAAAATGAGCAGACAAACATATGAATAGTGGAGGAAGTTCTTGGTCTAGTAAATTGAAGCGGGTTGTGTAGTTGTGTACCTTTAAGTCATTTCTGACTTATGGTGACCCTAAGGTGACCCTATTACAGGACTTTCTTGGTAAAATTTGTTCAGAGGGGCTTTGCCATTGCTATCTCCAGGTTGATTGATGTGCCCAAGATGAGTTTCCAAGGCTGTGAGAATTTGAACCCTGATCTCTGGGAGTCTTATCCAGCACTCAAATAGATACACTACACTGGTTCCATTCTCTGATATGGGCCCAGGACCAGTAAAGTGTTGCAGTACAGCAGACATACAACCCTGACTAATAGCTGGGATGTCAAACAGTGTTTTAATTTATGCAGTGGGCCAAAAAAGCATTGGCTGTGTTCAGATCATTAGCAATGGACTGGAACTTGTGGATATATCCTAAATCAGTTGGTGTTTTTTTCAATCTCTCTTTGAATTATTTTATTTTATTTTATTTTATTTGCTTCAAGCTATTTTTCACACCATAAATAGAATGAGATCATTCTTCTTTTAAGTTACTGTTGTATCATAATAAATTGGGACCACAGATGCCCGGCCCCAATTTGGGCTATTGCTATGGTCCCCAATAATGTAGCTATGTCTTAATGGCTGCAAATATGGATTTGTTACAGTAATTATCTGTTTGTAAGGAGCTACTATCAGGATATGAAATACACACAGTCACACCTACAAAACAGGTCACTAAATTGTCCTCGGTTAAATAACCACCTGTCACAATTCCAGGGGAAGGATATGTATGGCAAGCAACAAGGAAGGGTCAATATGGCTATGTGACCCATATACATTAATTGCATCCTTCTTTAAAGGACGGATGATGGAAAGCACTTAATAAGTAAAACAAGAGAGAGGGCGAGGAGGCAGGGGTCATAGGAGAAACATGGAATGATAAAGGGGTGCAGCTAATATAGAAGGGACATAGAACAGGAAGTACAAGAGGGTTTGTGAAATAGAGAGTGCAAGTAGCAACAGAGGGCAACAGGGTAAGTCAGGTCATATGCACAGCAGGGTGAAAGAGATGAAAGGCTGGTGAGGCCAGCATGAGCAACATCATAGGTTTCAAGACAATACCTATTTATTCTTTCATGTGCAAAAAGACTCACTAGTGCTGACCACAGCTTGTTTTTCATTGCATCTGCATTCTGCTGGTACACTGATTGTTCCCAGTAGCCTCCATTGTTGTGGGAAGTGAGAAGTGTCTAGCTGCTACCAAAGGCTATCCCCACCACCAGCTTCACTAATTGGCTTGAGCCATCTGGAGATTCCCCACTCTGTTTTACTTTCTCTTCTCTCTGCTCTACTTGGAGGCCAAGTAAAGAACTTGAAGCTCTGGGCAGGTGCAAGAGGGTGGATGAGACCAACAATTTTAAAAATTTGCATGGGGCACTTAGGTCAGAGTCCAACAGTGAAGATCCACTGATATTCATGGCTTAGTCCCCAGACCCAGGGTGAGATGATTCCCATTACTGTGCAGTCATCTGCAACAAGATAATTGTCTTTGGGGCAAAACAGACAATTGGGCTGCTGAAAAGGAGCAGATTTCTCAGCTCCTTTTGGGGCTATTTTTGGGCCAATTCTTTGGAAGAACACGTGTGCCCAAGGGCAGCTTCTGTCTGTGTTCAGGGCACATGTCATATGTATGGCCCATGCCCAACATGGCCCAACAGTGGTCCTTTCTTGCTTTTCTCTCCAGTTTTCCATACCACCCAAAACTGTTCTGGAGGGTTAACCAGACCTTCAAAGGAGATATGGAAGACATGTGGGGGCTATGTTGCAGAGTCTGTGGATCACAGAATGATAGAGTTGGAAGAGGCCACCAGTCCAACCCCCTGCCATGCAGGAATAAACAATCAAAGCACTCCTGACAGATGGCCATCCAGCTGCTGTTAAAAACTTCTAAAGAAGGAAACTTCACCACACAACGTATTCCACTGTCAAACAGCTCTTACTGTCAGGAGGTTCTTTCTAATGTTTAGGTGGAATCTCTTTCCTGTAGCTTGATGAGCCTTAGATCCATCAATGAGACGTCTGTCAATTTATGTCCATAACTGGATCATGACCACATTTCCAAAACCATCTCCTACCTACTATCCATATGAATATAAAGCATGCAGATGGAAAAGGAAGGAAGGAAGGAAGGAAGGAGGGAGGGAGGGAGGGAGGGAGGGAGGGAAGGAAGGAAGGAAGGAAGGAAGGAAGGAAGGAAGGAAGGAAGGAAGGAAGGAGAAGCAGCAGCAGCAAACAACAGTGGGGCAGGTAGGAGAGAAAGGCTGTAGAAGCTTCATGTTTTCTTCTTTTGCTTTCCTCTGGCAGTTGGTTAAGATGCCCCCAAGCCAGCAACCCTATTTGGACTTCCTGCCATAAATGTTAAAGAAAATACCTAGAGATGGTACTAAAAGCAAATGATATTTAATTTTTAATGTTTGATGGTTGCATGTATGTGAAGAATGGGCTAGGAAGTAACAGTGTCTAACTTTCAAATTTGGAATCCCAGAGATACATAAACACATACTTTAAAAAACCACCTTCTTATATAAATCACAAAATAAAATTATTCTTCTACCACCTAAAGTTGTCTTTTCAAAATCAACTTCATAGTTGTAGCCACAACATATTTTCCAAAGGTTAGCTTTCCAATCATAATTCAAAAATTTGAAGTTCATATTTCCTCCCACTCAAACTCATTTTCTAACCACATTATGTTAATTTCATAAAGATACTATTTAGTTGAGGAAGGTGGCACATTGGGCAATAGAACATTCACATAATTTTGCTAGTTAAGGAGTCAGTAAAACTACAGCCTTCCCATCATCTGAAAAATGAATCTCAACTATCCCCCAAAATCTGTAAATAGTTGGGACAGAAGCTAGGTGCAAGATATTAATATTAAAATGTATAAAAGTCATAGAAACCAAAAGGGCCATCCAGTTCAACCCCTGGCCATGCAGGAACAAACCATCCAGCCTCAGTTTAAAAACCTCCAAAGAAGGAGATGCCACTTCTTTTTGAGGCAGCATATTCCACTGTTGAACAGCTCTTGCTGTCAGGAATTTCTTCCTAATGTCAAGGTGGAATCTCTTTTCCTGTAGCTTGAATCCATTGCTTTGTGTCCTAGGAGATTATCAGAGGAGGAGGGGAAGCTGGGAGTAAAAGGCATATTTCCAGCAAAGTAGAGCTATCCTGCTGAAGATTTTCAGACACATTGTGCTTATCCAGGACTTAACCCATAAGAACTAGCAAAGCTCCAGCAACAAACCCTTCATGAGGAAGTCCCATGAAGCATGATAACTTCTGAAAATCTTCAGTGTAATTGTGCTACTTTGCCAGGAATATGCCTCCCCCCCCCCCTTTCCCCCATCTGATAATCTCCCTAGTCTCTGTAACAACAGAAAATAAGCTTGCTCCATCCTGGATATGACATCCCTTCAAATATTTAAACATGGCTATCATGTCACTCCTTAACTTTCTTTTCTACAGGTTAAGCATGCCACCTGCCTTCACTGTTTCTTAATGAGTGAGAGGTTAAGCAGTCAGCCCCATAGGAGTGGCTACTAGCCACCCCAATAGTGATCACACTTCTATGGTTGCCTGCCAGACCAAAAAGCTGCAGTTCAGTAAATAAAGCTGTTGAGACAACAAGATCCAGAGAGGCTGTTGCATTAATATTTAGTTTGGGGTTTGTTCCTGTGCCAATGCAATAAGGTATCCATGTAACCTATTAGTACTATGCTATGAACTATTGTGGAGCAGTGCCTAATCAGTGTAAGCCTGAAATTTGCAGTTTATTTATCTTTTCATCTAATACTAGAGAATAACTGCATTGTGCAGAAAATACACTTAATTTACTATGTACTCATAGTGATTCTGGCCTGATCCAGTTATAAAATTAGAATGTAAGTATACTGAAATTCTCTCATGTTTTCCAGGCAGCATTTGAAGAATCACAACTTAGACAAAATGACAATAACGATAGTTATTGAAGTTGACATGGAAATTGCAGCTAATGCAAAATGCAGTAGCTAGACTGCTCACTGGGATTCCACTCAGATTCCAAAATGTATAACAACATTTCTGAAAGAATTGCACTGGTTGCCAATAGGCTTCTGCTCTGAATCCAAGCTGATAATAACATATAAAGTCCTAAATGGGTTAGGGCCTTAGTACTCGAGGGAGCACCTCTCTTTCTCTATGCCTGCCCAAGAACTGAGATCTATTGGAGGGGCTCTCCTTTGTGTCTCACCAATGGGGAAAATATTTTGTGGGAGGATATGGCAGAGGGACTTCTCTGTGGTGGCATCTCAGTTGTGGAATCCTCTCCTCTTGGAGGCCTTACTAGCACCAACACTGGGATCATTTTGGCACTAGGTCAAAAACTAGCTTTTAATTGAAGCATTTAGATCTAACTTATTTTACCCAGGATGCACATAGCCAGTTTTAAATCATCTGGCTTTCATTGATACACTCTTTAACTACTGTGTATCACAATGGGGATTGCTCATAGGAAGGGTCATCTGTTTCCCAATTGAAAAGGAAACAGAGTCACGTGACTTGAGTAACTGGTTCCTAGTTAGTGGCCATTGGGGAGAACAGGATGGGATTCTCTGTGTAGCACCATAACTATGGGGTGGAACAGATGGGCCAAATAAAGTGGTTTCCAGCAGCTTTGAAGGCAGGGTGTTTAGATGATGCACACCTCCATAGTGGGTGGAAACCAGACTGTTCCTGGGCTAAGACCCGGAGCAAACAGAACCTGGGATAGTTCGACTCAAGGCGGACAATGTGCACTTTGTGCCTGCATACAAATGCCCTGATGTGAATGCATGCCAACTCCAATGGATGCAGTTACAATATACATAAACTAGATAGTCCAAGAGGGAGGCATGGGGTGAGGGGGAGTGAAGGGGGCATGTGTGGAAGGGTGCCATGATTATGCTTTGCCAAAGTATCACTTGCACATCAATGCACTGATGCCTTGTATAGCCAAAGCATTGTATGTGCAACTGTATGGCCCATGAAAGGGGCAGCCATGCACTGAGATGGCATATGGGCAGGCAGTGGGAGGTTATTAGAGGTCACTGGTGGTGTGTTTGTGTGATGGTGTGCATGTATGGTGGGGAGCCAGTGGTGTGACTTGACACTGTGCTGTGCAGTAGCACTGTGTGCATTCAGCCCACCTTGGGAGTGGGCTGTGCAGGCAGCAGGGTTTCAACCCACTTTGGGAAAAAGCAGGATCGAGCTGCTTTTTCCTGCCCATCTGTTCTGGGCATATGGTATTTATGTATATGTAAATCTGCACCATATGGGGATTTTGGCTAATAATTTTAAAAGACTAAAATATATATTAAATCACTTATTGGTTAAAAACCAGACAATTTAAAAACAAAACAATTTAAAATAATAATAATAATAATAATAATAATAATAATAATAATAATAATTTATATCCCGACTCTGTAAAAACAACCGAGGCAGCTTACAGATAAAACAAACAATCCCTTCCCCCATAGCCCACCCCCCTTAAAATGCAATTAAACAAACAAAATATAAAAACATTTAAAATCACAAATAAATAATTTTAAATGGCTATAGAGAAAATTAAAAACAGGCTTAACTATTTTCGGTGGCCGGTTACCTACTCAGGAAAGACCTGCTGGAAGAGATCCATCTTAACAGATTTTTAAAAGCTGTTTAGGGTGGTCAAATGACAGATCTCATCCGGCAGGCCGTTCCAAAGTCTGGAGCAATAGCTGAAAAGGTCCCCTGGGCACTTGCAGATAATTTAGTTTTTATAGGTTGCAATAAATTCTTCACCAAGGACCTTAGTGAGCAGGGTGGATTATATGGAAGGAGGTAGTCCCGAAGATAGGTTGGACCCAAGCCATTTAGGGCTTTAAAGGTAATAACCAACACCTTGTACTGCACCCGGAAACTAATAGGCTTTGGGTTGAATTAATGAGTTTTAACTTGGTACCTAAATGACTTGAGTTTTGGTTCCTGCCAAGTCTTGAAGGGAAGAATGTTCCACAGTTGGGGTGCCATGGCTGAGAAGGCCCTCTCCCATATCCCGACATAGTGTATTGACTTCACTGGTGGGACATGAGGGGGCATGTGTGGAAGGGTGCCATGATTATGCTTTGCCAATGTATCGCTTGCACTGTGTGTGACTGTGTGCACAAAGATATTTAGATATTCAGTAATCCTAACGATAACAGCACAAAGTGGTCCAGATTTTTAAAACACAGAGATCAGCAATGAATACCCACTTTCTCACAGTTCAGGAAGTGGAATTTAGTTGCAGCTCCTGCTAGAATTATCCCCCCCCCGGGTTATAGAAATGTGGCACTTAAATGCTTCCCATGCTGTCTTCAAGAAAAGCTAAGCAAACAGTTTGACTGTCAAAAACGCTTCTAATGGCAAAGGCATGCAAGTGAACTAGTGCAGAAGAAACAGTAATAAAAGGGTGTTGAAAAGGGATGGGGGATAAATGATAACTTCTCCTAGAAGGGCAAACTCTAGCTGAACAAAAGAATAAAGCCTGAATAGCAGCTGCAAAGACAAGCTTTGTGAGCAAAATGAATCTGAGGCTTACTTCCTTTTGTAAAACTGACAGTTTACACGTTAATTGGTTTTTTCCACAGACCTTAACGCCTACATGGGGTTTGTAGAACCTCCATCAACAGATATTTATGCATGAACAAATACAGGTGTGAATGTCTAAGTAGTTTTTTTGTAGTGTAAATATAGTAATAACTTGAAGTGGAGGAATAATGAGAATTTAAAATTTCTGTCTGGATTCTCAGAAATACATCCAAAATTACAAGTTATTCTATTGCATTTTCAATATTGCTGAAAACAGGTCCTGCATTAGTGTGTTCTGATATGATCTTGGTTACCATAGTCATAGACAGCATGGCATAGAGGTTTGAGGATTGGACTATGATTCTGGAGATCAGGGTTCAACAGTGGCATCATTAGGGGGTGTGGTTTGCATTCAGTGACACCCCAGAATTGGGGTGACACCCAACCGAGGTCAATACACTTGTCGGGATGTGGGACAGGGGCTTCTCAGCCATGGGACCCACACAGGCTTCATCATAAGGAGATCACCACCACTGTGGCAAAGGAGAAGGCTAAGCATGCTCTTTTGGCCATCCCTGCCCCTGCACTAGGTGACACCATGGGTGGGGATGCCACTGGGATTCGATTCCCTGCTTGACCATGGAGACCCACTGGTGATCTTTGGTGAATCACATACTCTCAGCAACAGAAAACGACATGATAGGTTCACCTTAGGGTTGCCATAAGTCAGAAACCTTGAAGGCACACAACAACAACAATCATAGTCATGTCTATGTCAATTCTATCCTTTTTCTCTCATTTAAAACTAAAATCCACTAAGATGTTAATGAGTTGGGTGAAGAAACATCATTAAGTACTGAGAAAACAGATAAAATTATTAACTAGTTGAAACTGCTGACATTTAAGCATGAATAGAGCCATTTGGGAATCAACGCATTTACTTCACTGTAAACGTGTGAGCTGCTGCCACACTGCAGAATTAATGCAATTTGATTCCACTTTAACTGTCATGGCTCCATCCTGTAGAATCCTAGAATTTTTGGCTTGCTGTGGCATCCAAGTTCTCTGACACAGAAGACTAAATATCTCATAAAACTAGCATTTCACTCAAAAGCCCATTATTTTCTGAAAAGATATTTGTTGCTTGTTGTTAACTGCCCTTGAGTTGGCATCAACTCATGGCAACCCTGAAGATGAGACATCTCCATTCCTCCCTGCACTCAACTGCTCTGCTTTGGTCCTGTAGGCACAGGATCATAGCCTCCCTAATTGACTCCATCCATCTGGTGTGCAGTCTGCCTCTCTTTCTGCTACTTTCTACCTTTCTTAACATCATTGCCTTTTCTAATGAGCTGTGCCTTCTCATGATGAAGCCAAAGTACGACAGCCTCAGTTTCATCATCCTTGATTCAAGGGAGAGTTCAGGTTTGATCTGTTGAAAGACCCATTTGTTTGTCTTTTTGGCTGTCCATGGTATCTTCAGCATTCTTCTCCAGCACCACATCTCTCTCTGTCAGCTTTCGTCACTGGCCATCTCTCACAGCTGCACATACGGGAGGGTATCGTAAAGTTTTAATTATCACTTTTAAAACAATTTGACAGAAAGTTTGTTTTGATTTGTAGTTGTTAATTTATATCTACGTAGTCACCATCCACATTTTCACATTTTTCCCAGTGTTTCTTGACCTTACAGATACCTGATACTTTAGAAGTCTGCAGACTGCACCTTACAAGGAAATATCGTAAAGTAATAATTATCACCTGGAAGTTACTGTGGTATGTTGATGAAATTTTGTCAGTGTCATCATTGGTCCCCTAAGTGCATGATATTCAGAAAATCAGCTCATTGTGTCCTTTATATTTGTGACAGGTTGTGCCAGAAGTGACTAAAATGTAAAATCCTTGTACAGTACAATCTGCAGACTTCTACGATATCAAGTATTCAGAGGGTCAAAAAACGCTGGGAAAAATGTGTAAATCTGGATGGTGACTATGTAGATATAGGTTAACAACTACAAATCAAAGCAAACTTTCTGTCAAATTTTTTTAAAGGTGATAATTAAAACTGTACAATACCCCCTCATAGTGACAGGGAATACAATGGCTTGGATGCTTCTAACTTTAGTGCTCAGGTGTATATCTTTAGGATCTTCTCTAGTTCCTTCATGGCTGCCCTTCACATTTCTAGTCCACTTATTTCTTGACTGCAGTCTCCACACTGATCAGTGTTTGGTCCCATTTACTTTAATTGCTGAAAACAGTTCAAAGTTCAAAAAGAGATGTAGTGGGTGCCCAAAACATCTATACCGAGGCTGGTGCAGTTTTCTACTGGTTGACTTCTACAGGACAAACTACACTTCTATGACATTCCATGTCAAATTTCACTGACATCAGGCTTAGTGCTTTTATCTATTATAAGGGATGCTGGTCCGTTTCAATATCTTTGAGAATACAATTAGTGTTTCCAACACAGCAAAAGTGGCTGAATCATTGAGAGCTAATGGACCATACACAGACACGAGAAGGTGTTACAACTGTAGATATTGCCATACCACACTGTAGAGTAAATGGTGTGATGATTGCAATACTGAAAGCAGCAAAAAAATACCTGATCTGTTCCCTGGAGGTGGGGGATAATTGAACCGCTGTATTTGCCAGCTCTTTGAATGACTCCATTGGAGATACATACATCTGGAAAACTGAATACACCTTCAGAATTGGTGTCCAAACAATAAAGTCCCCCCCCCAAAAAAATATAGTATAAATTTTCTTGAAATAAATTTGTCATAGCTATCTAAGAGAATACAGAAGAAATTCTGAGACTTTTTGAATATGTATATAAGAGATCAGCATGGCATAGACATTAGAGTGTTGGACTCTGGAGACCAAGGTTTGATTCCCACTCAGCCATGAAATCCACTGGGTGACCTTGAGCATACCACATGTTCTCAGCCCCAGGGGAAGGCAATGGCAAATCTCCTCTGAACAAATCTTGCCATAAGTCTGAAACACCTTGAAGGAGCACAATAACAAATATAAGAGACCACAATGGCCTCATGTTTTTGTTTTTGGGGGGTCACTGCATGACTATAAAACATGCTATGCCTATCACACTACAAAAAAGTGACTTATTCTCAGTGGGACACAGTCACTTTTCAGATTAATCTCATGTAAATAGATTTTATCACATGTAAATTGCTGTCTTCGCTACCAGGCAACTGCAACCGGCTACATCCCAGCTGCACTTAGCCGGCCAGTTTTCAAAAATGGGAGCTTATTTGTTATACAAATGTATTAACAACCACATGCTAATTGGTGTTTTGTGAGGAAAATACCTTTTCCCTCGTATGCTGATTGTACTATCTTTGCTCCTTAATGATGCACTTGATTATTGGACTGAGAAAAGAAAGCGTTTCTCAAAAATCTAAGAACTCTTTCTCATCCAATGATTATTATTACATTGAAAGCCATCAATCTGTCAACAGCTAAAAAGAAAATTACTTCTTCATTCAACAATATCAGCCACATGACAAGAGGATGTTTTTGATGACCAGACATACTTCCACTACACTACAATGTAGCACTACAATGCCACTTTGCCATGGCAACATCCTAAGGAATCAAGTGATTTACAGTTTAGGAAGGGATATTTAGGATTCTCAGTCAGAGAGTTCTAGTGCCTCCCCAAGCTACAAACTACAGGATTCCATGCAGTATTGCCCATGAGAGTTGATATAGAATCAGAACACTAAAATTCTGTAGTGTGAAAGGGCCTATGTGGTCAGCATATTACTCTGGGGTCAAACAGTGAAAGTGTCCCACAAATTTAAAGTTCTGATATTTTCTGCATATTCCAACCTATATTCAGTGGTTAGTCCTAACTAATGCAGATCCACTGAATCAAAGGAACTTGGTAAGTTAACACCATACCCTCCAACTCTTCCCTAAGTCTCAAAACAAAGCCTATGAAAATGCATACCATCCAACTATTCATATTTGGTAGGGATAATCCCAACTAATAGTTTTTTTGTGGGTTTTTTTGGGCTGTGTGGCCATGTTCTGAA
>CM034703.1:272033472-272046879 GCA_020142125.1 Phrynosoma platyrhinos
GGGTTGAAGTTCAAGGTTATTGATTTTTCTTATGAATTGAGTTGAGTCTTTGATGTAGTGGGGGGTTTGCCCTATATGGGTTTGTAATTTTGTGGCCAGAAACTTGGCCAAATCATATGTGGGAGATCCAATGGCACTCACTATGGATCGGAGTGGAATGGAATCCTTGTGAATCTTGGAAAGTCCATATAGTCTTGGCAGGAGAGCCTCAGATTTGCACAAACTTTGTCTTGTGGTTGGCTGAATTGAGGAGTTTTTGATCAGGTTGTTGGTTTTCCTGGTGATTTTGTTGGTTGGGTCTTGTTTCAGTTTTTTGTATATTGTAGGATCCAGGAGTTCCCTGATTTTTTGTTTATATTGTTCTGTTTCCATGATTACTGTGGCATTGCCTTTGTCTGCTGGGAGAATGATGATTTCTGGGTCTGAATCCCAACTAATATTTTGTAGTGCCACATTTTCACAGCTACTAATAAAATGTCCTAGTTTCTCTCTCTTCCACCCTCTTTCCTCTTTTGCCTTCAGCTTACTTCAGTAGCTGAAAACTGATTTCAAAGTGCAAAAGGAGTTTGTGCTCAATTAACTCAGTAGGAAGGAAAGAAGAGGAAAGGAAGTCTGGAATCTTGCCCTTCCCAGTAGGCTCAGGCAAAAGCAAACTCTGCAGCCTCTCCTAGCTTGTCCTATTCTTTTTCAATAATGTCTTTTGTCCTCTTGACTATATTCTGTTATTTGGCCACACATGTCCGCTGTGAAATGTTGTAGGGCATGTAACACTTGTGTAACCTAGTTGGGAGTAACATTGGATTTTGGCCTATCTCATTATTTAATCAATATGAGAGCATTTGGGTATATTTATGGAAAAAATATCACATATTTCTCCACTTATCTGTGAGCTAATGCACACATTATGGGTATTAGATGGGGCAGGAGGTGGGCAGGTGGTCACTGAAATGATAGATTGTGTATTTATTTTATTCAAAGCATTTCTCTATTACCTCTCAACTCACCATGCCCTAAGACAATTCATAACAAGAAAAAAAATTAAAACATCATATGAACAAATAAAAACATTTGAAAACAGACTAAACTAAGTTCTTTAAAAATAGATTTAAAACCACAAACAGTGAAAACAGCCAGACTATCCCTGGTTTTAAGGGCCAAAAGCCACACAAAATAACACAATCTTAGCTATTTGCTGAAAGCTCAGGAGGGATGGAGGCACTTCCCTTGAGGTAGAGTTTTGCAGTCAGGGTGAGGCAAGAGAGGGTGCATCTACACTGTAGAAATAATGCAGTTTGATAGTACTTTAACTGCCATGGCCTCATCCTACAGAATCCTAAGGCTTGTAGTTTTGTGAGGCACCACCACTCTTGAGCAGAGAAAGGCTTTGTAAAACTACAAATGCCAGGATTCTATAGGATGAAGCTACAGCACATAAAGTGGTGTCAAACTACATTACTTCTACAGTGCCAGTGCACCCAGAGAAAGCCCTGTCAGGTATCCACCAACTGATCCATGTGGGTTGAGGTAACACACAACAGGACCTCCAGGGAAGATCTCAATGAGAGGAAGTGGCTTCTCAGATACCCTATTTGGACTAGATCTAGTTGTTAGTCCTCACTAGAGTAGATTTACTGAATCTGCGAGACCTGCAGAAATGTTGATTTACAAGGTTTCCAAATCAGGATTATCCCAGGCCCTGAGAATGCAGCACCAAAATCTGATTGCTTGGGATGACCCCATGTGATGTCACAGTGGTGGGTCTCAATGAAGTTACAAGGGACAGGCCCTGGCAAAGGCATTAAGCATGATACATTAAACACTAACCAGTTACACACAGAATGCCAATTATTATTATTATTATTATTATTATTATTATTATTATTACGAAGACCAGGTTTAGCAGGTGAGGAATATACACACACTCTTCAAGGCAGTCTTCTTGCTGGGAACTACAGAAGGACCTGAGATCTAGGAACCCTCCTTACCAACCTCTCATTGATTCAGTGAATCTATTCAGATTGGCACTAACAATGAGATTTAAGGCTTTGTATTTAGAAGCTGACAATTCTGATTAGCTATTTGTTTATTCAGTAGAAGAAATGGCTCCAAAAATATGATGGGCCATTACTGCCACACATACAAAAAAGGACTTTCATGGTGACCCTGAGGCTGAATCTGTACTGCAGAAATAATGCAATTTAACAGCACTTAAAGTGTCATGCTAGTTCAATGCTATGGAATCCTGGCATTTGCAGTTGGTTGTGGCACCAGAGCTCTCCGACAGAGAAGACTAAATGTTTCATAAAACTACAGATCCCAGAATTCCATAGCATTAACCCATGGCAGTTCAAGCACTGTCAAATGGAATTTATTCTGCAGTGCAAACTCAGCATGAAATAGCACACAGATTTCTCAGAACTGTTAATCATCTGAAAAGTAAAACAAAATACAAAGGTCACTGGCTGAAAAAGCTGTGATGAGTCAAATATGTTGGAATCTCTGTTTAAGCTGATAGTGTTGATATGGAGAATTTTTGACCTCTTCCCCTATCATTTTTTTCCCCATTCTCCCACATTCAGAATGAATTGAATGCAAACTACTTTTTCACTTTGAAGCCTGTTTGCAGCAACTGCTGTAAGCTGATGAAAAAGGGGGAAAGTAGAAGGAAAGACAAGCTGGAACATTTTAAAAGCGGTTGAAAAACTGGGTTGACAGGATTAATTGGGACTATCTGCCACATTAAGACAGTTGGAAGGTATGGAATGGTAACTGAGGAGAATTTGTTTCTGTGTTACTTCTTCTGCAACAATGGATCAGTAGGCTGTTCAAACAAGACCTAGTAACTGAAATGTAGAAGGCTGCCTCCCAACTCCTACTCCTCTTTGAGAATATCTTAATTTAAAATGATGAAGGAGGGAACACACTTGTATTTGATTTGCTTTTAGTAAAATAAGGCTTCAGTTCCTGTGTATTCCAACCTCGAACTTAACAAAACATTTGTGTTTATCCTTGAATGTCATCTGCATGCATGCTAGAAGATCAAGCACTTTCAAGTACTTTAGGAAAATGAGTGTTAGTGTTTATTTTTTATTTTAATATTTACAGGCAGGGCCATAGATTGAAACAAAATGTCCACAGACCTTACCACATTTTTTAAAAGTCAGGCATTGCTTAACCATATGGACCTTTTTTTAAAACAGAGAGCAATAGGAAATTCTTCTAGTATATGAGTGGAATTTAAAATATCGCTAATGTGCTTAAAGATGCCCTTTTCCCAAGAATAATAATCAAGTATGACTACTTTATAAAAGTGCAGTTACAACAGTTCAGCAGTCAGCAGACACAAAGGTTCAGTCCGATGGGATAGAAGAAGGAAGAGAAGGGACAATACTGCATTTGTAGAGAATTAATAATGGTTTAAACTTTCTCATAAAGAGATGTTGATTACTTTTAAATCCATTTGTAAAAACTCAGCTTTGCCAGAAAGTTTCCTAAAACCACAAAGCCAAGTATGATAAACACCACCAGTTAATTCAACCTAATCTGCTCCATATTTTTGTAAGCCCCTAAAAGGATTACTGTAATTTTTCAAGTTTGAAAAAAACCAGACTGGTCATTTCATTTGCACATTCTATGTTGGATTTTATTTTCTGACAAGCCTTCCATTCCACCTGATGGAATTATGTGTTTTCATATTTCAATATAACATACCTACAAATAATTTATATTTAATTTTATGCTCGACGTGCAATTTCTTATTGACCTAATGTCACAGAGCTCTTTCACACCAGTGAGTGAAAAATGTATTAATCCAGTCAGGTGAAACAGCAGTAAAAAAAACTCTTTGGGGAAAACCTCATAGCTATTTTAACAAAACATACTGAACTGATAGATTAATTAGTTAATTCACTGGAAAAAAATGGATCATGAAGAGGTTATCCTCTCTCAAGGTGCACCTATACTGTATAAATAGTGCAGTTTGACATCACTTTAGCTGCCATGGCTCCATCCTACAGAATCCTGAGAGTTGTAGTTTTGTGAAGCACCAGCACTCTTGAGCAGAGAAGACTAAGGACCTAATAAAACTAAAAATCCCAGGATTCTACAGGATGGAGCTACAGCACTTAAAGTGGTGTCAAACTGCAATATTTTTACAGTGTAGATGTCCTCTCAGTCACTGGCCAGAATTACACCTAGTGGACAGAATAAAATCCATGTGAACAAGAACAAAGCATGACACTGGTTTTCAGTTCTTCCTATAGTTGTGAATCTGTTCTCTGTGATCTATAATAATGCAAGGTTATCTCTAATTCAGGCTTCACAAATTGTGGCCCTCTGTTTGTTGTTGGATTGCAATTTCCATCATTTTTTACCATTGGCTATGCTGAAAGAGCTATAGCCTAATAAGACTGGGAGATTCACTTGATGTCCATACCTGCTCTATAAATTATCTATATGCTACTTTGCTGCACTGCTGCAGAATCAATCATAACTTAAATCCACAGGGACCTGATTGTAGAACCTTAAAAATTAGTTCCAGTCCTACAAATTTTATCCATGTTTGTGACTCATTCTAGTAAGCTCCAGTGTACTGCTTGGTTCAAATAAAGTTGTTGAGCAACACCAGGCCCAGGACAGGACATTTGCTGCACCCCAAATGTCACTTCTCTCATGAATGCCAAGGAATCATTGCTGACCATTTTGTCAGGTACAATCCATCAGCTAGCTACAAATCCATTTAACAGTACAGTATGTGTAAAACACATTTTTACCAGTTTGTCAGCAAGAGTAACATGGGGGACTTTATCAAAACATGATATTAAAAAAAAAACTATGATATACTACATCTGTAGCATTCCCTAGATCTATCAGGTTTTGTCATTCTATTGAGATCAGAGGGAGGGGGTAGAAATAAGGTTAGTCTGATATGACTTGTATTTCTGAAACATACTGGATCTGAATAGCAGTGTATTGTTCTAAGTGCTCACAGGTTGACCTTATAGAATTTTGCTGGTAATGATGACAATAGTTGCCTGGGCCTTGCATGATGTTGTAGTTGCCCAAGTCCCTGCACGCTTACATTTGTTCACTATTGTAAATTCCTTTGGAACTTACAATGCATTTCAGCTGGCTGTGGAGACCTCAATTCATTTTTTTACTAGTTAGATATTACCTATTTTAGGTTAAAGCAACCACACTGCATACTTTATTCTAATTTCACCAGGTTGGACACTGTTTTCCTTTTAGAGGCAACAGGGGTAAAGTAGGTATTGAGCATCACTACGACTGAGCAGGAAGGAGTAACTAATAAGTAAATAAGTAAATATATAGATTGCCTATAATGTCTTTGCAAATTGCAGCAGTAAATTAATTAAGCTTTGCAAACTGTACAAGATGCTACTGCACTGGCAACCCTAGTAAGGACTCCTATGAATGGAAACAGTGAAAAGACAATCTTACTAATTCCCTTTCCCTCTCTGGTATTGTAGCCACTTCTAGCACTTTTTAGAGGCTCCCCCAGTTTTCTGACTTGGGGTCATAGTGGGAAAGGGTACCTGAGAACTGAGAATTCTAATAGAGACATCTACTATTAAAACTCTGGATCCAGCTGACTGTTTAAAGACAAAGACCCAAGACTGTTATTAATGGGACTTTTATTTGTTACCATCAATTTGAACCATTGATTTTAGCGGGACTTACAGTGCTTAATATTCTTTGCACAGGGTCTAGTGTACTTCACTCTGTACATGTTTGCACAGATTATGTTAGCACTGTAAATATAGAAAATATATCTGTGAACCTCTAAAAGTTGCTGGGGTTTCCAACATAAAAAAAAAAGGGGGGGGGGAATTTGAACTCATAATTTTGTGAGATTTTCATTGTTTCAAGATTATAGAAAATGAAAAGAGTTTTTATTGTACTATAGTGAAAGCTATAGCATATAACATAGCTATCTTGGTTCCTTTAAAAGCCTTTACAGCCTCTTGATTATCTTACATTCCTTGTTTCCCATGTTGTCCCTTGAGACGGTAGTGTTGCTACAGTGTGGTTTTATTCTTGGAAGGCTAATAAAACATAACATTAAGTATTGCACCACAGTATTTTAATAGCGAACTCCCTATTAAAATTCTTTCAATCCATTAAAATGGCTCATGCGTGCAATTACCATTAACACAGAATGATAGGGTGGCTGTGGTAAATCAGAATGTGTAGAATTTGAAAAGAATGCATTTACAGAAGCTGAAGGTGTAACTCTGCCTGTTTATTGCTGGAGGTATAAAAGGAGTGCGAGCACAAATCCTAACTCACTCCCCATACCCACCCACATTGAGTACTACACAATATGGAGGGCATCTTCAGAATATACACTTCCTTAATCTTTTACTAATAAGAAAGTGGTGGAAAGCCATGGGAAATCACAGCCCCCAAAATCTTCCACAGTGAAAAAAGTAGGAAAGGGCAAAGCAAAAGCAAAGCAGCTTATTTATATACCGCTTCATATCACGCTATGGGATGTCTAAGCGGTTTACAACTGCGAGCTGATTGCCCCCCAACAATCTGGGTACTCATTTTAGAGACCTCGGAAGGATGCAGGCCTGAGTCGAGCCTCATCCCTGATGGTATTGAACTCGCAACCTTGTGGTCTATGAGTGAGTGGCTACAGTACAGGCATTTAACCACTGCGCCACCAGGCCAAGAAAGGGGAGGGAGAAGGGAAAAAAAGGGAAGAAAGACAAATGTTTTACTCTTTGTCTGGCCTTCCTAAAAGAAACCTAAAGTGCATGAATAAATTTTGTCTTGAAAATAGGTCACAATGACCTCTCTCAAGTTATTTTTTTTAATTTTATATAACAAAGATATATATTTTTTTAAAAAAATAATGTATTGAGAATGTCAAGATTTCACACAAAAGGTAAACAAAATGGTTTAAGACCCAAACTTCTTCTGTATTCTTCCATTTACATAAACATGTGGAAATATCCCTAATAAGCAAGGAATTAGTCAGCACTGTCAGACATGTTTTCTCCTTCCTCTAGCTCTCTCTCTCTTTAAAGGGGTACAGCAGTCTCTCAAAGGGATACACTAGCATCCTCCCATAACAGCTAAGCTAGTCTTCAGTGGTTTGCTGTTGTTGTGTTCCTCCAAGTCATTTCCAACCCCAAGGAGAACATATTGCAGGGGTTTCTTGGCATGTTTCTTCAGAGTGGGTTTGCCATTGCCATCCTCTGAGGCTGAGAAAGTGTGACTTGTCCAAGGCCACCCAGTAAGTTTACATGGCCAAACTGTGGTTCGAACCCTGTTCTCCAGAGTCACATTCAAATGCCCAAACCACTATACCACACTGGTTCTCTCATTCCCTCTCCCCCCGATAACAGCTAAGCTAGTCTTCAGTCATACCTTCCACCAAATAAAACCTATTTAGGATGAAAAGGCCAGAAAACCACTTCGCAAAGACATTTGTCATGATTATTCAGAGTTAAGAATGTTTTCTGCATTTGGATATGCATTCATTTATAGGGGAAGACTATGCTTTACATGTAGAAAACCCCAAATCGTGATTGATGGCAAAGCCCTCCATGCATGTTGGCATAAGCAATTATTAAATGTATTGACATAGGAGTTCTGATGGCAAACTGGTTAAAATGCCAGTACTGCAGCCAATATTGCAGCCATAAAGTTGTGAGTTTGATCCCAGGGCTCCAGGGTTGATTCAGCCTTGCATCCTTCTGTAGGTCGCTAAAATGAGTACCCAGCTTGTTTGTGACAATTAGCTTACACATTGTAAACTACTTAGAGACTACTAAGTTCTGTATAAAGGGGTATGTATATACATGTAAATGCTGTTGTTATTGCTATAGAGGAAAATGTGAGAGACACAAAGGAGGAGGTGAAGCCTGCTGCCTTATTTCTATGCATCTCCATATTGAGTGATTGCTTGTTCTTAATATTTGTCTATTTTACAACTGTAAAACATACTACCAATGGATAATTTGAAACATAATGCAGTGTTGTTGCTGTTGTTTTTATCTGCTTTCAAGGTGATTCTGACTAATGGTGATTCTATCACATTATCATTTTATTTATTTATTTATTTATTTATTTATTTGGAGTATATATACCCTGCTCTTCAGCCACAAAGGCTCTCAGAGAGGCTTACAAATGGTTAATTAGATGGTTCCCTGCCCTCAGGCTTATAATCTAAAAAGACACAAAAGCAGAAGGGAATGGCGGTGGGGAATGTGATCAGGTCCAGCAGTTCTTCTCTCCCTCTGAGCCCTAGATAATGGCAGATGGACTGGAAGGATGGTTCTCCTTCTTAATATCATCAGTATAAGTATTATTATTACCATCATCATGATCAATCATTTATAGAAAGTGGGACTTGCCCAATGTCACCCGGTGGGTTTCTAACCCTCATCTTCTGGAGTTCCAGCCCAACATGCAAGCCAATACACCACTCTGGATCTCAAAATAGTTAATCTTTAAATTATTCATTAGTAGTATGTCGGGGTTTAGTTGTACTTAATGAATATTCTCTTCATATGGATCTTCCAAAGACTTGATTAGGAATCACTAAGCACAGTAGTTTTGTATATCCAAGCCTCTCTCACCCTGGAGATGTAGACTTAAATCTACCATTGATGGCCTTGGCTGCAAATACCTCCCTTCTGGACATTTGCCATATTGTACCACTAAATAGTTTGAACAGTAGCCTTTGCATAGGCCCAGCCACTGGCTTCCTGGGAAGAGTGTTGTGTTTGTGGGTATGGAAAGCTTTCAAAGCACAGCAGCTCCTTACATGCAACAGATTTGACTTTTTACATCATTAATACTAGTAAATCTAGCATAATATAGGCACTGAGTTCTCAGCAGAATGTGTAAATAAGCTGTGGTCACCACACTACTTTAACTGATTATTAACTTCCTACCTTGTGAATTCAGCATTGAATATTGCCAAACATCTGTGGTCATTCTGTGTCTTTAATAAACACCCATTGCTGATATAAATAGAAACAGTTTATTGCAAAGAGTGGTTCATCTGGTTATGCAGTTTATTCTGCATGAGATGTTTACACTAAACTATAAAACTTTGTAAGTTTTTGGTATAACTCTTGGTAGAGCATTATGTACCATACTAACAACCTAACTGGAACAAAACCTTTAAAAAATAAGATATTTGATGGACTATTTGCACTTCCCTATTCAGAGATCTTGTTTATAAAGGGAGTCACTGTATGCCCAAAAGAAAACTCAAATCTCACAAATATGCTGTTTCATATCTGTAGCTGAAACCAAGTCCTGGTCATCTTCCTGTAGTGCTGAGGTAATGCTGCAATTTTCCATGCCAGCACAATTGTTAATGTTCTCTTTCCTGAGGGATTATTTTCTAGGATCTTAGGCTCAAGCCACTCATTTCTAGTTATTCCTGATGAAGGTTGGTTAAATTCCAAAATGACACTGAGATCGCAGCAATTAAAGGGCAAATGTGCCTATTCTCCATTTCTTCAAAATGTTTGCAATTTCATGAGCTTCTTTGTATCTAATGTTTTATTTTGGACTACATCACCTGGCATCCTGTTTTGGATTTGTAACCTACAATTACAGATCTGTAATTGCTCCCTATTCCCTAACACTATGTAGTCACAATTGTGGTACTACTACCAAAATCATAAATGCCCTCCCAAACCTTCTTTGCTAGACAGCAGCCACACTGGGAGATGGAGGGCTGTCAAGCCACAACCTTGCTCTCTGAAAAATATGCTCCCTTATATCCAGGTGAATGGAACTTCATTGCCCAATCTGGCAGCTGGCTATTAAGGCGGACTGTGGGGTTCAGGCCTGGAGATATTACATAGGGCCTCAGCAGACTGCTAATTGAGCCGTCTCCGAGGCAGGGAAGAGGAGGGGCAGCCGCACGCTCGACGCCCCTTCCTCCTCCCGAGGTTGACCTCGGAGCCGCCGGCCCTCCGCACAGCTGGCGCTCCGAAGGCAACCTCCCGCCACAGCATCCGCACACGCTGCGGCGGGTAAGTCAGCGAAAGTGCACCTCACGCTTTTGGGGCACACTTTCACTGACTTCTGAAAGGAGCGCTGATTTAGCGCTCCTTTCAGGGGCGCCGGCGGTGCGCCGCGGTGAGGATGCCTCGATCCCGTGGTGCACTGTCCCGCGGCGTCCCAGAGCCTCTCGTCTGCTTCCCCCATAGTTACAAAGGCACAACTAAGTAAGTGATGTAGAATATGGGCCCATGTTTACATCTGGAGTATACATATGAATTTATAGAGGGAGTACCTTACACTATGCAGGGCAAATATCCAATAGCTCATTGGCCACTGATACTTTTAAAAGCAGTTTGTCTACATGCAGATTTGATAGATTTACTTCTATGCCATAGTATTTCTGATTTCTATGTACAGATGTGAAAGCAAAGAAAGCTGACAAAAAGAAAATAAATTCATTTGAAATATGGTGCTGGGTGAAAGTTCAACATTACCATGGACTGCCAAAATGACAAATGAAAGGGTCCATCTCTGAACTCTCACTAGAAGCCAGGATGATTAAACTAAGACTGTCATAATTTATACTTATAATAAGATGGCATGACTTACTAGAAAAGATGATGATGCTTGGTAAAACAGGAGCAGTAAGAAAAAAGGAAGACTGCTATAGGTGGATTCATTAAATCAAAAAATACATAGCCCCGAGCTTACAAGTCCTGAGCAGAGTAGTTGATGAATGAGGGCCTCAGGCAGCAGTTGATAGGGAACAACATCATTCTTAGTGCCCACCATTATTAGTCCTGTGCTGCTGGGCATTTTCCTCATGTTCTGGGCCTCCTAAAATAGCACACTGCCTCAGGTGTGGTAGGCGTCATCATATCATTGGTTTAGAAATAAAGTTTACTGTCAGTCCAATTAGCTTCTGTACAGGGAATGTGTAGGAGACACCATCTTGTCCATTTCAAAATGTCTTGGGCCAGCCCTGTTTTATGAGAAAAATAATGTCTAGTCTTAACAGATAGCTTTTGCCAAGTTAGCAACTGCATGGAAGCAGTTCTAACCTTACTAAATAGCAAGTCCTTTATTTTAATCACAATGTTAACACTTTGGTACAGAAAAGTTGTATCACTTGGTGAGTCAGGGGAAAACTAGATGAAGTTTCAGCATACATATATGCTAGGCTATTTTCAAACTCAGAGGGAAAGGCATACTGTATACTGTACTGGACAAGATCTGTCTCATTACTGTACTGGACAAGATCCGTCTCATTACTACTCTTGCTGCTTTTAAAAAAGCAGTAAAGACGGATCTCTTCCGGCCAACCTTCCCGAATAAGTGCTGCTAGATGGGAGATGAGTTTTTCTTCTGTTTTATTATTGCTGGCTCCTTGTTGCATTGTTTTATCGTTTTATGGTATTGTTGTTTTTAACTCTTTCTTGGTTTAATTTTGTTTTAAGGGGATGGGAGGGTTGGGGTGTGGGATGAGGAAATGTTTTAACTCTGACTGTTTTAAATGCTGTAACCCACCCTGACTGCCACACAGAGGGGCAGGCTATAAATAAAATTTATTATTATTATTATGTATAGCCATTCAAATACTTTGCCCACTCTCCAAAGCAAATGGAATCAGTTTGCAAAATACTTGCAGAAATGTAATATGTTTCAAGGAGTGAAAGATAAAGTAATATGCTTAAATAAAGGCTGCCCTGAGGCACCCTCAACCTACAGGCTCCCAAACCAGGTATACATTATTGCTTGCATATTCATGTGTTGCAGCAGTCTTGACAATCCCCTTACTGAATGGCACACAACGATAATCCTATAAATAAACTGAGATTTATATGCCTGTCTTCATGCTCTTCTCTCAACAATGTAGTTTCATTTAGTATAACTCCAAGCATTGGAAAGACCATAAACTTTTACATAGTTTCCTCAAATTCGTTCATAGGTGTGAAAATAAACCTGCTTTGGTAATGCTTATGTGACCACCATATAATGTAAAATTAAAAACAGAACATATCACACCTCATTTTCCGTTTACACATAATCTTCTCAACAGTGCTAACCATGCCTTTATGGTTGCTGCTGTGACCACTGACAATATATCAGCAAGATTTACTTTAAAAAGATGCATTGAGAATTTTCTCCTATCAAAAAAAGGGACAGGAAAGGAAAAATAAAAGGCAAAATCTGGTCCCTTCCACACACACAGAAAGCTCTGTATGTAAGAACGGAACCTCTGTAATAATTCTGTTCCAGTGATCTAATGTTTCTCTGCATTGTAAGAAGACAACAAGACATGAAAAAAGTAAATATGACCATGGATGATCTACCTAAATTCAACCTAGACAATGAGGAAATTGAAATACTTAAAGATTTCCCATACTTTGGATCAAACATTGATAAGAAAGGGGAATGTGGCCAAGAAATAAAAAGACTAGGAATGAGAAAGACAGCAATGAAAGAACTAAATAAGATTCTAAAAAAGTAAAGATATACAGCTGAACCCTAAATTGAGGCTAGTCCAAGCCATTGAATTCCCCATCACCATGTACAGATGTGAGAGCTGGATGGTGATGAAAAAGAATAAAAAGAAAATAAACTCATTTGAGAGGAGGTGCTGGAAGAGTGCTCAAGATACCATTGATGGCCAAAAAGACACAGATCAAGCCTGAGCATTCCCTGGAAGCCAAGATGATTAAATTGAAACTGTTGTGCTTTGGCCACATCATGAGAAGGCATGAATAACTGCAAAAAGACAAGAATGTTAGATAAGGTGGAAGGCAGTAGAAAGAAAGGAAGACCACATGCCAGATGGCAAGACTCAATTAGGGAGGTCATGGGAATTAATCTACAAGACCTAAGCAGAGAATTGGAGGATAGGGGTCTTGGAGAATCTCACACAAAAGATCGCCATGAGTCAAGGTCGACTTGAGGGCAGCTAACAACAACAACAAAACGTGACTCACAGGACTGACAATCAACAAACCAATAGAGTGTGAAAATAAATAAGGAAAACTTGTATAAATATACTGTAAATAAATCATTTTACAGCAAACCCATATGGAAAGTTAATGCTCTACAATAAATACATGATCCTCCAAGTTTTCCAATAAAACTAAGGGCTCAATACTATACATGTGAAAATTGGCTTGGCACAACATTTTGCACTTGGAGAAGATGGATGATCACTACAATAAAGTAGTCAACATTTGAACAAAAGCCAAACTATGACTGATGAAAGCAAGAGGCATTCTTATTCTTGTTATGTGACAAACTTTAGAACAAGGTTTTGGTTCTGACTAGTAGAAAGAATCAGAAGTTTTCTATAAATTCTATGTTCTAGAAGTTTTCTATAAATTTGGTTCTGACTAGTAGAAAGAATCAGAAGTTTTCTATAAATTCTAT
>CM034703.1:272052406-272066270 GCA_020142125.1 Phrynosoma platyrhinos
ATTCTGCACCAGTTGAAGTTTCCGGGTTAGACACAAGGGTAGCCCCATGAAGAGTGTATTGCAGTAATCCAGACGTGAGGTTACCAGGGCATGTACCACAGTTTCCAAGTCCCTCATGTCCAGGTATGGGCGCAGCTGGCATATCAGCCGCAGCTGATAGCAGGCACTCCTGACTGCCGCATTCACCTGACTAGTCATGTGAAGCGACGAATCAAGGAGCACCCCCAGAATGAATGAATGAACAAATGAATGAAAGCCTTTATTGTAGTCAGTAGACTGTAGGCAAACATAAAAGACAAAATACATGAAATTTACAACACATTTGAGCAACCACATAAAATACAATATTACAATTGTAAAGATGGTTACTACCAGATAAGAGGGGTAAATAAAAATATTATTTATAAAATAAAAAGAAGTTTAAAACAACTCCCAGAGAGATATGTAACTTAAGTTCATCATCAGAGAAACCAGATTATCATTTTCTTACATTTTTTTTGTCCAACATTTTACTTATGGCACATAATTTGAAATCTTAATTTGAAAAAATTTTGGGGCCCCTTTCTCCTTCCACTGAGCTTCACCTCACTCCCACCACTTCTTAAAGCATTTTAAAGGCAAGCAGATGAATACCACAGCCCATTTCTGCCAAAAGGTAAGTATTTGAGGAGCAGTGGTGTCACTCCCCCTTAGGGTGTCACCTGGTGCAGCTCACCCCCCTGCACCCATCTAGTGATGCCACTGCTTCCAAGGTCACTAAAATGAGAACCCAGCTTGTTGGGGGCAATCAGCTTACACATTGTAAACCACTTAGGGAATGCTTACGTGCACTGATAAGTGGTATAGAAATGCACTTGCTATTGCTAAGCCTACAGGACCTGAACAGAGTGGTTGATGACAGGGGAGCTTGGAAGTGTCTCACTCATGGGGTCACCATGAGTTGAAGCTGACTCAAAGGCAGTTAACAACAATTATCCAACCTATATTTCAGAAAAATCACCTCTGAATATTCTTTGCCAAAGAAACCCCTATGAAATTCATTGGGTCCTCATAAGTTAACAGGTGACTTGAATGTACATATACACAGACATGTGCTCCCAATGATTCATCATCATCACCACTGTATTTGGAGGTGGACATACAATTCACCAACCATTGACTATAGGCCTAAGCAGACTGCCAGAAATAGTGCACATTAAATTGAGGCACTGCCCTGGCTCAGTGCTAGGGAATCATGAGAATTGTATTTTTTTCTGAGACATTGAGCCTTCTCTGTCAGAGAGCTCTGGTGCCACAATAAATTACAGTTCCCACGATTCCCTAGCACTGAGCCAGGGCAGTGCCTCAATTTAATGTGCACTATTTCTGGCAGTCTGCTTAGGCCCTATGTTTGCATATGAAAATACAATTCACTAGAATCAGTGAGCAGCACCTGTATCACACCTATCATGGAATCACAGAAGATTATCACGCAGAGGAGGCAAGTGTCCTTTTCCTGTCATTACACCATGTTAATCACGTGATTGTGGGGAAGATTATCACACCCCATGCACTTATTCCCTTCTTCTTCCATCCATAAACAGTAATGGAGCCATCATTTAGTATTAACAGTAATTTCCATTAATACCAAATGATGGGTCCATTACTGTTTACAGACGGGAGAAGAATGGGAGAAGTGTTCGGGGGTGTGATAATCTTTCCACTGATAATGTGATTAACACAGTTTAACAATGGAGGAAGGAAGCTTTCCTCCCTTGCGATAATCTCCATAGAATCATAGAATCATAGAGTTGGAAGAGACCACAAGGGCCATTAGGTCCAATCCCTGGCCTTGAAGGAAAACACAATCAAAGCACCCCTGACAGATGGCCATCCAGCCTTTGTTTAAAAATCTCTAAAGAAGGAGACTCTATCACACTCCAAGGGAGTGTTTCACTGTTGAACAGCTCTTACTGATAGGGACTTCTTCCTAATGTTGAGGTGGATCTTTTTTCCTTTAGCTTGCATCTGTTGTTCCGGGTCCTGTTCTCTGAGGCAGCAGAAAACAAGCTAGCTCCCTCCTCAATATGACATCCCTTCAAATATTTAAACAGGGCTATCATATCACTTTGTAATCATCTCTTCTCCAGGTTAAGCATACTCAGTTTCCTAAGTCATTCCTCATAGGTCATGGTTTCCAGACCTTTCTCCATTTTAGTGGCCCTCCTCTGGATGCTCTTCATCTTGTCAATATCCTTTTTGAACTGTGGTGCCCAGAACTAGATGCAGCATTTCAAGTGAGGCATTACCAAAGAGAATAGCATGGTACTGTTACTTCCTTTGATCTAGACACTATACAGTCAGCCCTCCATTCTGGACTCCTCTGCAAAAATGGAGACTCACAGATATTCAACCTTCATAGGCTTGAATGGGGCACGCCCCTGCAGTGGCGCACCCCATTGATCTTAATGGTGGTCGCTCCTCTGTGAATATTAAAAACTGTGGGCCTCAAGTCTGCAAGAACAGAGGGGTGACTATGCACTTATCCCTCCACATTCACTGGTGTTAGGGGCACAGAACCCTCGTGAAAGGGGAAAAACTGCAAATAAATATACAGTACTTTAAAAACCTTAGAACACCTTTCTAGGTCCTCCAGAAGAACTCTGTGGTCAACATCTGCCTGAATTTGAACATAGAATCATGTTGCAGGACCTATAAATGCCTAGAGAAATGTTTTCTCTAGGAATTTTTAGGTCTTCTCATGCAACTCTATGGTCAACTTCCATCAGAATTTCTCTGGAGGGCCTAGAGATTCCTAGAGAGAGCAAGTTAATCATATCTGCAAAAATCAAAGCCACAAATGTGGATGACTGAGTATATTTCTGTTGATGCAGTCTGGAATAACATTGGCTTTTTTAGCTGCAGCATCACACTGTTGACTAATGTTCAACTTATAGTCTACTAGGACTCCAAGATCCCTTACACATGTACTGTTTTCAAGTCAGGTATCACCTATATGTATGCCTTTCATTTTTTTTTCTCCCTAAGTGGAGTACCTTACATTTCTCCATTTTGTTTTTGCCCAGATTTCTAAACTATTAAGGTCATTTTGAATTTTGATCCTGCCCTCTGGGGTATTAGCTACTCCTCCTAATTTGGTGCTATCTGCAAATTTTATAAACGTGCTCTCTATTCCTTTGTCCAACTCATTGATAAAGATGTTGAATGGCATATAAATATAGCTTTTAGATACAAAATTGATTTGCACCCATTCTTGATGCAAAAGAATATGCATACCATATGCACGCAACATGAATTCATACACATGCATTGCATTTTATACTGTCCAATGCTTTCTCATCCCTATGCAGAAGAAATGCTTGTTTCGCTCTTTGAATTTATTAGAAAATCATCTGTTAAAATAAAATCTTCTGAAATAACGGAAACAAATGCTAGGTTCCAAATACCATGTTCCAGTGCTCTTGGGAAAGAAAAGAGCCCATTATCACTGTTCAACACTAACTGTTCCTTCTCACCTCTGCTTATTCATGTTTTATCAACATTGGGAATTTTTGCTACTACTGCACTACTATTTCAACAGACAGTGCCATCTAGTGGTGCTGTATTTTTGGCTTGACAAGTCAAGGAATTCTTTAGCTGTTTAATTTACTTTTACTGCCATGAATGGGGAGAGGTGCTTGTTTTATTTTATTTCTTCAGATATCAAAATAACTTGGCTATCTTTAGGTACTATGTACCTTGACTTTGATGAATGGCCCCGTTTGTCACTCTTCCTCAAAATGTCTCAGGCAAACCTTGAATTGTACGTGCAAAGGGGAAGTGGTTTATATGTGTTAAGTGTTTTATGTGTGGCACCTTGAGAGAATCTATGCCTGCAAACATATTTCATGTGGCCACCATCACATCTTTTTGAGTCTCAGAACTATCCCAGCCACTTGCATAAAAATGACTTCCATGCAGATATGGAAAAATGTGGACTCAAAAAAATAGTTATGAATCAGTTTTTCTTCCAGTACTTATCTTGAGGCAAGAAGACTTAAAAGTACAGTTTTGCATGTAAATGAACTTCTTGACAACAGCTTGGGTATTAATCTTATTAGAAGGACATTTGGTCAATTGGTGGCTTCCATCAGCATATCTTTACATAGGCTTACTTAAATAGAGTCCAAGTCAACGTTCATTAAATCAAAGAAACCCCTTCAATAATACCGAAGTTCATCTATCCTTCAACCATCTGTGCCTGGCTACACACACACACACATTGCAACACTTCACCTCAAAGGGATGTTATGAATATAAATACAATAAGGATTGTAAGATACTTTGATCAAGTTGTCCAAAGAAGTAAGTTGGATAGTGTTTGAATAAAGATGTGGAATGAGTTTTTGATTGCATTTTATTTCTTCCAGATGTGTGGATTTTATGCTGGCCAACTGGGATACTGAGTTTTTAAAAATTCAGAACATTCCTCCATTATACAGAAACTCCATATTTACTTTAGTGAACTGTTTTGCTTCAATATTTTGTATTTTCTGAAGTGCCCCTCCCTGAAAGAGGACTCAAATCTACTCTCATATGGTCAATGGCTTTCTAAAAAATGAATCCTTTGTTTAATGTAAAGAATTTAGGAACATGTTCTCACTACAAGAGGTGTGTATGTGTGTGTGTGTGTACAGAAAACAGCCCAAATTGGCCTGGATGACTATAGAGGCTACTTGATTCAATATTGGTGTGAATTTGCAGCTATGCGACCCCCCCCCCTTGACTGTTTTCAAGAAACCAATAAATTGTTGTAATATTTCTGCTTTTTCACATAATAGGATCAAAGTTCCAAACATGTATCACCTTCTGATACTTAGAAGATTTGCCACATTTTAAACAACTAAGTGGAGGTATGTTTTTCTGGAAATAATCCTTGAATTTTGATTATTTTTTAAAAAGTTAACTACCAATTATTTGTTTAATTTCTGAGCATATAAATGACATTGACAGACATAAGTAAGTCTTCTGTCAAATTTCAGACAAGTGCAGGGATTTGGAGATGAGTGTATTTTTTTTTAAAAAAAAGATTCATTTACGCTCTGTGGTGTGTGGCTCAATTTTTATAACTCCTTCCCTTGTAGGGGTTCCTCTCAGGATGAAACCTACAAATTTTGAGAATGTTAAGTGCTTTTTTTGCTTTCTTTTTTGGAGTGGGAACTAAAATCAGATTCATTTCCCACCTCATCCTTTTCAGGACAAGTTTTATGCATGCATAGTAGTGGTGTCCTTACAGAAGTAAATAACCTATACATTTTAGAAATATAGATACAGGGATTAGGAATTATGGATGCAAAACAACTGACCACACAAAAAAATCCAGAAACTTTAAATACTTAAACACTGATGGATTGAAAAAGTGAGACTTTATTGAGAAATATGAATGTGCAGTGTAGGATGTGTGGACTCCATATTTTGCAAGGGGAAACTTTAATGTTCAGGATGTTTTTAAAATGGATTGCTTTCTCTGCTCCCTTTGTAGGCAATTCATTGTGTTCCTTCTTATGTGACTGTAACCCTACCCAGTCATTTCTTAGCAGCACCAGTAGGGCTAAAATGGACATAGACAAGTCACTCCCAAGTATGTCTTAGATCTTCAAGCATTTACTACAAACATCTAAAGGGGAGCTTGTAAACACTTTCTGCTGAATGTGTTTACAAAGCTCTCATGATCTAGAATCCTGATAAGACATATTTCCTAATTGCAGGAGTTTAGTGATCAGATGAGCAATCTTTTAGGTGTATGGCACATGGGATGTTTGGGGGTACAGCTTGTGTGCATGCCTGTGCTCACCCTCAGTTTAGGTCTATGTGTGGTTAAAAGAAACAACAGTATAGACCTCTTTCTGTCTCTAAAGGCATAACTCTCTACAGAAAATATAGGTTTTTTGTGGGTTTTTTCAGGATGTGTCGCCATGTTCTAGAAGAATTTCTTTCTGATGTTTCTCCAGCATCTGTGGGTGGTATCTTCAGAGAACCCACAGAATAATTTTTGTCAAGGTGTATATTTGCATCAGAAACAACTAATTTGTTGGAATGGTTCAATTACTTTTATATATATATATATATATATGCATCTGAGGAAACAGACCGAGTCTACAAAAGCTCATGCTACAACTTCATTCACACAGTTAATCTCAAAAGTTCTGCAAGATCCCTTTGCATACTGATATTCCAGGCTAACACAGCTATATCTCTGAATTCTAGTCCTATACAGTCAACCCTCCATATTCATTGATTTTTTATCCACAGATTCAAGCATCCATGGCTTGAAAATTCTCAAAAATATATACATTCCAAAAAGGACACCTGGATCTTGCCCTTTTATATAAGTGACACTATTTTACTATGCCATTGTGTTTATTTATTTTTATTTATTTATTTATTACGACCATTCGGTCAGCACAATGCCATTGTGTTTAATGGGACTTGAGCATCCATGGATTCTGGAATCCACAGGAAGTCCTGGAACCAAATCCCAGCCGATACCAAGGGAACACTATATTTATGATACTTTTAAAATAGAAGCTGGGGAAAAGTTAGATCTAAGGAAGGGACTTTTGTATGGAACTGGTCAGAGGGTTCTAGCTTGTTGTTAAGTCTTCCGGTAAAATTAGACTCACTTTAACAACAGTATATTTGTGTTTGTTAAATCAGGTAAAGGGGGAACAAATGTGAAAGTCTGTTCTATTAAATTCTCCCAATAAGCTAAATGGGGGTCCAGTTCCCTTCCCCTTGCCACATCTACGAACCTGGCCACCCACATTTCTGAAAAATGTTGTGGGTCTCCATGTTTGAGAAAGACGATGAAAAGGAGGAAGTATTTGCAACCTTGGCCCATTCCGGTTAATTTCAGGGCTGTGAGTACTAGCAGCTGCATGAGGCTATCAGACATTTGGCATTTTTTAAAAGAACTAAAAGTGCAGTGGTAATGGAAACACCCCGGGAAAAATTCCCCATCAATTTGCCTGCTTAACTTTAGCACTTAAACCATCAGTCGGGTCAGCCTCAAGAAAAATGAATGACATCAGTCAAAAAATAGGATATGCATATCTCTCGGCAGTGATTATCCCCATGTAGTACAAAACTTAAAATAATTCGTGCTTGGAAAAATGTGATGATTGATTGGCTTCCATTAAGCTGGGAGTTTTAAAACATTCCATGAACTCTTAGATAAGATGGCACTAAAATGTTAATGCAATAACCAAATGAATCATATCTGGCTATGGTATATATAAGTACTTTAAAACATTAGAGAGGGGTGACCATTTGTGTATAATAAAAAAAGCAAAGAATGTAATCAGTGGAGGATTTTTAAAAATGCTTTTGCATTACTCCAATACATCATACATTCTTATTTTATGTTTCACCTTATTGTGAAATCACTGAAATTCACACTTCTATCAAATACTCCTACAAGTGTTGCTTAAAGAGAATTACATTTTTATGATATCTTCACTTTTCGTGTACTTGGGATTAGTGAGATATTTTTGTTCTTAATCACAGCTGTGCCGTGCTTTAGCATTTTCCAATATGTAACACAAGGCCTCGGCAGACGACTAATAGAGTCATCTCCGAGCCCTGGAAGAGGAGATGACTTCCTCTTCCCGAGATTGCCCTCGGAGCTGCCGGCCCTCCGCACGGCCGGCGCTCCGGCGGCAACCTCCCGCCGCAGCGTCCTCACACGCTGCAGCGGAAAAGGCAGGGAAAGTGCGCCCTACGCGTTTAGGGTGCACTTTCCCTGTCTTCTAAAAGGAGCGCCAATTTTAGGGACGCCGCAGGAGCGCCGCGGTGCAGAGGCTGCGGTCCCGCGGCGCTCTGTCCGGCGGCATCTGGGAAGCTCTCGTGTGCTTCCCCCCAAAGACTTATAAAAATAAACCAGGAATGGATATATTGCCATGTTTTTTCATAGATCCTTCTTGATTAAAAATCAAGGATTTTTTTGTTAGAAATGTCTGCATATAGGTGATATCTAAAGAGAAGCAATTATCACTAGTTATACTAGTACTGCTCTCAGTCATCTGAAGTTCACTTGCTCACCCCATCTCTTCATCTGCACTTGATGCCTGGAGTGCCTTTCCAAAATACCTACATGGTAGGTCTGTGAAAGCAACCAGGTTGGTGAATGCTGAAATGAAGTAAATCTGGTCAATTGGCAATCTGAACAATCTGAGGCAAGACTTTCACCAGCACTTTCTAATGACAGTGCTACTTGTGTGCAGAAAATATCATAGGAAGAGCAGGGTTGGACTCAGAAGGAGGAGGACTGGAGGAAGGAACATCAACAATCTAAGATATGCAAACAACACAATATTAACAGAAGAAAATATCAATGACTTGGAACAATTAGTAAGGAAGGTCAAAGAAGAAAGTGCAAAGGCAGGCTTGCTGCTGAACATAAAGAAAACAAACTAATGACCATGGAGTACCTACATAAATTCAAATCAGACAAAGAAGAAATTGAAATAGTCAAAGACGCCTTGTACCTGGGATCAAACATCATCCAAAATGGAGGCTGCAGTCAAGAGATAAGAAAACTAGGAATTGAATGGGCAGCTGTGAAAGACCTAGAGAAGATCCTAAAGAGTAACAATATACAACTGAGTGCTAAAGTTAGACTCATCCAAGCCATAATATTCCCAATCACTATGTATGGATGCGAGAGCTGGACTGTGAAAAAATCAAATAAAAAGAAAATCAACTTATTTGAGATGTGGTGTTGGAGAAAAGTGCTGAGGATACCATGGACAGAGAAAAAGACAAACAAATGGGTCCTTAAATGAGTCAGGCTGGCAATATCCCTGGAGGCCAAAATGTTTAAATTAAGGCTGTTGTACTTTGGCTGCATCATGAAAATGCATGACTCATTGGAAAAGGCAATAATGCTGGAAAAGTTTGATGGTAGAAGAAGGGGAGGTAGACCACACACCAGATGGCTAGATTCAATTAGGGAGGACACAGGCATGAGTGTGCAGGTAATGAGCAGAGCTGTAGAGGGCAAGATATCTCATCCACAGGGTTGCCATGAGTCGAAGTTGACTCGAGGGCAAATAGCAACAACAGTGAGACAAGATTATGTAATATCACTGAAGTTATGCAATCAGTAATCACCGCTGGCATCTCCTCATTCAGTTTTAGTAGCAGGTGATGCTGTGGGGAATGGAAGACAGTTGATTGTCATCTCATTTCGTCTTACTGAGTCTTTTAATTTTCTTTTGCTTTGCTAGTCTGTTTTAATCTTCTCTTTGCCTTTCTTGTTAATATGTTGGTGTGTTGTTTTTTTGAGACAACAAAATATATTCCCCTTATTGCCAGTTGCACCAACTTGTTGCTGCTGCTGCTTTTGTTGTTACTTAGATATGAAATGGGAGACAGGCAGTATAAATCACCACAGAAGAAGCAGAACTTATAAATAATAATAATAATATTTTTTATTTATAGCCCGCCCCTCTGCACAGCAATCGGAGCGGGTTACAGTATTTAAAAACAAACAAAGTTAAAACATTCCCTCATCCCACAATCCACCCTCCCAACCCCTTAAAACAGAATTAAACCAAGAAAAAGTTAAAATGTAACTTAATATTACCCCCAGTTTCTGCTCCAATTTGTACCCTGTTCTATCTGTTATGGGCTTTTATCATTGTTATTGATTCCTCCATGATGCCTTTTGTTGCCACCATATTTGTAACAAGACATTTCAGTGGAGCTGTATTTCATTATTATTTGTGTGTTACCCTGGGGAAAATCTTTTTGAAGGACTATAATTTTTTATAATAAATAATGCTGCTACATAGCACACAGTAGACATTAAATGCCACAGAGCAATGGAAACAAAACAAACATGCAACACAGTTATATTAAGATGCCAAGAGCAAGATATGTATTGTGAGTGAAGCATAAGGGCAGTGTTAAGGTCAGTGGTAGACCTTGGAAAAGTCACTTTTTTGAACTACAAATAAGTAACAGACTTTGGGATTCTGTGGACTAGTGGCTGAAATAACAAAATGTGTAAAATTAGAAAAATGAAGTTAGAAAAATCAAAATCATGGAACTTACTGGTTTTTTTTAAAAAATTGTTCTTAATCTTGGTTTACAAATATTATCTATGCTGGGCCTGCTCTATTAACTAAAATTTTGAGCACAAGTACTTTGCTTTCATATGGAAACAGAGGAAACATAAGCAATGTGTTGCAAAATATTCACTTCCTGTAAAAAAAATAGTAATGTTTGAATTAACATTTTGTATCTATTAGTAATCATCCTCTCTGGGGTCTTTTAGGGTCTTTGAAAGGGGTTATATGAATGCTGTATTCTTTACTGTTTTGCTGCTGCAGGCTATGTCTTAACTCTGCACAGAAAACCACTTCTGCTGGGAATTAGGAGAATATGTCCATAGATTACTATCAGTGGCTTTATGGGGTGATTATCAGTCCCAATTGTCTGCCAAATGGCATTAGCCTTAATGTTTCCATCTGCCTCATCATTAAGCACATGTCAGACTCAAAGTAACAGTGGTAATTTTTGCAATTAAGTTCCCCATTATTGTTTCCTTTACTTAAAGAGTGAGTCAGAATTGCATGTTTTAAATGTAACCACAAGTTTCTCTCCACACACAGCAGCAGAGATTTTTAAAATATATATATAAACTTAATTGACAATCAGTTGAATCTGCTACTGAAAGCAGCAGATCTTGCTATATAAAAAGTCTGCACTCTCCTGCAGCTGCTTCTGTTTCTATAAAACATTGCACTCTAGCTCCGAAGAAAAAAATATTTCACCTGAAATTCTGGTGTGGCTTTTAAAGATGTCATTCAATAAGTGTGGGAGAAGAAAAGGAAATTTATTATTGATAAATTGCACACACACCCATACACCCTCTCCAATTTGCACTTCGGTTTATCTCTCAGTGGCTACAGTACTACATTCAAACTGTACTGAAAATAGCTTCATATCACTTGTTTGATTTTGGGCTGACTTTCAGGTGGGAGAAGGTGGAAGTGGCAAGGGATAAAATAATCTACACCAGGGGTAGGCAACCTGTCCCCCTTAAGGGCCAAGGGACTTCAGCTCCCATAATCCCAGGAGCTACTGGCCAACATGGGACTATTGGCCAACATGGCTGAGGCTTCTGGGAGCTGAAGTCCCTCAGCCCTTAAAGGGGAAAGGTTGCCTAACCCTGATCTACAGTATTGCATTTTCAGGGAGTTTGGAGGCATGGAGCGCGGTGTCATCAGTATGCTGATGACACCCAGATATACTTCTCCATGACCAGATCATTGGCTCAGACTTCAGATGGTGTCAAAGAAAACAAGAGCACCAGAAGCTGAAAGACCCTGCACCAGCTTCACTGAGAAGGAGATCAATCCAGGAACAAACCCAGAGAGATGACAACACTGAAGATCATTAAACCTGAACTGTGAAGTACCTTTTATTTTAAGCCTATTAGAGCATGGGAGGAGAAACCCCTTTTTTGTTTTTCTTTAATAAATTTCCCCCTTTTTGGACTTTACACTCAGCTTTGGAGCCTTTTTTTGGTTAGAGATTGATCTCACCAGGGTACTGGCATTGCACACCCATATTTGCCACCACCTTTAGTTGGGTGTGTCTTCACAGTGTCTGTCCTCTCAATGACTTTCTCAGAGCAGTAATGGATTGGATGAGGAAAAACAGATTGAAGCTGAATCCAGACAAAACGGAGGTACTGACAGTCATAGGCCCGAAACCAGATTTGGGAATACAGTCTCCAGTCCTGGATGGAGTCACACTCTCCTCAAAGGACTGTGTTCGCAGCTTGGGGGCACTCCTAGATTCGTCGCTTCACATGATTAGTCAGGTGAATGCGACGGTCAGGAATGCCTATTATCAGCTTCGGCTGATATGCCAACTGCACCCTTATCTGAATATGAGGGATCTGGAAACTGGTACATGCTCTGTAACCTCACATTTGGATTACTGCAATGCACTCTACATGGGGCTACCCTTGTGCATAACCCAGAAACTGCAACTTGTACAAAATATGGCAGCCAGGCTAATTACTGTAACATCTAGGAGGGAGCACATAACACCGGTGCTTAAATCCCTCCACTGGCTGCCGATTAGTTTCCAGGCGCGGTACAAGGTGTTGGTTCTAACCTTTAAAGCCCTACATAGCTTGGGTCCATCTTATCTCAGGGACCGCCTCTCCCTGTATGACCCCCCATGCGCCCTTAGGTCCTCTGGGAGGAACCTGCTGCAGCCCATAAAAACCAGGTTCTCGCAGACCACCCAGAGGGCCTTCTCTGTGACCGCTCCCAAACTTTGGAATGGCCTGCCGGACGAGATCTGTCTTACTACCACTCTTGCTGCTTTTGAGAAAGCAGTAAAGATGGATCTCTTCCAGCAGGCCTTCCCGGAATAACTTCCCGACAATGGTGGAGGTCTGCTACCCGCCCCTTAATCTGCCACTGTTTGTATACTGCCCAAAAAATCATTTCATTTGTATTTATGTTTTAAATTCATTTTAATTCTTTCTTGGTTTAATCTAGTTTTAAGGGGTGGGAGGGTTAGGGTGTGGGATCTGGGAATGTTTTAATTGGTTACTGTTTTTATAAGGTTGTACGCCGCCCTGATTGCTGAGCAGAGGGGCGGGTTAAAAATAAAATTTATTGGGCATGCATATCATCTGTGAACAACACTTTCTCCCTCCACATGAGATGCAGAGAGTTGCACTCACCTCAGACAGATGATACTGTGGGGCAATGAGCAGTAATGAAGGAGAAGGATTCTCTGTGTAAACTGAACATACCCTCAGTCATGAAGTCCTGTTACCTTTGTTGACACTGCCCCTTTGTTCAGCTTCTGTAAGGTGGAATAGATGGGTACCATCAGCCCTGGTGGTGCAGTGGTTAAATGCCTGTACTGCAGCCACTCACTCATAGACCACAAGGTTGCGAGTTCAGTACCAGCCAGGACTGAGGCTCGACTCAGGCCTGCATCCTTCCGAGGTCGCTAAAATGAGTACCCAGCTTGTTGGGGGGCAATCAGCTCACAGTTGTAAACCGCTTAGACATCCCATAGCACGATATGAAGCGGTATATAAATGAAGCTGCTTTGCTTATTGTTCCTTGTCTCAGATAGCAATTTTTTTCTGGTGGACCCTGCTGAGTTAAATAATCATTTAACTTTGTGCCTTTGTGCCTTTCCTTCCAGGAGGTTTGGGGTTTTGCTGCCAAGGTTGCCATTTAATGTAACCCACAGTTCAAATCAACTTAATGGGATCCTACATTCTACCTTTTTCTTCTTAGCTGCAGTTGTGGCTCTTCCAACTCATGGCTACTTCAGAAAGTGGGAACATGGAGGACAAGGGAGAACGGATGCCACAACCCCAAGCAGTTACACTGACAGGCTTATGTCACATTTCAGGCTCATGCTGGCTTGTTTTTGTTGCAGGTAATCTGAATTCAAAAATTGATCTATATTTTCCCCCAAGTGTAGAGCCAATTGCTTGGGAAACAAGGACATATTTCTCAGTTCTTGACTCCTTCCCACTTGTGAACATGTTTGTATTCTTTCTGTGAAATTTTGTGGGAGGCAAAATTGCCAAGTGAAATGTTCTCCACCATTTTTTCTCAGAACTCACTTTGTTTTATTTCAAGGTATGAAGCGACTGAAGCTAATCAAACTAGAATTGGCTATGTAGTATGAAAGCACAAAGGAAAGCCAAACCAAAGCAGACACTGAATGCATAATTCCTAGTGGAATTCTCAAGTCTAATAATCAGGCTCCAAGGAAATGTTGCTGTAGGCAATATTTCAGAGGAAGTAACTGGCAAAACCACCTCTGAGTA
>CM034703.1:272073272-272088574 GCA_020142125.1 Phrynosoma platyrhinos
CAGGAGGAGCCCCCTTCTGTCTGCCGTCGAGCCGCCCTCACCCTCGGCCTCCTGGCCCGCCGCCTCCTGGAAACTTTGTGGGGCCCACACCTCCCTCACCCTCGGCAGCACCCTCACAGGCTCCAGCGGTGGTGGCAGCAGAGAAGGCAGAAGCAGAAGCAGCGCCTGGAGGGCAGCGAGGCGGAGGACAACGAAGGCAGCTTCAAGTGCCCTCCTGGGCCCCAATGAGGAGGAGAAGCAGGAGAAGGGGCAGGAGGCACCCAGCTTTCCCTGGGCACCCTGGGTCCCACAGTGCCCTCCTTGGCCTCGGCCTCAGCCTCCTCCTCCTCGGCCAGCCCCAGAGACCCCCGTCCGCTGACCCCTGGGCCACAGGGGCTCAAGAACCACAGCAACACCTGCTTCCTCAATGCCGTGGTGCAGTGCCTCAGGCACACTGACCTCCTGGCGCTTCTCCGAGGACATTCTCCTCAGAGCACGGACCCTTGGAAAGACGGGGGGCGAGGAAATGCTCCCCAATACGTATTGGGGAAATGCTACCCAATACATATTGTCTGTTCAGACTGATAAGGTCCTTACAGTAAAAGCGAAATGATTCCCGTCGTGCACTTGTAATTCCTGAAGAAACCGAAATACAAAAGATCTCGGTTCTTCGCATTCTGTTGGGGTTCTGTCAGGGTTCTGTGCGACGTTGTGTGGACACATGGAAAAATAATATGTATCAGGTCAGGATTTCGTTTGGGTTCTGACTGCTTTGGGCCCCGTGTGATAAGGTCCATAGAAGATGAATGCCTCACAGAATCAAAGGTGACAATCAATGGAGAAACTTAAAAAATCCAGATATTAGCCAATTGATCCTAGAAAAAATGGACTTTATGTCTAATAACTTAACTCAGCAACTCTCAGATTTTAAGAAGGAGGTTAAACAAGAGAGCAGATCTGACCTTAGGGAATTGAATCAGAAAGTGGATTTATTATTAACAGAGGTCCAGACTATAAAAAAGAGAGTTGATATCTTGGAATTTAGAAATGATAAAACGGAACTGCATTTATCCAAAATAGAAAATAAAAGAGATGAAGACCTGGATGAATTGGCTTTATTGGAACAAAAAATTAGAGAGAAGGCGATAAAAATAAGAGGACTGATGGAGGAAAAAAATGAAAATCTACCTGATAAACTACTACCAAGAATGGCAGATTATATGGGTAAAAACTTACAGGCAATGCAATTGGAGATAGACTCGCTATTCCGCATCAACTCAACTATTGCAAAAAAAAGAGGCTTACCCAGAGATGTGGTAGACGACAAACTAGAGATGCATTCCTGTCTAAACATAATCAGGATCCATTTCATATTGAAGGACAGGACCTTAAAGTTTTAAAAGACATACCAGCTCAGATTCTGAAAAAATGATGGAACTATTCTACTTTGACTTTCTTTCTTAGAAGGGAGAAAGTTCAATATAGATGGGACATTCTGGAGGGTCTCATCTTCTGGTGGAACGGTAAAAGAATTAGGATTGCTACCCCTGGGCAAGTGACGAACTTCGTCAGACAACACATGGGAAGACGTAAAAAACAATTTATGGACTTTGATGAGGACAAAAGTGACGATAAACTTGATGTTGATGCCGGGCTAAATGTAGATGATTTGGGTGCCTGTGCTCCATTGCCATATGATGATTCAGCAAAGAATCTAGATGGAGATGATGATGTTGATGATGATGATGATGACGAGGATTTACATAACGATGAAGATCAAGATCAAGGCGAATCCTCAAGGAAAAAAGAATTGGAAATTGAGGAATTGAGGACTGGCGAAGATAAAAATGACAGAGAGGATAATTATTTAACTAAGTTAACTTCTCCATTGTACTTGGGTGTAGAGGAATATTTTGATGATTAATATTTGATAAATAAGAAACTGATTTTTACGGTTTTGTAATTTTGTAATATTAGACATTGATTGATTGGTTTGATATATTATTTGGAAAGATTTGATATGGGTCAAATTAAGCAAGTCAAAGTATTAACATTAAATGTACAGGGTTTAAATACTCTGCAAAAACGAAAAAAAATCTTTCATTACTTACAAAAATTAAAATTGGATATTTGTTGCCTTCAAGAATGTAGAGTAAGGAAAAAAGACGCAAAATATCTAAGATGTATGAAATTAGGAAGGGAATTTGTGGCAGCCACTCCATTCAAAAAAAAGAGGTGTGGTTATTTATATAAACCCTGATTATGAGCCAGTATTAATTCTAAATGATTCAAAAGGTTATTATTTAGCGGTAGAAATTCAGATAAATGGAAAAAAATCTAATAATTCGTGTATATGGACCTCAAGAAAACAAAAATGTGTTTTATAAAAATTTGAAAGAATTGATTCTTGATTTGAATTACGAGAATATAATAATGCTTGGAGATTTAAACGGTGTAGTTGATCCTAAAATTGACCACAAATCTAGTAAACCTATAAAAAAGAAACAAGATCAGCTTCCAAAAGAATTCTTCTTGCTGATTGATGTCTTGAATTTGAAATATTCTTTTAGAGTAAAAAATGGAAATGAAAGAGACTTCACATTCTACTCAAACAGGCACAAGTCCCATTCAAGGATTGATATGATTTGGTTAACTGATCACTTAACGACAATGATAGCAAAGATTAAAACCATGCCAAAAATCTGGTCCGGTCATAACCCAATAATGATTAATTTAAAATTTGGGCAATCAGTTTTTAATTGGAGACTAAATACAAATATATTTTAAAAATAATATAATTTGTGTGGAAATTAAAAAACAAATAACATACTATTTTCAGGAAAATTTAAACAAGGGTACTCCCATGCATACAGTATGGGATGCCCATAAGGCTGTAATTAGAGGGGTCATCATACAGAAAACATCAGAATGGAAAAGAAAAAGAAAACAACAAGAGGAGACACTTAATAATGAGTTAAAAAGATTAGAGAGAAAATTAAAAGAAGATCCAGACTCTAAGGATATTTTGAAAGAAATTAAGTATGTCCAAAAACAAATCTCCATACTCACCATGGAACAGATTGAGAAAAAGATTAAATATATTAAACAGAAGTATTATGAATTTGGAAATAAACCGGGTAGATTATTAGTTTATTTGGTAAGGAAAGAACGAGCCAAGCGTACTATCTCACAGATTAAAAAAGATACAGAGATAGTAACATCACAATCACAGATAAAAAAAGTATTCACTGATCACTTCCAAGGTATATATGGACTAAATGAGACCCAGGAGGGAGATATAAAAGAATATTTGGATAATATTGATTTCTTCAAGCTAACAAAGGAGCAACAGGACTTCTTAGATAAGCCTATTTCACATAAGGAATTGGAAGATGCAATTAAACATTTAAAAAATTCTAAATCTCCAGGTCCAGACAGTTTCCCCAATGAGTATTACAAAACTTTTGCTGCACAATTGTTATCTCCCCTATTAGATACAATGAATAATGTTTTAAGAGGTTCAATTCCCCCATCATGGAATTCCACCAATATCTCATTGATTTTAAAGCAGGATAAAGACAAATTGGATCCAAATAATTATCGCCCCATTTCATTATTAAATACAGATTATAAATTAATGGCAGCAGTATTGGCTAATAGACTAAAAATACATTAGATAATTGGATACATGATGATCAAAACGGCTTTCTTCCATCCAGGGGGACCAGACAAAATTTTAGGAATTTATTGAATATAATTGACTTACATCAGAGAAATATACATAAAAAATTGGCTTTAGTCTTCCTGGATGCGGAGAAAGCATTTGATAATATCAATTGGAATTTCATGATTGGGGTACTTCAAAAGATTGGTAGGTGATTCCTTTTTAAAATGGATAAGGAGTATATATTCTAAGAAAGAAGCTTGTATATTAATTAACGGGGAAAAGACAGAGGCATTCAGTATTCAAAAAGGAGTCTGGCAAGGCTGTCCTTTAGCAACTTTGTTATTTATTTTGACGTTAGAAGTCCTACTCACACAAATTAGGAATGACAAAGAAATTACCGGGATTGAAATTCGTAAACAAAACTACAAATTAAGAGCCTATGCAGACGATTTAGTTTTAACAATTACAAATCCAGCAGACTATATGGAAAAAGTTATAAACTCTTTGCAGTATTATGGTAAAATGTCTGGTTATCGAATTAACAAAAATAAAACAGTTATGATGTTTATAAATATCCCAATAAAAGAAATGGAATACTTAAAAGAATTAACCGGATTTAAAATTGACAATAAAGTGAAATATTTAGAATTTGGATAAGTACAAAAAATTCAGATTTGTTTAAAAATAATTATTATAAAGTATGGCAAGAAATTAAAGAAAATGTTAAAAAAATGGGACCAATTGAATATGACATGGCTTGGAAGAATTGCGATAATAAAAATGTTAGTGCTCCCCAAACTAATATATTATTTTCAAAACATACTTATTATTGAAAATGAGAAGCCTTTTAAAAATTGGAATGCAGATATTTTAAACTTCATATGGAAAAACAAGAAACATAGAGCGAGAGCATTAGATTTACAAGACACCCCAGAACAGGGTGGTCTTGCACTACCCAGCATTCAATGGTACTATGAGGCTTGCATTCTTGAATGGCTCCAAGATTGGCTCTTATTGAGGAATAAAAGGATACTGAATTTAGAGGGGGGTGATCTTCAATATGGTTTTCATTCGTATTTGTTCTATGATAAGTTTAAGGTAGACACTAAATTCAAAGATCATTATATACGTAAGGCCTGTTTAAAAATTTGGTTGAAGTATATAAAAAAAATGGTGCCAAAAATACCATATTGGGCAGCACAGGCAGTGATAATGAAAGGATTATATAAAGAAGAAAACTGGCTCAAGTATAAAGATTTAATTCAAGATTCTACTATAAGGTTTAAAACTCAAGAAGAAATGAAATTGGAAGGTTATGAAATCAACTGGTTCGCCTATAGACAATTATATGAGCAGTTTAAAATTGACAATGGAATGGGAAGGATTGGTCTGGCAGATAAAAATTTTGAACAGGTGGTCAATGGGGACTTTAAAAAATGGTATCAAAATATTATAATTTAATTTGAAATTGGGAACTTGAAGAAAATACGGTCAAAAACTATATGATTAATTGGGCTAAGGATTTAAATCAACCCATAAAGCTGGAAGCTAAGGATTTAAATCAACCCATAAAGCTGGGAAAAAAGTTGGAAGAAAATATCGAAACATACAGTGAATATAGATCTAAGGGAATGTTCTTATAAATCCATATATCGATGGTACCTCACGCCGATTAGAATTTCTAAAATGTTTAGAGGAAGTGATCCAACATGTTGGAAGTGTGGAGTGGAGATTGGATATTATATGCATATGTGGTGGAAATGTAGAGTTTCTCAAAAATATTGGAGGTCAATTAATAATGAAATTAGGCAGGTATTGAAGATACAAATTGAGTTAGATCCCAAATTATACCTGTTAAATATAGCAAAAGATGAGACAGAAAGGAAAGTCGGAAAATTGCTTTTTTATTAATTTCAGCTGCTAGGATTGTCTTTGCTAAATATTGGGGGGGGGGAAAGAAACCCCTATGATAGAAGAATGGAGATTGAAAGTCTATGATATATATGAAATGGAGAAACTAACATGTTTGTTCAAGAGAAATCACTATCATCCTTTCATTCTAATTGGAAACTTTCGTATGAATATATGAAAAATAATAACTCAAAAGATAAAACCGGGACAATTATCTTGTCAAATAGTTAACATGGTTAAGGTAGTTAACAATAATGGAATAATGGAGATAATGGGTTATGAAAACTCAGGATATTATATGTTTGTATTTAAATTCCTGTATATAGGTGTTGATATTATAATTACAATACTATGAAATTTTTTTTATAGATAATTAAGGATAATATAATACTAGTGGTTATCAAGTCTTATATTTACTAAGTACTAGTGTAGATAAATTAGAGAAGTTAGTTAAGTCAGAGTAAATATTATATAGGATAAGTTCTGTTGTATTTAGAATCGAAGGATTTGAGTATCCTCTCTTCCCCTATAAAGATGGCTTTATTGTATATTATTAATTGAAAGTTAGGATCGTTAGCGATGTAATAAGTTAAATAATTTTGAGTATAAGGTCATGTTATAATATGATATATATGAATTTAATCCTTTGTACTGCTAAGGAAGATTATGTGTAGTTAGGATTGTTTGTCATGCTTTTTGTGTATGTTATGTTATTTGTATTTTGTATTTGTATTTGTTATTTGTATTTTGTTAATGTATTTGTGTTTGTTTTTATTTGATTTTGTGTGTATTGTGTATTTCTTTTATTTCATTGGGTTCTTATTTTTTTTTCTTTTTTTGTTTTTTTAATATTTCTAATAAAATTTATTTTTTTTAAAAAAAGAACTACTATAGTTTCTGTGTTCACATTACCTTGGTAGCTTTCTCTGTCCCTTCTGTTTGGCCATCTAAGATGATGTTTTACTGCAATGCTAGAAGTTTGGGAACAGAAGGAAAATTTCATTGGTGGTGGTGGGATAGAATTCTTATTTTGGAAGAGCAATGGCCCTAGCTGTCTGTCTTCATTTGGGTTTTTTTTTCAAGGCTGCTCTGTGTGTGTGTGTGAGAGAGAGAGAGAGAGAGAGAGAATGTGTGCAATGCATGAATGTAGAGAAGAATAGCAGTAAGAGGAGGAAAAGGTAAGGAAAGAAATGCTTGAAAGACTTCCTGTTCGTTTGAAAACTGCCTGGTTTTGTGTGGTGGGAAAAAGGGGTGCTCTCATCCAGCATTGCAGTTTAGAGACATAATAATAATGCTCTAGAGAGATTTTGTTTTAATTTGTTGTGTGCTGTTTCAGGTCCTATAGCAGAAGAAGGTGAGATATAAATAAAATAAATTATTTGGAACTTACTTAGGTCAAATGTTGCCTTTTAAACCAGCAGGCCTACCAAAGGTTCTGGACAAATCCTCACTGGATATTTTATGTACATATAGAAAACCTAGTCATACTTTTACACCATTTCATGTCATGTCATTTTTGAATGGTGCATTGATACACTTGGCCTCAGTAAGGCCCAGTGGGAACCTTCTCCACTTCTATATTTTTTTGCTGAAAATGGTAGCTATTAAAAAATATATCATATAAAACTGATGGAGAGAGTCTCTTTTTGTAAGGTGGGAGTCCAAAATGCATCATGCAAAGTGGCCCTCTGCAGTATAAAAAAACCCTGTCAGAGGTATTTATAATGCAAAAGTATTATCGAGAGCTCCCAAACTTGTCACTCTGTATCCCCTTGTTCTGACACCTAGTTAACGGTTTTCCCTTTATGGTGTTTTGGGCATAGAACACCTTGTTAATGTCAGGCAGCACAATCTCCTTTGCTGTGGTTGGCAGCTGTTCACTAATTCAGGTTTAAATGTGTTCTCACTTCTTGGAGATAATGATTTTCAGTGGGGATTGTGAATTAAAAGATGGGGGGAATGTTTCTAGTTTTATTGCTTTGGGTGCTTTGATAATGTAGAAACACTTTATTGTTTACAGTGCTACTTGACAAGTTGCTGGCATTTTTTTTATTTAGGGCTGGGGACTTTCAAGGCCAAATGACTCGTTTGTTGAGAACTGGGAGGGGGGGAGGGAGAGTACCTAACAGCAATACAAACACTCATTTTTCTCCCTGTTTCAGTAAAAAATACCTCAACTGCTTAAGGGGTGACCAAATCCTGTCCTTCCTACCTCTTTCATACATGATTAATTATCTAGTTTTGTGAAAGGTGGACCTGATTCAAAATCAAGTAGTTGAGGCATGAGGCAAGACCTGTATTTGCATGGTTCAGAATATGAAGCCAAATACTAATTGCACAACATTGGAGAATAGTAAAGAGTTATTATTTTGTTTCATCTTTACCAGAATATAACAACTAAATAGAGAAAATGTACATATTTTGTCAAATAATCTGGAGCAAAATCAAGTCTTTTTATGGAGGCTAGCAACAATCCACATCCCTATAGCTAATTCACAAGTAAAGAACACATGTGAGGGTTCAGAGATGTTACTCTTTTGGACTGCAACTCTCCAACTAGCCATTTACAATGCTAGCTAGGAATTCCCAGAGCTATAGTCCAGCAAATACTGTGGCTAAGACACCTGTAGAGAAAGCAAACTTCTGATCTCGAAAATTTATGAGAGAGCACTGAATTCCTCAAGCTGTAATCAAACTGGCAAGGGGGAAGCTGAACAACAACCAGTCTTACATCCACCCAATCACATGAAGTCCAGCAGGCAAAAAAGAAATGAGCTTAGTCTTCATTATAAAACATATAAAAGTAATTTTACTTACAACTTACTTGTTCATAATGAAATATATGGTCTAAGGCAGTGGTTCCCAAATTTTGGTCTTCCAGATGTCTTGGACTTCGTTTCCCAGAATTCTTGACTGTTGGCCAAGCTGGTTAGAGCTTCTGGAAGCTGAAGTCCAAAATACCTGGAGACCAAAGTTTGGGAATCGCTGGTCTAAGTCAAAAGAGATAAGAACAAGAAAATGGCTGCAGGTTAGAGTGATGCAGGAGGGTAGGATGTGGGAAATCTAAAAAGTTGCAAACTAGCAAATAGCGAGTACAAACATGGAAACATTGCTAACTTAAACATAAAAGAAAATACATACTTCAGAGGAAGATATATGAGTCTTTGGGTGCATCTACACTGTAGGAACAGAACAAAAAACTGGAAAACACATATTCACAGTAGAAGAGTTAAAGGAAGCAAGGTCCCATGTATTGTTGATGGTCCACAAACTTTATTATCTTAAAAAGCTGAAAGGTATTGGGTTTTTAAGATAATAAGGGGGAAGCAGACAGCACAAAGTGTCGTTTTCGGGGCAAGGAAGGGGAGGGGCAGCCACACGCTGGGCACCCCAACCCCTTCCCCAAAACATCCTCGGAGCAGCCGGACCTCCACATGGCCGGCGCTCCAAGGATGACCTCCCGCTGCAGCGTCCATACATGCTGCAGCGGAAGAGTCGCTGAACATGCGCCGGCAGCCTTTTGCAGTGCACCTTTGGCGACTTGTGGAAGGAGCGCTATTTTAGCGCTCCTTCCAGGGGCAATGAAGCTGCACTGTGGGGCCGAGGTGTGCAGATATCTCAGCCCCGCGGCGCAGCTTTCTGGGGCGGCCGCATGCCGTCCATCTGCTTCCCCAAAAAGTTTGTGGACCATCAACAGCATACGGTACCTTGTTTCCTTTAAAGAGACCTGGTGGCCCAGTGGCTAAATGCCTGTACTGCAGCCACTCACTCACAAATCAGAAGGCTGTGAGTTCAATACCAGCCAGGGGCTCAGGGTCAACTCAGCCTAGCATCCTTCAGAGGTCGCTAAAATGAGTACCCAGCTTGTTGGGGGCAATTAGCTTACACATTGTAAACTGCTTAAGGAATGCTTAAATGCACTGATAAGCAGTATAGAAATTTACTTGCTTTTACTATTGCTATTTCTTTAACTCTTTTACTGGATCTACACTGTAGAAATAATGCTGTTTGACACCACTTTCCATGACTCTGGCCTATAGAATCCTGGGATTTGTAGTTTTGTGATGCACCAGCACTCTTTGTCAGAGAAGGCTAAAGACCTTGTCAAACTACAACTTCTAAGATTCCATGGGATGGAACAACAGCACTTAAAGTGGTGTCAACCTGCATTATTTCTACAGTGTAGACATCTACACCATTGATCAAGACTGGAAAAGTATTATGATGTTCAGCTAACATTTCACATTTTAAAGTGTGAGTTATCTGTATATAAGTCTCTATTTGGATAGATGAAGGGAGCTGTTATCTTGCTCAGGATCTCCCTCTGCACAGCTGTCAAGCACCAGGAGGAGCTACTGTTTCTTCTTATTAGTGGGGAGGGAGGGAGGCAGAGACAATTCAGAGAAGGGGATACAACTGGACTGAACTCATAGGAGAAGGAAATGAAGGAACAATGATAAGGAGCAGCTACAGAAGCACCACTCAGAGCTTGGCAGTTAATGGAAAGGAGCAGCTACAGAAGCACTACTCAGAGCTTGGCAGTTAATGGAAAGGGGCAGGATATGGAACTGTGTAGATGAAGTGTTATGCTACATCCACTTGATATTGAACCTCCACCATTGTGTGTATACATGGTAAATTATATTGCCATTTATAGGGTGAAGTGATTGCCCTCAAGCTTGAATGCTGTCAATGGCAGATCAGCCAAAGGAGACCCCAGACACTTCACTCATCCACAAAGTCCACCAAGGCCTCCAGTGACAGAGGTAGATCCTGGAATAAAGCTATGAATTTCATTCAGAACCACTGACCTACAGGCCCTCCGTCTTACCTAAATTCAGTTTCAGTTTCAGTTTCTATGGTGCCATCCAGCCCAAAGCAGCACCCAGGCATTGGTCCAGCATCTCCATTACCCTAGATCAGGGGTAGGCAACCTAAGGCCCGGGGGCTGGATGTGGCCCTCCGAGGCCTTTGGACCGGCCCCAGGCCGGTCCTGCCACTGCCGCCACCCGCCATTAGGATATTGATTATTGTTGTTATTACTTGTTCTTGGGGTTTTCTTGGCAAAATCTCCACATGGGTTTTGCCATGGCTATTCTGGGGCTGAGAGAGTGTGCATGCATATTTTTTATTTTTTTTAAATGTTAATTTTTATTTTTATATTTATTTATTTATTTATTTTTGGTGCTTCAGCCCCCCAATTGTCTGAGGGACAGCAACCCGGCCCCCAGCTCAAAAAGGTTGCCTACCCCTGCCCTAGATGAATACAACAACAAGGAGATATAAAGCTGAGAGTTACCAACTCCAAAACTCTTAATGACCCCACTAGCAGCTTCCTACAAGACTATGAGGAAATAGGAATAAGCCTGATGGTCTTGAACAGGATCCCCCCAGTGCCTGGAATTGGCCCTATTGATAGGAATGGAAGCAACATAAAACAGTGCCTCTTACACCCATCCTACAAAGCCATTAAATGATAAAGTGTGCCCAATGCCTACTGTAGTGCTTTAAAAGTTTAGTATGTTTGTTCTTGTTCTTTGCTCTCTGTGTTTAGCAACTTAAGCATTTTGTATTAACTTTTATATGATACATTGATATTGTGTTGCTAAGTTGGTCAATGCAATGGTGTTGCTTATTACATTTTTTAGACAGTCTTTTGAGCATTTATACAAGGTTTTGCCTGAAACAGAACCTCTGGTTCTCAAGAGAATTTGGAAAAGTTACTACTTCAGCAGTAACTCACAGAATTCTCTGTCCATCATAGCTAGTGTACTTTGTTGGCTGAGAGATTCTAGGAGTTGCAGTTCAAAAAAGTAACTTTTCCTAGCTCTCCTTTAACATTCCTGAAAGCTGTTGCACTGGAGCAAATTGGTAAAACTTTACCACTGCAGCCCCTGACACCATTCCCAAACTGGAATTCAGCTCTAGTTTTAAAAAACTGGCTTTAATACAGTGGGCTAAATATTTGGTTTGGTTTTTTTAAAAAGAAAAAGAAAAAGAAAAAGAAAAAGAAAAACGAACACTTGAAAGCATAATACTATGCTGTCCCTCTTATATGCATATACTAAAATATATGTCCTGTGATGTAACTGTCTTGTTAAATGTTTGCCTATAAAGTGTCTGTCTGTCTGTCTGTCTGTCTCTCGCTCTCTCTTATGTATCATTTCCCAACACAAAGAGAGCAACAAAACAGAAAATGCAAAATCCATCAAACAACAAATACCTGGTTAGATCCAAACTTCATCTCCCATGAATCAGTAGAGGAGAAAGGGATAGAAAGAGAGAGATGACTTTTATTGTTTTTTGTTGTGGAGTAATTTTATTTTAAAAAACAACAAACAGTTACTGTACTTTTAAAGATAAATGTAAAGATTTGTTCAACTCTGGATACCTTGGCTAACTGGCCAGTTAATGCATGTTTTCTTGTAGTCTTGCTGAATACTTTCTTTAAGATGATGTTAATTTGATAACATAATTTGGGATAGATTCATAAATAATATTAGAGGAAAAACAGAAAGAAATCTAAGCACATATGGACTAGTGGAATGCTCTTCCAGAATTGTGGCATATGTGCTGATGCCTCATCCTCTTTTTATTGAATGGTGAATATGACCTTGACTTCCTGGCCTTACCCCAGATAGTAAGATTTATATTAAATCATATCCTGAAGAACAACTTAATAAACAAATCATGGGAGACTGGCAGCGAATTGAAGAATGACAACAAAAACATTATCACAAGGTGAGCTTGTCCTGTCATAAACAATTTTATAAATTATCCACAGGTGGAAATCCTGAAGTATAGCTATCCCTTTGGTTTACGTGGAAGCAGAACATGCCTGCTCATCTGAACTGAAATACCTGTCCTCTGTTTATAATAATACATGGGGCAGAAGGGGAGACTTGTGTCCTATTGCATGCACCTGCATGGGAATATGGGAAATGTGGAAAAATGCTATATGTTGAGCTGTCTTTTAATGTGGTGCATTGTTAATGTGTTTGGAATTTTGTAGCTAAGAACCTCTCTAGGGGAATTTTAATTAGCTTGATTAATGGGGTGAGCTACAAACAGACCTTTGGAATTGTTCCCACTTGTGTACCAAGATGCTAGAATAGGGAATTCACAGAGGCAGAAGTCTTTCTATTAACTGTATTTTATTCAGGGGAAGCACACATCAATGCAAGTGCATGCACACACATGCATAAAAGAGCTAATGAATAAAGTGATGAGCATTGGAATAGATCAGAGGCTCCACTAACGGTAATACTTATGATCAACATGGTGAGTCTGGGAGGTCCAATTGGATGGTATGGCATTGGACTTGGCTGCTGTCAGGAAGTGCTGAGGGGAACAGCAGTGATTTGGAACTAGTCAGAATCCAAAGTAACGTGTAGTCACCATGAATTCTATCCAGCCCAAGGAAACAAAGGAAATTTAGGTCTTTATACAGGGCAAAAAATAGCCTGGGGCAAAGATACATCAAAGGGCAAATTCTGCATAGAAAAGATCACTCCAGATAGGAGTATTGAAGATGGGGATTGCAAATGGTGTCTCTCTGACTTGGGTGCAAAACATCCTGCTATAAATTACTTGGCTTTCCTGTCTTAGAAGTGTGACCTTTTCCCTGGGAGCTCCAGACTATCTGTTTAATTTGTTTAGGGCCTTTGCAGACTGCCAGAAATAGTGCACATTAAATTGAGGCACTGCCCTGGCTCAGTGCTAGGGAATCATGGGAACTGTAATTTATTGTGGCACCAGAGTTCTCTGACAGAGAAGGCTCAATGTCTCAGAAAAAATACAATTCCCATGATTCCCTAGCACTGAGCCAGGGCAGTGCCTCAATTTAATGTGCACTATTTTTGGCAGTCTGCAAAGGCCCTAAGATAGTTTCTGACTCATCTTTGACAAGAAATTTTTGGAGTGTGAATTGAGTCTAAACTGGGGCTTTAGGAAATATCACAGCCAGTGAAACCTCTAGTATGGACGAGATTGGGGTGTGTCTGAAACCCATTCATTCACATTCATATCATCAATATAAAGCAATCAATAAATGAATACAAAACAATGAAACAGTTAATGAATGTAAAACAGTCAGTAATCAAATCAAAAAGCAATAAGTAAGTGTCAACTGTGAGGTAGTCAAAAGCAAGTTCTTTAAATGTATTTGTAAATCAGATTGAGTATATAGAGTTCAGTTTTATCTGGTCTCAGTAGACGGGTGGTTAGCAAAGTTCATGGCAAACTATCCTGCAAATTTGAGCACAAATGGTAAGTTTTGAGAAAAGTTCAGACTAAATGCTGGAACGGACGGAGCAGCATGGTAGGAATGGTGACTTGGTATGCCATCAGTTGGATTGCAGTCATTACTGGAAGACATCTAAGGTAGAAACACAACAGCTTTGGGCTCCAGAGGACCACAGGAGGTCACTGGAACATCTAGTGAACAGGAACTGCATCTAAGACATGGCAGCCTGGTAGGGCCATCACTGTGGGGCTGGACTACTTTGCAGGTGTAGTGGTCATCTGCGGGAGAACAGCTCACTCCTCCCTTGGGAATGGAGGCACTCTGGAGCATCAGGGTCCACAGAAACAAATATATTTACATGCCTGGGGGTTTAAAGAGGAAAGGGGAAAAATTATTTCCCCCCCCCCCATGAGCATGCAGCAACATTCCGAGCTGGATGTTTATCTATTTCAGAAGAGCAGCTTTTTGGTCTGCCTTCAGGAAAAACTGGGGCCACAGCCTCCATGACTGGGGCATTCCCCAAAGGCAAAACGATGGACCAGGGCATCACAAAACACCTGTGACATTTTGGATCACAGGATCCCCAATACTGGAGCTCCCCTCTCAATATGGTTTAAATAACAGAGTTAAATTCCTCTGTTAAAGTCTTTGCCTTGGTTGTAAGAGTGGCTTGAAGAGGGGTGCACACTCCTGTGGGGAAGATATGCTTCCTGCTTGATTGCATGGATTTCTGCAAATTGTTTCTTAACCCAACATATGAGACTTATCGAACCCACTACTGTAGCAATTTGAACACATGAAATTATGGTTATTGGATTGGAGACCATTTACAGTAGTGCTTGACCTGTGGCAGACCAGTCCAGGTCTCCCCACCATGAATGTGAAGCAGCTTACTTTATATCTTGTGTTATCTTAATGATCTGCTTAGCTTGGAGGTCAACAGTGAGTTTAATCTGTGCTTCAGTCTTCTCTATTCTCTTCACCACCTCACTCAGATTACTGAGTAGACATAACTATTTTGTCACTCCCAATTCATACAACCCTGGTATGACACTGGAATCAAGTTGATAAGGGGCATCTACAGCATAGTCCTTAACCATGTCATGTAAATAAAATTCTTAACCAAGACAATCAATTAAATGCAGTCTATAGAAGCAGGGGTTACCCATACTTCAATCTACAACTAAAGGGTATTCCAAAGGCAAAATGATCAGAGACTCACAAGGAGTTCTGAGGCAAAAACAATCATGTAATTTGTACTAAAACAGTCACACAAATCAGGATTACTACCGTATTTTTCGGCATATAAGACACTCCGGCATATAAGACGCACCCAATTTTAAAGGAGGAAAATCTAGAAAAAAAAGATTCTTAACCAAATACTGTAATAAAATATTTTATATCAACTGTATGAAGTTAACAGCAGTTTAAGAATAATTTTAAGTTGTAAATTTAAAGTTTAAGCCAGCAGCAGGGCCAGGTGTTGCACAAATTCCCTGC
>CM034703.1:272096983-272127711 GCA_020142125.1 Phrynosoma platyrhinos
TATTCCCAAATCTGGTTTCGGGCCTGTGACCGTGAGTACCTCCGTTTTCTACTGCTACCTATATCTGCTGCTACTGAAAGTATAGAGATACTTTCAGTAGCAGCAGATATAGGTAGCAGCAGAATAAAATATAATAGCAGGAAAACATTTCAACATGGAGAACTGAATCTGAATCTGAATCTGGAAATATGCTGCCCTTTCCTTTCCTTTTCCTTTTTTTTAAGGAAAGGAGGAGAACATGTCTTTATGTGTTATTTCAATTATATTCAAATGTGATATGACAGCCCTGCTGCATTTGTCCCAAGCTCAACTTGTTCCGTTGAGTGAGGCCCTCTGTTCCTGTGTCAGAGACTTCCCCTAGCTAAATGACACATGCTTTATATTCTGGTTACTACCAATTTATCATGGCATTATTATACACCAGGTGGTCAGACTGGATGCCACTGCACAATCAACTGGGTAATAGGTTTCACAGTCCTGCACTCACCAGTTTTTCACTGGTTTATCAGCTTCCATCCACCAAGTCAAACATGAGAAATTGGAGCTGTGGGTGTAGTTGCAAAATTATTGACTATACTTGGGACCATATGTATGCAACCTCTGAGAAAATGCAACCATGTGGGCAACTATTTTTATGCTAGCATAATGCTGCAGCAATATTTCAGTCTCCATGTTCACTTCATGTCTCAATGGTTGCTCCAAAATCAGGGTAAAATGCACTCCAGAGGCTGTCATTTATTCTAATATGCACTGAGGTGTGAGATACAATAATACACTACACATTAGATTAGGAATCACCTGAAGATAGGTCAACATCTGTTGGTAGATTGTTGGGAAATCTACAGAAGGCCATCAAGAACGTCTAACTCCCTATCGTATAACAATAGTACCAACAAAATGGTCTCTGTGTTAATCCTAAATTATAATGCTGAAATTAAGAAAGCTGAGGTAAACTGGAATGGATTTTTATGTGGAAGAACTGTGAACTCCATTTATTTCTGCTTCTGTATCTAAAGAAGTGAAAACGCATGCAAAAATAAAACCAGTTAGTCTTAAAGATGCTGCCACATTTATTTCTTTTCCCCCTCCCTTTTCCTTCCTTCTTTTAAAACTCTGATATAGTAATGAATGGTATTCTCTAAGCAATAGAAGAGCATGGCCATTATCACATTTTCTGGCATTTTAAATGATGTCTCAGCCCTACAGTACTCCATTTAAGATTAAAAGGAAAACCACAAGCAATAAGCCCTTCAATGATCACAGTGTCTTTCTCAGCTTTGACTGCCCTGTATCCCCAGCATGCTTTCCATTAATGTACTAGGCTGACAATGAGCCGCAGACAGAATATGAAAAGTGAGCTATGGTCAAGTAAGCTTCTAACTAGGTCTGATGACAGGACCCATCACCTTAATGGGTTCAGCCCATCTAAAATGTAACTGTTGACAGTTATGCACTTATGATCATGGAACAATGAAACTCCTCCATCTTTGCATTCTCTACAGGCTAAATCATCTCTTATCTATTTCTAGCCTTACATGTTCATCCAGCAAGTAAGAGTCCTGTAGCTAAGCTGCTGCTGACATCCATAACCCCACATAGTCAAGGAGGGAACAGGGGAATTGTTACTGAAGCTTTCGGCCTTCTAATTTATAATCTTGTCTTTATATTGTTAAGGCATTTATGAACCTATCACATGGAAGTTGCTATGTGGATTGCTATGTGGATTGTGGTTTCTAAGGACGTTTTCACACGGGGCAAAAGGAGGACGCTAGCCGGCCTCCCGCCGGCCTCACTCCGGCTCCATTTTCCGTGTGTTCACACACGCGCGGCGGCAAACCCCGCCCCTTCCGGTGTCATCCCTGCGTCCAGCCGGCTTTTCACTCCGTGTGTTCAGACACACGGAGCCCTAAGTCCGGCGTCACTCCAGACGAAACAATGATAACTCCGGCTAACTCCGGCTTCAGGTAATTCCAGCTGTCAACAGGAATTAGCCTTTCGGCGGCGGAGCCATTCCGGAATCGGCGGCACGACCCGTTCCGGAATGGCTCCACCCGGCTTTAGGAGGACAAGTGTGAAAACGTCCTAAGTATTTGAACACTGGTTTCACTTTCTCATTCCACTCCTATTCAAGGATTCTCATAATCACCAAAGAAAAATGTGCTCTCCAAAAGTTAATTTCCTCTCTCTTTCTCCCAAAAGTATAACATACACATTAAATTATCTCTTATTCACAGAAAAGGGTAGGGCCAGGTCTTTTTTTTACTGTGCACTGGAAGGGACTTTTTAACATTTTCTGTGTAGCCAATTGCCTGGAGAAGTGGTGGGGTCTCTTTCTCTGGACATTTTCCAAAAGAGGCTGGATAGCTATCTGTTGTGAATTCTCTAGGTGGAGATCCTAAATTCAACAGGTGATTGGACTCGGTGGGCTGTGTGTCCCCTTCTAACTCTACAATTCTAGGAATAAATTATTCTTGTTTGGATTCAGGGAAAACCAAATAGCTAAGCTTTTTTCATCATGCTGTTGATGCTTTATTGGTGAATTTCTAAACCATTTAAAATCCATTTCCCCCCCAAAGGTAATTTTCCCCAGTCCAGTTCAATACTGTTTCAGTAAAACTATTCAACACTGTTTCAGTAAATGGAGATGTGAGGGAAAAATACAGTCATTAATTGCACAATTAAAACAAATCTTCATAAAATGTTATAATGCCATTCATTCACCCAACACTATTCCCAGAGTTGGTAATATTCAGAATTAAAGGCAACATTCAGTTAGATCATCTTTCCCAAAACATGGATTAAGGCTGGTGATTACTTCAAGCCAAATAGTTATTTCTGGGCCATTTAAGGCAGTCTTTCGTGTTATTTTGGTCAGACTGCATATCTAAAATATTACCCTTTTTACACCATTACCCAGTTTTGAAGACTTCTTTTTTAATAATAATAATAATAATAATAATAATAATAATAATAATAATAATAATAATAATAAAATTTATTTATACCCCACCCAATGGTAATCCGATCAGGGCAGCTTACAAGCATAAAATATACAGCGTAAAACATACAGTCCCCAATAAAACATGTAAATACAGCATGCCCCCCTCCCCCCTTAAAATAATATTAAATCAATGAAAGTTTAAAAACAAAATGCAATTTAAAATCCCAATACAGGAATTTTTTCCTCTCCTATAGAAGTACACATTATTATTCTCTCCTATAAAAGTACGCACCTCTTTGTAAGGATGATTGACTCCACCATTTTTGTTCTACATTTATCATAATTCAGTGAATCAACCTTTTTCTTTCCTGACTCAACTATAGTCTTCAGTTTGCCATCCCTAAAAAAAGGAGACTCTCCTCTGTTTTGTTGTTGTTGTTGAATTTAATCAAAATTGAATGTAAATAGCACTTTGCAATTATGAGTGTTTAAATTCCAAATTTTTCAGGCTAATCACTTTCAGAAACAAACAAGAGATTGAATTTATATCGCCTGCAGTTGTTATTGGAAAGGTACAGCCCAAGATTGCTAAATGAACTCAGTCCCACTGCAATTATGACCACTCAAGCGTGCTTTCAACATATCGTGCCAAATTAGGTAGATTTGAGCAATTTGACTTCCTGTAACAAATCTCCAGGGCACCTTTGAGAAAGTACAGACTGTTTACAAACACTCTCAAATTTCATGAGTAACTCTGAGCAAGAACTGTCTCAGCAGTGCTGGAGCACACACCTGTCAAACTATGACAGCATAGGCCTTTTATGCCACATGTGCTGGAGAGAACCCCTTCTCTCAAATGTTTTGTTATCTTTTAATTGCAATTTTTAAATGAAACAACCACCAAAGCTTTAATGAACTTGTAGCAAAAAGTAAAAATATAAAGTGGGGAACAGGAAAAAAGAAAACCAACCCAAAGAACTACAATCAACAGCATACAAATGTAGAAGTTTACAGTATTAGTTTTATCACTACCTTAATTGCTGCTATTTGGAAATCCTAGACTTTTTCCAATGTTAGTCTGGAAAATCGGTATGCAAAGCAATCTTGCAGCACCATAAAGACAAAACTGAAAGAAAGAAGCTGGTAGCATGAGCTTTCATAGACTTGAGCCTACTTCCCAAAAATGCATCTGAAGAAATAGGTTCAAGTATATGAAAATGCATACTACAAGCTTCTTGCTTTCAGTTGCTCCAAGGTGCTACAATATCCTTTTGTATATAGACTTTTTCCAAGTTACCCTGACTAATAAGACATCTCCTTGGAAAAGCTATTGCCTTTTAAAACCAAAACTACCCTCACTCCCATTTTCTTTGGAAACAGAAGGGAAAATGATATGCCAGGATTCAGGCCAACTTACACAGTTTAATTTTTTTTACTGATGGGGCTTAATTTCTATTGAAATATATCACTGCCTCTAATAGCAAATTCAGCTTACTCTTCAAATATCCTGAGTTGCTAGAGTGTTGGACTTGACTCTTGTAGACAAAGGTCATACCCTCCAACTATCCTGATTTGGCAAGGACAGCCTCAATCCTCTGTCATCCCACTTTTCCAGCTACTTTTAAAATATCTTTTTTCTCTCTTCCTTCCACTTTGTCTTCACTTAACTTCAATTACTTCAAATTCAGTTTGAAGTGCAAACGTGATTTGCACTCAGTAGAGGGGGAAGGGCAGAATCTTGTCCTTCCCAGTAGGCTGAGGCAAAAGGAAACTGCTGCAGCTTTTCTAGCATATGTGCTCTTCCTCATTAATTAACGTTTACCATTTTCATCACACCCTGGTGTTGCTTGACCACATGTCCCGGTTGTCATCTGTGAAATGTTGGTAGATATGCAAATCAGGGCCACTGAGAAACAACAGAGGAGGTTCAAGGTGCATAAGGATACCTTAAGGTTTGAAGACATACCCAAAATATTTTGTAAAAACCATTAAGGGAGCAATTCCCCACACCCAAAACAATGAAATGAGGAATGAGCATCACTAGAGTGATGTGTCTGTTGAGGTGGGGACCAAAAATTTAAGGACTGGGAGGAGATGAAATTGAGTATCCTAAAAGACAGCATGGGTAGCTGTTGCCTACAATTAAAACATGCATATTTCACAGTGTCATACTACACTGTTATAGCACTATTATTCCATTTTAATTGTTGTGGCTGCCTCCTGTGGAATCCTGGGATTTGCAGTTTAGGGAAGGGCATTTAGAATTCATAGCTATAGAGGACATAGGGCACTAAACTAAAAACCCCTGAATTCCAGAGGAGGCAATAACAGCAGTTAAAGTGGAATAATAATGCTGTAACGGTATCATGTGATGTTAATTTGTTGCAGGTCACACATATAAATAATAAATTTACCATTCAGCACAAACTGATTGCAGATGTATAAGAGCACCTTGGATATGAATTCTGGTCTTTTATTATACTAAATTTCATATTTCAGAGCAACATTTAATAATCACAACAGCTGAGTAATATAGTGCCTGGAGCTCATCTGTGATAATCACTTAATCTCTAGATTCCTAAAATGTACTTTAATAATCATTGAAATTTCTACAGTTGAACTCTCTTTGACTAACATCTCATATTGCACATGTGAATGGAATCCACCTGCAAGCAAATAAAATATCCAGACTGTGTCTGAACCAACCCACAGAGACAGAAGGAAGAGCTCTACTTTATCCCACAGAACAACCAGGAAATAGCTAGTTCCATAGGGACTCCATATTACTATTATACAGAGGAAACAAAAGCAAGTATTTTCAAAATTACTACAACTGGGGGGATGGGCATAAACTTTTGTGCATCCTATTTTATTAAGTGCAAATCTTGGAAAAGTTTCTTTTTTGGATTTCTGATTATCCTCCAACCACTGAGCATGTGGGAATCTGAGAGTTGTAGACAAAAAAGTAACTTCCCAACCTGATGAAATGCATTTTTACTTTCAATTGGCATATGTAAACTCATACATACATCCTTATGCAAGAACAGAAAATAAACCAATAAATAAACAATGGGATCAAAAGATCTCCAATTTAGAAAGAGGTAAGCTGTGATATTTCTATTTCTATTCAAAGCAAAAATGCATGCACAGCTAACATGCATTTTTCATGTTTTTCATTCATGCAACTTGTAGTTAGTAAAATCAGAGTATTCCTAGCTTTGCTGGATGATGACACTTTGCTTTCATAAATGTAGGGTGATATACCTGTTCTCATTTATACACACTTCTCTAATTTAAAATGACCAGTACCAACAAATGGCCACCAACAGCAATGTGAATGAAGGGACTTAATTTTATTCTGCGACAAGACCAAATCAATCCCCCCGTTCCATTCAGGCAACTATTGTGATATCTGATCATATCAGTAAAGGAATTATGAGTTCACTCACCTACCTGTTCATCCCCATGTATAATCTGTGCTTCTACCTAGAGCTAGGAAAAGTTACTTTTCCAACTATAACTTCCAGAATCTCCCAACCAGATGGTTTCTGTGAGACAAAAAATCCAAAAGCTCTGCTTTGTGTGTGCTAAAAATATGGCTGCTGTCCTCAGAGTATCCCAAACATTTTTTGTTGTAACAATGTTCCTTTAAGACAGTGTAAAATAGTTTGTATGGCTGTAAATGAGAAGTAACACCAGATTTCAACCCTTAGTCATCACCACTGTATGTAAGTGCTCTAAAACCCAGGGCAGGTGTGGTTTGAAGACAGTAGTTTGTAGAGAGAGTTGGTGTGTTGTTTGTAGAGAGTGGATTGCTATACATCAGACAGTGAATGTTGGAGAGACTTAAAGGAGAGTTTGTATGTAACTTGTACATATTGCAACAAGTGATAAAAATCTCCAAGAACTTTTAGAAGAATCCAACTGTGTCTGTGAACCCAATTACACAAATTTTATATGTAGTTGTTGGTATTCTATGTCTTCAGGTCAACTGCTATTTATGGCAACCCTATCACAGAATTTTCTTAGCATAATATATTCAGAGGTTTGCCATTGCCTTCCTCTAAGACCAAGAGAGAGATTTTCCCACAATCACCCTGTGAGTTTCCATGGCTGCGCTAGGATTCAGACCCTAGTGTTCCAGAGTCCTAGTCCAACATTCAAATTGTTACATCATGCTGGCTCTCTAACACTAAACAAGTTGGCTATTATGAAATTGTGACATGCCTCATACTCACATATATTCCACTCTGTTCCTCTCATCAGGTAGATTCAGGTAGACTAGATAGGCCTGGTTGGTATTCCTACTGAGTGAGAGAGTAGGGTACAGAGTATTTAAAAGCCTGCAATTGTTGTTAATGTAACCACACTAATCTTGAAGTAATCCACATAAGATACTTTCTTTCTTAATGTTATTTAACAAAGTTACTGTTATTTTTTATAGTAGATGTCTCTGTCTGAGGGATTTCTATAAACTATAAACAAAAGCAAGCATGCTACCTAAAACATTGAACTAGGACCCTGAACACTTGGGACCCTGACCGTTGTAAACTTCAAAATAGTATTAATAAAGTAACATAGGGCAAGTGTCGGCTACTAGGAGCCTTCTGTGGATAAGAGGGAAAGGTAACCTAACGTTTGAAAGGAATCACAAAGGATAACATCCTAACTGTAAGATCTCTTCACCAATGGAACAAACTACCTTGGGAGGTTGTGGGCACACATTTACTGGAGGTATTTAACAGAGATGGAACCCGTCCCTGCCCCCCAGTAGGGAATGCTGCAATGATCCTGTGTTACAGGCTTTGCAGTGAGAAAAGGTTTTAAACTAGATGGTCCCTCACAGCTTTATCATTCCATGAAAGGCCTGTGAGAGTTCTATCCAACAGTGAATACCAGATGTATAGTAGATAGATTAGAATAGAAGCATTACATGTAACTATTTGCAGAATGTAATTCCAATCAGATCATCAATAAATCACCTGCAAGCTTGATCTCAAGGCCCAGATGTTTGCACCATGAATTCAGTTTTTCATTCAGGGAGAGACAGACGCTCTGCACTTGTTAGTACTATCATTTCATCACATGTTCAACAACAGAAGTCTGAAACTGAAAACAGGCTCCAAGGCTTAGAGCAAAGGCTACAGGAGAGATATTTTCTGGCTCTTGCTAAGCTCAGGCTTTCCTCCATAATGATGTGTCTTCATGCCTTACCAATTGTACATGTACACACACACATTCCATAGCCTTCATTTCAGCTGTGAAATGCACTAGAGCAATCTCCTTTATCTCTCTTTCATTCATCTTCACCATCCAAGAGACCACAAATCCTATGTCAGTCCACAAAACACAGTGCAAGGTACCTATAACTAGGCCATGAGCCTCACCAAAAGCAGCTGAAATAATTGGGTCCTGTACCACAAAGGTGGCCATATTGTATTTTAATTGGCAAAGTATAGGAATTACAATGGTTCATCCTCACCACCTTAACTGGCCATCCTATTAGACAGAGTGCAGTAGTCATGTCAGGTGACAGTGAAAATACTGTGGGGCAGGGGTACCAGAGTGGAGCATTGAAGTGCAGAGCTGTATGTGCCTGCCTTATACCCACCAAGATAAGCTTCCACCTTTGGAAGAGGAGAGTATGTGATGCTTTCCTGTCACAAATATTAATGTTATATTCAGTTAAGATTCTGATTTGTTTCTGTATGGAAGCTGAGGCATTGCAACCTTATTTTCATGTCAGCAGAATATCAGAAGCTTTGCCTGCTAGACAACCAGACATGATGGAAAGAAAGAACCTACATATTTTGTTTCTACCATCACTGCGGGGCAATTTGTTCACATCACCACTAATGTTTTGTCTAAGTCTGGGCCCATGGACCGTGTGTTGTTGTTGTTGTTGTTGCTATCATTATTATTATGCCACTAGATTTCTTCCTTAGCTGAAGGAAACTACATTAGATCTTTAGTGGACTAATACAAAGAAGCTTCCATTACAATTGCCCTGATATATTTAGAAAAAGCTCACATTTCTGAAAAAGGAAAAAACAAACTACATAATGTAAAGCCTTTAAAAAATTGAAAGTATAAGGTGAAAAAGCATGAAGTAATTGGTGTTCTGAATTACTTTGGAACCCACCCAACAGGGCTATTCTAAGCCATTTTGCTGCCCAAGACAAAGAAGAAGATAGTGAACCCAATTCCTATTCCATGTACAAAACCTGATTGGCCTGGCAGCTAAACCTTTCTTCACCACTGCTCAGGGTTAGCTAGTGGCTCCTCTTATAGTAGCTCTAGGTTGTACTAGAGTTCTTCCAATAGATATTGAAGTGCACCAAGAAATCCCAGAAGAAAATCAGCATGTGCTTTATTGATTCTACCAAAGTCTTTGACTCCATAGATCATGGAGTGTTCTTAAAGATATGAGAGTGACACGACATTTGATAGTTCTGATGAGAAATCTGTACTTAGGGCAAAAACTACTGCTAGAACAGAAAATGGAGAAAATGGTTCTCAATTGGCAAAAAACAGAGGGACAAAAAAAAAAAGGCCCCTTCTATGAAGTTTGGGGGCATGGTGATTAGACAACACATGCTCCCAAACCATGCAGACGTCATGCTGGGGGCTGCCTAAGGCAGCCCAAAACCAGCCACAAAAGGAGTGGATTTTATCCGCTCCTTGCTGCAGCCCTTTCAGGACCATGGCAACAGCTGGCCTCAGGACTGCGGTGTCTGAACACCATGATCCTACAGCAATCTGCTTGAAGCCAAGGTCAGGCAAGGCTGTATACCATCACCTACTTGTTCAACTTGTATGCAGAAAATATCAAAAGAAGATCAGGTTTAGACCCAGAGGAAGGAGGAATGAAGATGGGAGGAAGGAATATCAACAATCTAAGATATGCAGATGATATCAAGCTACTAGCAGAAAACATCATAGACTTGAAACAATTACTAAGGAAAGTCAAAGAAGAAAGCGCTAAGGCAGCTTTACTGTTGCTGAACATAAAACAAAAATAAGGACCACATAGATTCAACCTAGATAACAAGGAAATTCAAATAGTTAAAGATTTCACATCAGATCTAACAATGATCCAAACTGACACTGCAGTCAAGAAATAAGAAGACTAGGAATGGTAAGGACAGCTATGAAAGAAGTAGACAGGATCCTAAAGTGTGAAGATATAAAACTAAACACTAAAGTTAGAATCATCCAAGCCATTGTATTTCCCATTACATGTACAAATGTGAGAGTTGGCCAGTGAAAGAAAGAAAGAAAAAATCAACTCATTTGAGATGTGGTTCTGGAAAACAGTACTGAGGACAGCCAAAAAGACAAACAAATGGTTCCTAAAACACATCAAGCCTTAACTCTTCCTGGAAACCAAGATGACTAAACTGAGGCTGTTGTACTTTGGCCACATCACAAGAAGGCATGACTCACAAGAAAAGACAATAATGCTAGGAATGGAAGAAGTCAGTAGAAAGAGAGAAAGACCACACAGTAGATGATTGGACTCAAGTCAGGGAAGTATGGACCTGAATCTGCAGGAACTGAATAGAGCAGTTGCGGATACGGAGACTTGGAGAAGACTCATCTACAGGGTTGCCATGAGTCAAGGTCTACTGGATGGCAGTTAGCAACAAGAAGAAACGGTGACTTATGACAGCCCCATGAATTTGATAGGGTTTTCATAGGCAAGGAATACTCAGTGGTGGTCGTGAAATATAGCCTACAACACCTGTTATTCATTGGCAAGCTCTCATCCAAGTATGAACCAAGGATGACTCTGCTTAGCTTCCAATATCAGACAGGATCTGATGCCTTTAGAGTATCTTTAACACATCTTGGAGCAGGACAAGATACTGTAAAGCTCCATCAAATGGGATGAAAGTACCTGTCCACTCTCATCTTCTGAACTCCCATTTTCATCTGTGGTCATCCCCTTCCAATAAAACTATTGTCTACTGGGGGAAGCTGGAGAGAGAATGTGGAGGAAAACCTAGCTTTGTTCTTACCAAAGGATGAATAGCACTGCAGGTTGTATTATTGCTGATGTATTGCTCATATATTTATTTAAACATAATATCTGTATATACATATTGAAACTTTAATAAAAGTCCTAATAAATCAGAAGAATACATGCATATCTTGTTAAAAGTATAAAACATTAATGGCTGTCCATTGGATCTCTTAAATTTTTCAACCACCAGAAACATTTTGTACGTACCAAAGACAGGCTGAAAACATTTTCCTGTGAATTAATGAACTAATTTATGGATTACACTCAGGGCTGTTGGTCGAGATGCTGGTTTAGGTCATTGTAATATATTCTGATAGTCCCTGTAGAAGGAGTAAAGGAACTGAACAAACTACAAAGAATTCAAAGCTTTTGATTGCACACAGGTCCTTGAAGCTCCCAATCAACTGCTTTCTCATACGCTTGAACTCAATTGTGAAGGAGCACCCACATGACAGAAGGCTGACTCCAGATTTGTGAGAAAGGCTGCCTGAGCAATTCTTTCAAGATGTCTGTAATCAGCTAACATCAGACATTGAATCAATTTCTCACAGCTTTTGCTGAAGAGGTTTCAGATCTGCTATGTTTCTTAAAGAACCATTATAGTTAATCTCAATACCTTGGAACATGAAACCCTCCAAAAAAGAGACCCAGACTTTGCATAAGCCACAGCAACATTTGAAATAGTAACTACTTATTAGAGCCTCTAAAGGGATCTTTTCCAATATATTTTCCTCCAATTCTGAGAGCACTGTGGTTCTTAAAATGTCCATGACATTGCTGGAATTCCTATAATAGATTCTTAGAATATTCATAATAATTCTTAGACCTTTAATGCTGAGACTCAAAGGAAACTCCCATATATTTTCTTGCCATTGGCATCACAATGCAGTAAAGATTGTACCTGCTGGGGTTCCTGTGCATATGTAGCCACTACGTCTATACTCAGAGCATCAAACTACAGAAAAAAAGTTTCCATCTCAACATTAGGAGGAACTTCCTGCCAGTTAAAGCTGTTTGACAGTGGAACACACTGTCTTGGACTCTCCTCCTTTGGAGGTTTTTAAACAGAGGCTGGATGGCCATCTGTGGGGGGTGCTTTGATTCTGTATTCCTGCATGTCAGGGGGTTGGACTGGATGACCCTTGAGATCCCTTCCACCTTTATGATTCTATGTTTTCATGAAATATGAAAGTATAAAGTAGGAATACAAAGAGCTATTCTACCACCTACCCAGCAGTACAACAGTGAAAACATGAAAACATGTTTATATAGGGAAGGACCTAGGCACTGGGTTACCTATGGCATATCACCCACCCACAACACACATCTAAGTCAATGTGCACACTACCCAAAGCTAAGGAAGTTATTTTGGTACATCAAAGACAGACTCTAACTAGAACTTCTCCCAGTGCCTGGTGGTAAAATATATATCCAACTTTACTTCTTCCATCTAGTCTAGTTCTACATTGAGCCAAAGAGCCTTAAGAGATTATCACACTCCTTTTTCTCCCCAGCTGGGCATGGGCTGGGCATGGGCACAAACCACTTAAAAACAGATGTTATTGCACATCTCTGTGCCCAGCTCAGAGGCATCATGTACCTGATCTGGACTTTGCAAAGAATGAGACCTTCCCGCTCTTTGTGAAGCCCAGATCATGTACATGATGTCTCTGAGCTGGCCACAGAGGCATGCGATAACATCTATTTTTAAGCAGTTTACACCCGTGCACAGCTCAAGAGAAAAAGGAGTGAAATAATCTCTTTAGTTTACTCACTACTGTTGAACAGAAAAAAGATGAAAATAGCTGGAAAGTTCCAAGATTAATCAAGAAAAATCATCTCAAGTTATATGTGCTTAACCAGAACAGGTTTCAAAGCAACCACCATTTAAACATTTGGTTGGATAATTACAAGTTGTAACTAGTAATTGGAAGATCAAATAACACTTCCACAATGAAGAAGACTTTTTCTTCCTGCACAGATACATGGATTTCTTTTGATAACTGCGATAACAGTCTCCAAAGGAAAGGGAACACTGAAAGACTTCTGCTGCTCACTCAAGAGACTTGTACCTTCCTCATAAGCAGGCAATTTCCCAATTAGGAATGTTTTACAGATTATTGTCGAGCATTTTAAAAATGCAGGCTCACCCTACAACCTGACTTTAAAAAAATAATAATTGTAGCTTCTGAACAAACACAGCAATTGGATGGTGAAACTATTTGCAAAGTATTTTTGGTCAAATATATAGTCACCTGAAATATGCTTTTCCGGCACATGTGTTCAATCGAATATGTGCAGGAGCCAGAACTATTAGAAGAAAAAAGCCTTTCTAGTTGTAAGAGGGAAGAGATAGATCCAAGAAGCACAGTTCTGATTTAAAACAGACATTTGGGGCATTTCAGTATAGTGTTTGATTCAAGCTCAGATCTATTTCATATGCTACCCTACCCTATCAACTACTAATTACTCTATGCATCAGAGTTTATGACTGCATCTTAAGATTTGCCTTTGATGATGACTTTCTATTTGCTCTTTTGTTGAAAGCAGCATTAATTTCCCCAGTTCTGAAGGATTCTCCTTTCAATCAAAGGACTTTAGCAAGAAGTTATTTATATCCAGTTGGTTCCTTAAATGGAAAACAATGCTGTTGCATTTGTGTAATGCATTTATAATTCCTGTCAGCTGGTGCAGTGTGTGTGCGTGTGCGTGCGTGTGTGTTTAAATAGCATAAACCAACTGCGGATAAATAAGGCCTGAGTTTTGTGTATGCTTCACAATATGCATTTTTACCAAGAGTTTGAGATCATGAAACTGGTTTGGCTTGCGATTCATTCACCTAGGGAAGCTGTGCTCACATGTAACATCTGGTTTTCAGTGTGTTTCCATTTTTTGCTTTGTTTGGGAGCAAACTGATTGAGCTGTAAGGACACCAGTTGACTTAAGGTCACATATTGGGAATGAGACACAGCTCGTATTTAAACATAAGATGCTTCCAGTCTAATCATTAATGGCCATTTTTGATTCCCCTCATGACACCGGAATGTAATTATTTGCACAAGCAGTACTGAATGAACCAGTGGGTTCAGGCAATATAGCAAATAATCATTTCCCTACAAGTAAACTACATTATGACTCCGACAGTTTCCTTGCACTTTTTAATTTTTATATTTACTTATGATAGGGAAAGCAATATAAACACACAAGCTATAATTTTCAGGGCCAGGTAAGGGGAAGCAGTCTGATCAGGAAGTTGCTTTATGGATATGATATTCTATAATACATTATCTTTTGTTCCTCTAAGAGAAATGTACTTTGCTAGGGTGTAATCAGTGTCATATACCCATTCTTAAAGCTTCCTGCATGGCCCCATAGTCTGAGATGATGATGATGACAATGAAGATCATCTTTATTTCTTCTTGTTGTGTGCCTTCAATGAACCTATGATGGGTTTTCTTGGCAGATTTTGTTTGGAGGGGGGTTGCCTTTGCCCTCCTCTGAGGTTGAGAGTATGTGACCTGCTCAAGATCACCCACTGGGTTTCATGGTAGAATGGGGATTCAAATCCAGGATTCACAGAGTCCTCGTCCAACCTTCAATCCACTACACCACACTAGCTCTTTATTTCTATCACACTTTTCCTAAAATTGGGAGTGAAGGCAGTTTATAATTTAAAACAAGTACAATACAGCTTTAAAAAATTCAAAAACTGACTATTAAAATAGAATTAAATGATGCACAATATTTTAAAAAAACAAATACACTTACAAGACAAAAAGCAATTAAAACACTTCAATTTAAAAAAATGCAGACCTCTTGTTTTCAAAGCATGTCAAAATAAAAACTGTCTTTGAAGGCCAGCAAAGAAGGGGACTTTCTGGCCTCCCTGGGAAGGAAGTTCCAGAACCTGGGACAGCCACCAAGGAGATCCTGATAAATTCACTATCTTCTTCTAAGAACCAAATTACATGTGAGGTGATGATCCTATGATGAGATCTCCCAGATTGCATTCTCACTGCAGAAATCATCCACTTCACACAACTTTGTCATAGTTCAGCTATGGAATTCTGAACACTGTGGATTTGTGAGACATTTAGCCTTCTCTGTCAGAGTGCTCTGGTGCCAAAAAGTTCCTAGAATCCTATAGCACTGAGCCATGGCAGTTAAAGTGGTGTCAAAGTGCATTATTTCTGCCGTGTGGATGCAGCCCCAGTAATCTATTTCTAAAGCTTTACAGCACTGCCACAATGAAAGCAGAGATTGCTGCAGGAGGTTGTCTGGGAGTCAGGGTAGGATACTGTAGTGGTTAAATTGGTACAACAGGCTTGGAGAGGTTGAAACATACACATAACCATGGGTGTCAGTGGGGCAATCATTCATGACTTCTCCACTCATAGGGCCATTGTCTGAGCGTAAAAAATGGGGGGGGACAGGTCCCTAGACCCCTTGGTGAAAATGTGGGTTTTAAATTTAATGATAAACAAACTCCAACAGCCCTTCCCTATGCTTTTGTCTTAACTGACATTGCCTTCCCATCTTATTTGCCTGTGCAGGGTTAGGAAACTATAAGTGATAAAGAGGGGCTTTCCTCTGATGTCCAGGGCTAAAAGCAAATATAGGACAGTTCTTGGAAAAGTTACTTTTTTGAACTACAGTTCAGGATTCTGGGACCTCTAATCCAAAAAAAGTAAGATTTCCAAACTCTGGATCACACTGTTTCAGTGGTTCCCAAACATTGGCATTCTAGGTGCAGGAGGTTGTCTGGGAAACTTTGATTCCCAGAAGGCCCAACCAGCTTGCCAACAGCCAGAAATTCTGGGAGCTGAAGTCCAAACCATCTGGAGGGCCAAAGTTTGGAACCCACTGCACTGTTTGATTTTGACTGGAGGGAATGGCACAGCAGGGAAAGATTAAGAATCCCCTCCTAGTTTCCTTCCTGTTGCCAATTCATTACATTTATTTATGTATTTATTTATTTTAGTTTGAAGGGGGGAATAATATGTACTTTGGCCTTAAAACAGAGGAAGAGTCAAACACAAACAACAGGCTAGTAATATGCCAGTGAAAGTGGAATTAAAATAGTTAAGCCACAACAGTGATCCTCTTTTGGCTCCTACCTTTCTAACCTCGGAAGTTGCACTTTACCCCCAAATTCCTTTCAATTCTGTTCTAGGTCAGAAAAAGAAGACCATGCAAGACATCCCAGTGGAGGCATGCAGTTTTATACACTTAGGGCCTTTACAGACTGCCAGAAATAATGCAGCTTGAGACCACTTTAATCATGAGAACTGTAGTTTATTGTGGCACCAGAGCTCACTGACAGAGAAAGCTCAATCTCTCAGAAAAAACTACAATTCCCACGATTCCCTAACACTGAGCCAGGATAGATAAAGTGGTCTCAAGCTGTATTATTTCTGGCAGTCTGTAAAAGCCCTTAGTTTCAGTATCTTCTTAGTTCCTTGTTCTTTACCAGTAGTGAAATAAAATCATGCTACTTTCCCAAATCAACACATTCAGCCACTGCACTGTATCTGCAACCAATTAACCCAAAATGGTACCAATTTAAGCTATAATCATCTTAATCTTCCTATGCTAGTAAATTCCTAAATCTCAATTCAATATTTTGACAGTTCATTTATTTTATCTGAGAACACTGGCATTCTGTATAACAGCTTAGTGGGTGACAAGTAGTGTCTTTTAATAGAGGACAGAACTGATAAAGTGAACTTTTTTTAAAAAAAATGGGGAGATGGAATAATTTGCCATGTTTTCAGTTTAAGAAACCTATGTTGTTTCCATTTCTTCCTACTGCTCCATTCTGAAATTAATTCCAATTGTTTTGTTAAGGGGTGGCAATCTGTGCCCAGATGTTGCTGGACTCCAGTTCTCATCGTCCTTAGTACGCATGACCAAGGGTTAAGAATGATGAATTGTAGTCCAACAATATCTGGAAGGGCACAAGTTGCCCTCCTTTGCCAGGATGATGGAATAAGTGGTGCCTTCATCTTCCTTTTTATTATCCCATCTGTCTTCTTGTTTTCATTCTTTTGTTGGCCAACTTATCTTTATGCGACAGATCCAACAGTTAGTACAAACTAGAATAAAATCAACTGGACATATATTAAAATCAGGCAGTTGTTCTTGATAGCTGCCCTTGAGTTGCTTCCGACTCATGGCAACGCTATGGATGAGACATCTCCAAGAATCCCTGTCTTCCACTGCCTTGCCCAGATCTTGCAAGCCCTTGCCCATAATTCCCCTGATCAAGTCTATCCATCTGGTTTGTGGTCTTTCTATCTTTCTTCTACCTTCTACCTCTCCTAGCATTATTGTTTTTTTCTAATGATCCACCCCTTCTCATTATGTGGCCAAAGTATGATAGTCTCAACTTGATCATCTTTGCTTCCAAGGAGAGCCCTGGTCTGATCTTTTCAAGAAGCCATTTGTTTGTCTTCTTGGCTGTCCATGGTATCCTAAGTACTCTTCTCCAGTACCACACTTCAAACGAGTTGATTTTCTTTCTGTCTGCTTCCTTCACTGTCCAGGTCTCACATCCATACATGGGAATTGGGAATACAGTGGCCTGAACGATTCTGACTTTAGTGCTCAGTTGTATGTCTTTGCTCTTCAGTATCTTTTCCAGTTCTTTCATAGCTGCCTTTCCCATTCCTAGTCTTCTTATTTTTTTACTGTAGTCTCAATTCTGGTCAATGTTTGATCCTAGATATGGGAATTCTTTAATTATTTCAATTTCCTTGTTGTCTAGATTGAATTTGTGTATTTCTTCCATGGTCATGATTTTTGTTTTCCATTGAGCATCCATGCCCCTGGTTTGAACTTGCCTTTAATTTCTCTGATTTTTTTTATAGAGGTCTCTTGTTCTTCCCTTTTTGTTGTTGTCTTCTATTTCTCTGCATTGGTCATTGTAGTATTTCTCCTTATCCCTGCATGTCAGACATTGGACAGTTGTATTCATACTTCTGGCTTTGTTCCTATATCCCTTTGCTTTTGCTTTGTTTCTTCCTTTTATTGCATGAAATGTTTCACTATCATCCATTGTTTCTTATCTTTCTTTTTGACCACTGTTAGTGTTCTCTTGCATTTATCCTTAATTATGTCTTTGACTTCTGTCCACAGTTCTTCAGATTCCTGGTCAATTATATTCAATTGTTCTAATCTGCTTCTTACATTGTCCTTGATTCATCCGGAATGTTATTGAAGTCATATTTTGGTATAATGATGGTTTTTGCTTTCTTCTTCAGCTTAACTCTGTTTTTTGTTATGAGAAGATGGAGAAACTCTATCCTGGTGGCCAAAACCAGACCAGGAACTGATTGTGGTTTGTGACACAATCAGTTCCTGGTCTGGTTTTGGCCACCAGGATAGAGTTTCTCCATCTTCTGATTCCAATTATGTAGTTTATCTGGTTTTTGTGTTTACCATCTGGTGATGTCCAGGTGTATAGTCTCCTATCTGGTTATATGAAGCAGGTATTTGCAATGAATAGATTATTGGTCTCACAGAATTCTATCAGATTCTCTCCTAATTTATTTCTTGCTCTTAATCCCAATCTTCCTACTTTTGATTCTTCTTTGTTGCCAATTTTAGCATTCAAGTCTCCAATGATTAGTTTGAAATCTGATGGTATGTTGTCAATTTCTTCCTGGACTGCATCATAGAATCTCTCAGTTTACAATTTAGAACAATTACAATACAGTTTTAAAATCAGGCAGTATCAATGAACTAATCTGACTACAGTGAAATAATCTCCCACTAATCTCGGCAAATAGTTTTTCCTTTTTTTCCCTTTCAGGTTCTACATGTCTCATGGCTTAACATGTCAAGTAAAATCCACTCTGCATACAGGCAGAGCAGACAGCTGAAGTCCTATTCTCTTGGTCTCTCCCTTGGGCTCAGGAGCAAAAGACCTCACCCCTGCCCCTTAGTGAAATTGGGAATGGAGGAAGTTTCTGACATTGTTATCATATTTCTGAAAGCAGGGATGGGCAACTGTGTAGGGGCTAGGGTCAATTTTTCATCCTAGACCACCCTATGGGCCTCCCCACATACTCACCTAGCCCAAACTTCTCTATTTTCTTCTTTTGAAAGACAGAGGAAGGGGGATCCTCTGCAGATCTTCTCAAAGGACCTTATCACACGCGGGCCACAAAGTGATAATAAAATGAAATAAGAATAAATCCAGGAATAAACCAAAAGAAACCCTACAATACGCAAATGGCTATCACACGCAATTACCTTCATTGCGCTTTTAAGGAAAGTGCTCCCGGTAACCGTATTTGCTGTTCACACACAAGTGAGAATATCCCATACATGAACAAGCAATTATGTTGTTGCACATGCGCAATACAGCCACGGCTGTCACTTGCCGCGGCTGTCACCCCTTCCCAAGCCGGCTCTCTGAGAAGGTCCTCCATGGAGCGAGGCCCCGCACAGGGTCGGCGCTCCGAGGAGGTCCCCCCCAGAGAGCCGGCTCTCTGAGGAGGTCCCAGCGAGCCGGCTCTCTGGGGAGGACCTCCTCAGAGCTCAGACCCTGCGCGGGGCCTGCGCTCCAAGGAGGACCTCCTCAGAGAGTCGGCTCTCGGAGGACATCCTCCTTGTAGTGCAGGCGGGGAAATGCTCCCCAATACGTATTGGGGAAATGCTCCCCAATACGTATTGGGTTTTCATACCTATGGCAAAAGCAAAATGATTCCCGTTGCGCAATTGCAATTCCTGAAGAAACCGAAATTCAAAAGATCTCGGTTCTTTCCGCATTCTGTCGGGGTTCTGTGCGACGTCGTGTGGACACACGGAAAAATAATATGTATTAGGTCAGGATTTCGTTTGGATTCTGTCTGGATTGGGCCCCGTGTGATAAGGTCCAAAATTATGACAGGAAGTGAAGATGTATCTCTTTCTTTTTTCTATTTTGAGAGTGACTACAGGAGACAATTGAGTGGTGTGCTGGTACTTTTATATGAATTCACATGTCCTGAGGTTTTTCTGCATGATTTTAGTACAAGATTTCCTGTAAATCACACTAAGGTTTCTTTTTTAAAAAAAAAAATTAAGATTGAGGGCTGCAGAAATAGGGCCAAGGAGCTGCCTGTGGCCTGAGGACCACACTTTGCCCACCTCTGTCTTCAAGTATGGTCATTCTCAATTTTTTGCAATGCTCATTTCAGCTTCTTAGGGACGAATCTCAAGTTATCAGGAGGTTTATGCTTTGAGATCTGATAATAGACTTCCTAGTGTCAAAGGCAACAGTACACTTCTAGATGATGACGATGATTCTGTATTGAAGTTATGAATTTGTAACCTATGGTTATGGCTCCAGACGTGCTCTGTATTCAGTAAGACTACATAAATGCCCCCACCCACCCACCTTAACAGCCAGCTTCAGGCAAAGGAGGCCTGTTCAGCTTCCAATCGGGGCACAAAAAGGATGACATTTCCAGCCCTCCTACACCAATGAACAAGGCTGTGAAAATCAGAAACAGGATTGCTATTGCAATTCCTCATCACATCTTTGCTCGCTGGTGGAAGGGGACATCCTCCCCTTTGCACCCCAATTGGCAGCTAAATAGACTTTCTTTTTTCAATGCAGCTGCTGTCAAAGTGGGGGGAAGGGATTGGGCCAGGACATGATGCTTAGTTATGCATATGTAGTGGGTATAAAATATTGGTGATTATCTTTATTTAGATCCCATCCTTTCCCTGAACCAAGGTCTCATGTGTGCCACTTGATAATTAAAGAAACAGAAAGATTAATAAATCAGAATGATAGTAACTCAACATTTCTTTCATTCACATTTCTGATAGTAAAATCTGAGTTTTGGACCATTTCACCTCTTCGAATATGAACAAACAGCCTTGACAAGACTCTTTTCTCAGGACTTTGAACTCCTTTTGATGGAAAACACTTTATACACTTATAACAAAAAGTTGCATACAGCCTACTGTGCACAACAATTGCTCATCTGTTTATCTTGCAGGCTGTACAAGCAGAAAAATATAGGCATATGTGCAAGACATGTGTAGTGATCAAAACACAGGCTTTATGCAAGTGAAAATGCCTGCAGGAATTTCATTGCATCTGAAAGAAAGAATGCAAAAATAAACTCAAGAGAACTCCATATTTGTTTAAGAAATTACTTTCTGAGGTTGCTTGATACTTTTGGCTGGGTTCAACTTCCTACATTTTTAAGGGCCAAGCTACACATTACATGGGAGATCTGTGATTCAGTTTACAGTATTTTATTTTTACTTTCATTCAGCCACAGAACAGCTGCCAGTTTGTTTTCAACATCAGAGCTACAAGAAAAAATTGTGATGTGTTAGCTCCTTCCTACCATGTGTTTTCCTGAATGAAATTGTCTTTCAACCCTTCCTGTTGTTGGGCCTATGGCAAGGAGTTGGAGATACGTAGGGACTCTGACATAAACTCTAATCAGGAAAACAGAAAGGCAATGATGTATCCTCTCCTTACTGTTGTTGCTTTTATATACCTTTCCTTAGTGGATATTACCTGCAAGTGTGGTAGGTTCCCATGTCAATGGGGCAAGGAATCTATCTGTTTTTAATCTGAAATTTAAAGGAGTTATCCAAGGTGGTGAACTCTTATTTTCAAAATTGGTTCAGGAATTTGGGGAGCTGCTTGAAAGTCCATACTAGAACCAAGAGCAGATTCATTATTTTCCTGGTCTGGAAGCCACCAATTGCCACTGTCTACCAATAGCCATTGTTTACTTGCAGCTACCATTGAATGGTGGGGGGGGGGGACTGGGAAAAGATTTTGTGGATCTCCTGCAAAACATGCAGTTAGGCAAAACATGAAGCACAACATTATATAGTAGTTTGGTGATGTGCAGAACACACCAAGATTACTTTTGATAGTAATTACAAGAGGGGGAAAAATTTCTTTGCACTGAACTTATGTGGAAGAAACACCCTGACTGTTTCTTCTCAATAATGGCATATAAATCTATCTGAAGGCTATTTGAAGGACTGTATCTTCCCATATGAACCTTCCTGAGCTGTAAGATCTGCAGGGAGGCATTATCCCATCACCTTCACAGGCAGGATTGGTGTGAGTTTAGGACAAGGCGTTCTCTAGGGCTGTTCCCACACTTTGGAACTCTCATTCTCCCACTAGGTAAGCTAGGATGGCTCCTTTGTTGTCCTTTTGGCAACAGGTTAAGACCTTTTCTTTTCCAGAAAGCTTTTGAAAAGTTATTTTAACAAAAATGGCTTTTATAGTGTTAAAGTGTTTTTAAATCCATTTTAAAGTAAGATTTTTAATTGGTTTTAATTCTGTTGTTATTTAATACTATTTTAATCTGAATTTTGTACTTTTTAAAATTATGTGTTTTATTGTATCCTCTGTCTCTGTCTTTTTAAAGCCATCTTGAGTCCCAGCCTGGGAGAAAAGTGGGATATAAATAAAGGGATAGATGGATAAATGGATGGATAAATCGACATATCTACAATCCAGTTGTTAACATTTCTGTGAATATGCATTGTATACTCATACATTATAATAGACACACACACAGGGATGTTTAGGTTTTCCTTTAAAGCAATATCATGGTTATTCTACTTTTTTTCATTCTAGACACTTTATCCCATCCTCTGTTCCTGAGTATCTGATGGAAACTTCATCATGTGTTTCACTGAGATTTGGGTTTGAAGTGTGCCTTTGCCCTTTTGGCTCAGTTCATATATTCTGTGCCTACAATGGACAGTGTGTCTGAATTTTCAGAAAGTGCTAGAAAGATGTTACACATTTCCAAGAGTAGCTTTGCATAAGGCAAGGAATATGTCTGGGAGGTAGTCAGAGTTTAGACATTTTATGAACACCTTTTCTGTTCTCTCCAACCACCAGTAGATTTGAAGATTTGCGGGTTTTGCAGCTCACTAAGTAGACTTTTTGTCAGATTTACAATTCAGGATGGTGTAGGATTTGTCTATATTCTTCAAGATAATGAGGTTAGTCTGGTACAGTGCAATTATCTTCCAACATAGCTATAGGCAGTCAGGGAGAAAGAGCCAGCATGATGTAGTGGTTTGTGCAATGAACTATAATTATGATTCTAGGGTTAAATTCCCCACTCAGCCATGGAAACCCACTGGGTGATCTTGGGTAAGTTATACACTTTCAAACCCAGAAAACTCTGTGATAATTTGCCTTAGGGTTGCCATAAGTCAGAAAAGAAGTGAAGGCACACAACAACAACAAGTAAGGGAGGTGATGGCTTCTCCCATTGCTCTGCAAAGGCAGCCAGAAGGACTAGGCCATAGCTCCTCTCATGGCACTTTGGGTGTACCTAGGAGCTATCTGACTCTCCTTGGACAACAGAGGGAAGCTATGAAGCAACAATCAACCATCACTAGATTTTCAGAATTGTAGGCAATGGTAAAGAATTCTCAACAACTGCTTCTGTCCAACACAGTCTTGCTTTCAAACTTTAAAATACCTTTGGTATCTGGTACCATTAAAAAGGCAGGAAAACACACTGATTTCCATACAGCATGCATTTTCCAGTTCCAATGCACAACTGACATGCATTTATACCCATATCAATATTCTGTAAGTGTTTCCACAGTTCCTAAAAGAAATATATTTTCTGCCAAGACCCCTTGTAAATTGCAATGACGCATTTAAACTCCAAGCGTGGGTTTAATTTAGATTTAATAAGATATTTGTAGTATAGCACACTGACTCAATACCAAATGATTATTCCAACCTGTTGAGAATTAGCACCTCTATAACATTTTTCCTGAAGATACTATCACAATTCAAATCCATAAGCAATATTAAATCAATATGTCTTTTTCATCTTAGCTGAAACCCAACCTATTTATTTACTAGACATAAAATCAAGGTCAGTGCATACCATTGAATTCAGATTGTAAAAAGAGTATATTGTCAGATAATTTCATCATCCTGATGAGCTTGTTGCAGAATGAATCCAGTTCATAGAGCTGGAACTAATCAGCAGGCAAAGTGAAAAACCCCTCTGGTATATACATATATACACACTAACATGCACTTTCCCTCCACAGAGCAATCAGGACCACAGAGTGCCACAACTAGGGATAAACTATACTTCAGAAAACAGTTCTTTCTATGACACAAGCAAGGGCAATCTCAGTCAATTGGAGCAGGGGCAAAATCTTTCCCAAACTCAAAAATGAATAATAGAATCCTACAGTTGGAAGAGACCTCAAGGACCATCCAGTCCAAGCCCCTACTGTGCAGGAACACACAATCAAAACACCCCTGAGAAATAGCCATCCAGTCTCTTTAAAAACCTACAAAGAAGGTGGCTTGACCACTCTCTGAGGTAGTATGTTCCACTGTCAAACAGCTCTCACTGTCAGGAAGTGCCTCCTAATGTTGAGGTAGAATCTCTTTTCTTGTAGCTTGCATCCGTTGTTCTGGGTCCTATTCTCTGGAGTAGCAGAAAACAAGTTTGCTCCGTTCTCAGTATGACATCCCTTCAAATATTTATACAGGACTATCATATCACCTCTTAACCATCTCTTCTCCAGGCTAAATGGTAGTGGTCTATCATATTCTGGGCAAGACTAAAATCAATTGTTTAGTTCTTCCCCAAAAAATGAAGCTGCATCTTCAGTAACACCCAGAACATATCATGTCTTCAATAGAATTAAAGCCAAAGTACAATGGGCCCTTAGTATCTCTGGGGTTTGGTTCCAGGACACACACACACACACACAGCCTGTGGATGCCAAAATCCATGCATAGTCAAATCCCATTATCTACAATGGAGTAGTAAAATGGTGTCCCTTATATAAAATGACAAAATCAAGGTTTGCTTTTGGGAATCCTGCCCCCCCCCCCCCCCCCCCGTGATATTTTCAAGCTGTGGATGGTTGCCATCATGAATTTACTGTCAGCTAAATATGAGATATATGTGCAGAGGCAAAGCTTGCTAAGAATCAGTCATAGCCCACCATATTTGATAGGTGTATCCAGCATGAAAGATCTTGGAAATATTTGTGTATTGGAATATAACTGCCATTTTCCCCTCACCTACATGACCAGTGATAATGCTGGCTGGTGGATTCTGAGAATCATAGTCCAAAAAAGTAACATTTCCAAGTTTCAGCCATGAAACTGCCAGTTTCAGACCAGGACTTAAAACAAAAAGGTTCAAATATAGCTCTAATATGAAACTCAACAATGAAGCTGACATTTATGTAATCACCATCTCTCAGACTTATCTACCTTACAACGTTGTTGTGAAGATAAAATATGACAGAGAAAACTGGATGACAGCATGAACTTCTGGAGGGAATATGTAGCAAAAGGAATTAATGAAATAATACAGTCATTCCCTTGTAAGCCAGTGACCATCAACATTTCTTATGGCAGACAATTCCACTGGATAGCTGTGTGCCAAGTTTATAGGTAAAGTTCAAAACCTTTGTAGTAGTGCCATTACCTGTAAGATCTTACACAAATTCACAAATATGTGTTTCATTTGAACAGGCTGGGATTTAGATTTAAGAATGGCAGACAAGTGACAACCCAGAATTGTCTAAATAAAGTAAATCTGTCAACTGTCTAATGGCTAGGTTACAAATTGCCAAATATATTATATTCTGCTTGTAGGAGACCTACCATGCCTTAGACAAAACATTAAGACTATCAGACAAAACAGTGGAGCCAAACTTACATACCCCATTGCACAATATCTGTTTTCACTGTTGATCTTCAACTGACAACTTCTTTTAGTTTACTGCCTGAAAAATGAAGATTTTTTCTCTCAGCACTGGCATGGGATATGGCTCTTCCATAAATCAAATAAGTCACAACATGCACGAATATCTGATAACATCAAGCCATTCAGTCTTCAAAATACCTGCTAACAAGTCAGCAACAGGAAGCTGTGTGACCATTGAATGAAAGACGATAGAATCACATCAGGCTGTTCATAAAAAGCACAATAAATTATTATTTTAACATGACTCTTTTCTAAGTGGTATTTTACTAATGAAAAAGGAAAGAAAAGAAACCTTTGTTTCAAAACTAGAAAAAACTGTAAATCATTCTTAAATTATAACCTGAATATGAAAGGTTTAACCCACAAACTTTTAACAATAATGTATCTGGGTTTAAAAAGGATCCTTTTAATGATTATGCTGGAACCCAGTTATTTCAAACATTAATAGTAGGACATGATACCCTCGTGCTGACTTCTGAACTTTTAACCACTTACTGCTGAATACATTTCTGAGTTATTACCAAAACCTCTCTGCAATCTGCTAAGTATATATTATTATTTACTGTGCTCTGTATAATCTTGCAAAAGAGATTTAGCTTAGATGAACAATAAAAGGTTCTTTCATCAGGGTCTGTTTAAAATGTCATATAAAGGTATTATGAAAGTGTTTTGGATGTTATTCTGTAAGAATTAGCTTCAAAGTTCCCCAGCAGGTAACTTTAACAGCAAAATTATTTCAAAGCTCACAGCTTTGGGGTTGGACTCAGTTAGGTTCCATGAACTTGTGATGCCATTTTCTGATAACAGATAAAGAAATATAATTAAAAATTTACAGATGTGTGTGAATGTTTTCCATAACTTCCAACTGTCCCAGTTTAGCAGTGACACTCAGTTAATATTTTGCTGTCCCATTTTCCAAGCTGCTTTTAAAATGTCCCAGTTTCTCTCTATTACTCCCACTTTCTCCTTCACCCTCATTTTACTTCCAATTGCTGTAAACTGAGTTCAAAGTGCAAAAGTAGTTGGCACTCAGTTAACTAAACAGGAGGGAGAGGAGGAGGAGGGGTAGAATTTTATCTTCCCTAAACTCAGATTTGAGACTAGACTTGAGACTTGATTTGAAAGTGCCTTACAAGGACTTGAGACGAAACTTGAACAAGAAACTTGGCTTGAGACTTCGAGAAAAAGACTTGAATACCTCACTGGCAAATATTATTACTATAAAAGAACACAAGCTAGGAAAAGCTGAGCAGCTTGTTTGGTTTTGTCTTAGCCTACTGGGAAAGACAAGATTCTGGCTCCACCTCTCCTTTACCTGCTGCTGAGTTAATTGAATACAAACTGCTTTGGCACTTCAAACTCAAGTTGAAATAACTGAACGACCAGGATTTCTCTGCTTAGAATAGTAGTTTTGTGCATTCTTCTTCATTAATAACTTTTGCAGTCAGCCACTCTTGTCCCAGTTTTCATCTGTTAAATTTTGGGGAGTATTGTTTTCTGTTCCAAACATTTAACACAAAAGGTTCATTGATGAAGTACTTAAACTTCCCATTGAAATAATAAAATATCAGCATGCTTTTCAGATCATAGCTTACAACACAGGAGATATATCCCTGTGCAGGCTGGCTGTGGGACCATATTTACAGAAGATGGCCCTCTATTTGAAGGCCTGCCAAGGTAAAGTTCAGTGTATAGGTAAAGGATCTTGAGAGAGCAGCAGTAGCAGCCATGCACTCACCCAACAACCACTAGCTGCACTTAAACAACAGATTGGGAAGGTAAGCAGGGCACCTAACTGCACTCTCCCTGACAGAGCTAAAATAATATATACGGTATATATTATAGTTATATTTGTATTTGCAAAGAAATATTATGCACAATTTCTGTTAGATAATAAAATGCAATAATGCAGTTTTTAGACAAATCTACTGTTTGGTTGGATTTTTTGGTTGTATTGCTTCTTTCTTTGGCGATACAACAGTAGCCTCTTATCTGCATGGGACCAGGAGCCAGGTTTCCTGCTGCCTCACCTCTGTAACATTCAAAAAAGCATTTGATGGACTCTCTATCAAAAGCACAATGGAATGCTCTCTCACTCACACTCACACTCACACACACACCAGGGAAGACAAATGAACATGTATAGGCCCAAAATGTGAATGGGGGTTATGCTAGAATCTAGATCTTGGGAGGCCTGTATTTTAAGTATCAGCCAACTAAACTTGAATCAGTCACTCTTTCTTAACCTATCTTATAGGGCTCTTCTGAAGATAAAATTAGAGAGAATGTATTTTGTCCAACATTTCACAGATGAAAACCGGAACACATGTGGCTGAGGAACATCAGAATGTAAGTATCAGTGATGCATACTTGAGTCAATTGATTCGGACTCAAATCAAATTGCTTCAAAGACTCAACTTGGACTCGACTCTGCAATAAATAACACACTGACTTTATTTGAATCATGACTTGTACATTTTTAGCAACCGAATTGCTGGTGTCATTCATTTCAAGCAGTAGGCAAGACCCACCCCTAGAGTGTGGGGAGTGTTTCTTGGAGGGGAACAGCAAACATATTAGGCAAGGGACTTGAGATGGAAGGATTTTGAAAAGCTTTAGAAGGCTCTTCTAATGTGCAGAGAGGACAGGCTGCCAATCGGATCTCAACCCCATTTCCTAATGTATTTGCTTTTCTCCTCCAAGAACAATGCCATGCCTCCTTTTTTCTTTTAAAGTTAGCTCCCAGACTTGAGACTCAATGTGAGACTTGACTTGAAAGTGTCTTGCAAGAACTTATCTTGAACCCTGAAGGTAGAACCTTGAGACTTGACTTGATGCTTGGAGTAAAAGACTTGAATACATCACTGGCAAATATTATCAAGAAGAATACACAAGCTAGGAAAAGCTGAGCAGCTGTTTGGTTCTGCCTGAGTCTACCGGGAAAGACAATATTCTGGCTCCATTCTCCTCTACCCACTGCTGAGCTAATTGAATACAAAATGCTTTGGCACTTCAAACTCAAGTTGAAATAACTGAAGTAAATTAAGGACAAAAGGAGAAAGTGGAAGGAGAGAAACTGGAGCATTTTGAAAGCAGTTGGAAAAGTGAGATTAACTGTTACTGTCCCTTGTCAAACTCAGGCAGTTGAAGGTTATGGGAGAAAAACTTGCAATATTGTTAATTATCCTGACACTATTTTTACTTAAGTTTGGGATCAAAACTGTGCAAATAAATAAAAATGGCTCACATGCTACCTGTTTTCCCCCCCACTGGTTCAATGCACAAAAGACCTACAATCTGATATTGTGTGTTCCTAGAAGAAAGCAGGTAGGCTAAGGCTGCAGTGAAAGTGCAAGCATGAAAAGCAGGATCCAGTGAGATGTATCCAATGCCAGTCTTCCACTCACACAAGAGCCAAAATTAGTGGGGTAGCACAATCTTCCCTCCTTGGTGAAGCCTCCTGCATATTCTAAAAACCTGCTATAGAGGGTTGTAACATCCTCTAAAGCTGATATATGGAACCAAAAAGGACTGCAGGGTTGATGCACCAAAAATTCCACCATTAATGGAAATGTCAGGTGGGTTCAGGGCAAAATATTTTGTGTACTGGGAGGAAAGCAGAGGCTTGACTTAAAATTGGGGGTATTTTTCTATTTCCTATGCTCAGTTTTCCTATTTATTGTGTTTAATTTTTCTTTAGAAAATCAGAAAAGGTAGAATAACAATAATACATTACTGTTATGGCCTGGAATCCTGTTGTGGATTGAGATATGGGTAAACATGGTTACAGTGCTACACAGTGAATCCTGATCCAACCCCACAACACCCACTTACTGAGGACCAGCCACAGAGACTGAAGGGGAGTTTTCCTCTGATGATTGGGAAGCAACTGATAAACAGTCTCACCTCCTCCCCTGAGCAATCTCCTGTGTGGCAGGACCCTGTCACAATTCCTTCTCATGCTGGATATCACTAACACAAGGGGGGAGTTGAATCTACAGCCAGCTGCCTCCTGAGTGACAGGGGAACAGATTCCTGTTGACTGCAGTGGCTGCTTCCTGGTAAGTGGAGACTGGGAAATTTTCACGGTCCCTATGTAGCCCCTTAATTAGGAGCTACATGGAGATCATGAATACAAAACAGTCATGAGTGCATAGCTTTAGGTTATGGCATTCAGAACTGCCCAAGAGTACTCTGGCTATGCAGCAGCAGCAGCTTCTTCTTCATTCGGTGTTTTCCACAATCTGGGATTCAAGGCAGCTTACAACTAAAAAATCATGTCATGCAAAAGTTAAAAATATAATTAAACTAACAATATGATTAAAAGCATGGTGTAGTGATTTGAGCATTGGACTATGACTCTGGAGACCATTGTTTGAATTCCAGGTCAGCCATGTAAACTCATTGGGTGAACCTGGGCAAGTCAGAGTCTCTCAGCCTCAGGGAAAAGCAATGGCAAAGTCTCTCTGAAGAAATTTGCCAAGAAAACTCCATGATAGGTTTGCCCAAGTACCTAAGTCAGAAACAATTTGAAGGCACACAACAACAGCAGCAGAAACAGAAGTAAAGTAGATAATAACATGAGACATAATCCTGTTGGGGTGTTGCATGCTTGTAAATTGATTTGAATCTGTGGGAAATAGAATTGCAAAGGTGCTCAACATCTGTATCCAGTAAGGGCTGTTGTTACATAACTAGGTAGGTGAGTCTGCAAAGGAACCGACGCATAATAAAACCAAGTTGAATTGGGACTGATGTGCTATGGTCTCCAATGCACACGAGGCCCTCACTGCACAACAGACACCCCTGATGCAGTTTGACACTTTAACTGACATGACTCTGTCCTACAGAATCCTGGGATTTATGGTTTGGTGAGGCACCAGAGCTCTCTGGCAGACCAAGTTAAAAACCTCAACAAACTACAAATCCTCCTCAAGCCTATACGCGTAAGTGAAATCAGCACCATATCATCTGCGTATAACAGAATAGATATCTTTTTCGACCCAAG
>CM034703.1:272127811-272139213 GCA_020142125.1 Phrynosoma platyrhinos
AAAAAAAAACTACAAATCCAAGAATTCTGTAGGACAGTCATGTCAGTTAAAGTGAAGTCAATTTGCTTTAATTCTGTCTTGTGCCTTAACCCCAGGGCATGTATTAGCCAGTGAAGTAATGAAGTAATGATTCTGCCTCTAACAGAGTGACAGTATAAGGCTGAGAGAGATACCAGTGAGCTTTGGAGCACTGGTCAACTTTGATTCTTAGACTTATCTTTTATACTTATCATATTGACAGACTTCTATGTTAAAATACAAAAGTTTGGAAAGAATGGGGGAGGTTGCAACCAGGATAACTTTTTGCTATACCGCTCAGTTCTGAGTCTTTTGGATTCTGATGACTTGAAGACAGATGAGAAGGGGTGAATAATGCCACACGTCACTAGAGCAAACTGGTTTGCAGGACCTGGGAATGCTTCTTCTCTTGGCCAAAGTAAAAGTTGATATGCAGTCTTGGCATAAAGCATGTGTGTAATTGGAAAGTATGTCATAGCATACTTGGGACAACATGCTAACCATTTGAGAATTCCACTTATTATCACATCTTTCTCGTCTGTTAGGAATCATTCAGGCATATAAATTCCTTCATTTTATTTGGTAAGTGAAGCTGCTCTGGAATGCCATTCTGGGACTTTTTGTCAACCTTGGAGAAAAGTTTGAGAAGATGGACATGCTTTTAATGTTTATTTTTTAAAAGAAATACAACCATTAAGTAATGTGAGTGAAATCAGTACATATCTGAGTGTGGAGTGACCTTATTCAGCCTCTTAACAACAGGTTTCTTTCATTGCTTCAGCATGTCAATGATCATTCTAATGCTGATGCTTGATGGGTAAGACTGAATAATGACAGCAGGTACCCGCTGGAGGCAATGGTGTTCTTTCAACTGGCCTCCAATTAATTATGCCCAGCAGGTTCAAAGGTCAAAAGCATGGACTTTTGTGATTGGGCACCTTGCAGAAAGTGCGTGGGTCTCCAAGGAGCAGTTGACATCTTTGATTTTTCCCACACACAAACTGTTGGTACAAGATGCAGTGTATAATACAAAAGGGTTGGGCAGGGTGATTAAGACAGCTCCTCCCTGAAGGCTAGAATGGCTACCCTAATCGTAATGTTCACTTTCCGTGGCCCCAGGACAGGTGAGGTGTCAGGCTACAAAGAGGCACACATGGAAATGAATAGGATTAAGCTGCTTTGATTACAAATATATCACTGCTGGAATGACAGAGTGCTTTAGCAGAGGAGAAATGAAATCCTAGTTAGTGCCAAATTGTTCCATCCAAACCCAAAAATCGACTAGATCATACAGAAAAATATTTTTCTTTCTTTTTCTTTCTCTCTGTTTTGAAAAGGCTGCTCTGACTTTGGGATGCCTGATTTCCTTTGTAGACTTTTTGGTTCATTTCTTTCTTCCTTTACTTATACAGAGGTTGCTTATTCTAAATCTAGTACCTCATCTAAAGCACACTGGAATCAATGGCAAGATTCACTAGCACCTCAATTATGGTTTTTTAATACTGGCTCCCAATGTTGAGTTTTACTGGATGCCAAACAGTGTTATTCAACAGTGGTGTTTGGCCCAGCTTCAATGGATTTATTTAAGCAGAGAATAGATAGAGAAAAGGAAACATGCACGTGCACACACACACACAGCATCCAACAGAACCCATTAAAAGAAGGCAGACATTAATCAAAATACTGAAAGTTTGTATTAATTGCTGGGGGGGAAACAGTGAGTTTTGACCCGTAAATGCATAAATATAAAATATAAAATATTAATACTTGGCCATTGCATACAACCTATACACATTTACTTCAAAAAAATGACTTCTGTATCACTTACTGGTATACACTTATGAAGAAAAGGTTAAACATTTTATATGTTATGAACAGATGATGGAACAAAAACATTGTGGTTGTTACTGGGTTGAAAGAAAAGGTGATGTCTGAAAATTCAAGACATTGTTAAAGGAGTAGAAGAAATTCATCTTTTGTATCAAGTTCTAGAGAGAGCAAGGTTTTTAATTTATAATCTATTCTACTTCCTTTATCAATGTGATGTATTTATTTGTAGTAGTTACCTTCTCTAATGTTCAGAACATGAACTATGGTAGATTCCAGAAATGCTGTAGCTGCATCTGCATTGCAGATTTTGCATAGAGCAGAGGACTGGAGTAGATTACCTGAAACATCCAGTCCAACGCTATGAATCTCTTTGTCCTACAATTTTCATAACCCCCCAAACAGCAAAGCCAGTTACATTCATCCTTCTTGAGCAAAGGTGGCCATAACTGGCATTTCAGACATAGCCTTGCCATACTATTAATGCCTCACCTCATAAAATCAACCCTCAGCCTCAAAATAACCATAACCACAGTGGAAGCATAAAGTCATTTGTGATTCCTAGAGGCAAATCTGGATAATTAGTTTCCATGTTCTTTCATGCCAACATGACAGTGTGTTCCTTTTCATTTCTCTCTTTAAGTCACTACTATTAAGCAGATCTATCTATCTACCTACCTACCTACCTACCTACTTCTGCCCTTTATAATAAGATATCAGGGCTGTGTATAATATAAGCGATTTAAAAACATTTCCCTGATTAAAAACATAAATTATTTGAACAAGATAAAAATATGTTAAACATAGCAATAGTTAAAACCACTTTAAAAACTACAACAATTTAAAATCATGTACATGCATATTTTGAAATAAATTCAAAGTATATACCCAAAGCTTAAATAAAAAGCCATGTTTTGTGTTGGTGCTGGAATGAAACCAACATCTGTGCCAGTTGGACTTCCAAGGGAGGGCATTTCACAGCATGCACAGATAAGAAGGCATTCCTTTATGTCCTCCCATTTTGTACTGCCCCAGAGCCCCATTGGCAGACCTCAGTTCACAGATAGGTGTATATAGGGAGAGGCATCAAGGTATCAAGATACCAAGCTACTTAATGCTTTAAATGTTTTTACCAGCATCTGGAATGTAGACCAGAAATGAGTTGACAGTCAGTGCAGGTCCTTTAAGACTGGTCTTATATATTTTCTCTATATATTTTCTCTATATATTTTATATATTTCTCTATATATTTTATATATATCCTCTTGTTGTTGCATTCTGCACTAACTGGAACTTCTAGCTCATGTTCAAGGGCAGACCTACATAGGGTACATTTCCGTAGTCCACTTGGGATGTTACCAGTGTGTGGACTACTTTGGAAAGGCCATAGATAGCACACCAGCCAGAGTTTGCTCCAAGCACTGTGTACCACAGAGCCTACCTAGGCTTCCAATGACCATGATGGATACGAGTATACTGCTTTATGGCCATGGGGCTGAATAGGGATCCCCTATGGAGCAGAACCACTGTAGCACAGTGCCTTCTGTTCCCATGTAGTAGAGCCTTTCCAATAAAATTACCCATGATTAATGGTATCAAAAGTGGCTGGGAGGTCCAGAAAGACCAAGAAGGTAGCACATCCCTTCTTTCACCCAGAGTAGGTCACCAGTCAGATCAACTAAGGCTGATTTGGTGTTGTGCCCTGGCCTGAAACCGGGCTTGATTGGGTCTAGATATGTGTTTTTTCCAACAACATCTGAAATTGTTCAGCCACCACACAGTCATCAACTTGACTAAAATGCGGGTGTTAGCAGTGGGGTGGTACTTATCATATGAGTATCATGAGATGGCAGAACTCAATATTAATTATCTGAACAGTAGGAGCTGGAGTATTTTTACTCTCAAAGAGAGGATTTCTTCCTTGGGTTCTAGACTAATTTGCCCAGCTTCTCATACTGTGCTTTTTGACTTAGATATGTCATATTCAGGTGCTGTTTCACACTTAATATGAGCTACTGCAGCTCCCCCTGGCCATTTTGTGGCTGGTTATTAGTTGCTTTGGTGGATCAGAAAAGCATCTGGCTATGTCCAAACAGCCAGTCACAAATTGATTACATCATCTGCAAATACCTCTGATATACCCAAGCAGATCTCAACAGATGTGATGGAGACAAAGCCAGATGTTTGTCCAATCTCCCATTTGTCAACAGCCATGGAACAGCCATTAGCGGGCTGCAGTGGCTCAACAGCAAGTCAAGGGAATATTTAATGATCAGTTGTAGCATAGTTCTGAATACAGAACTATTCACTACACTGTACCATATAGAGTCTCAGCCTTAATATGTTATCTAATGGGACCAAAACAAGGTCCATAATGTTTTTAAATTTATTTTAATTAATTTCCCCAAAATTAACAATGTCATTATGTCAAATACTGTCACATATTACAAAATCAAATCACCTATAAATAATATATCTATGTTTTTGTATTTCCCTAGAAGTCCACTAGGTGACCTTGGGTGAGTCACATACTCTTAGCCCTGATAACCTCATGATAGGTTCAACTTAAGAGTCACTATAAGTTGGAAATGACTTGAAGGCACACAACAGCAAGACCGATATATAATGCTTATTATTCATTGCTCTATACTATAATACATTAATATCTGCTATGCCAACATTCCAGTTGATTAGTTGGAGGTGCATCTTCAGCATTCAGTTCTTGAAAATATATTAAGGCTTTGGACCTGATCAATCGACTGCTTTTGGTACTTCCTGAGCAAACAGTTTGGATTTTGGTGTTTTGTATTCTTGAGTGCACCTTTATCAAATGAATTTGACCAAATGTGATCCCAAGATTTTAGGCTGATGGTTTCACACAAATATAGAATGGATGGGCAACTTCAGCTTTCCCCCCAAAACTGCTGATTTGGTTCAATTTTGAGTAGAATTTAAGTATGAATTTCAAGGATTATAGAAACCACTCAGACTTGTTTTAATCAAATTATAAGCAAAATCATTGCCATCACCACTTGCAGTGCTGAGGAAATATGTTTCTCAGGATACAGAAAATGTCTTATTGAACAAACTTTGATAGCAATGATGTATTGAAGAATCACCCTATTCCTTTAATTCTAGCATTTTATACAAAAGCACAAGAATGAGAGACATTTACCTTTGTGTGTTCTTCATCGTTAATGAACTAACAGTGTCAATATTTTTAAAATATTGGTATTTACAGTGTTCCACCTGGAATCTATTTCCCTGGCTCCTAGTTCCCCTTGGTGTCATAAGCATCCAGTTAGGCCCTAACAGTTAGAGAAGAAAAAACAGTAAAATAGTTTTTCAGCCCGTTTTTACTTTTTACATTCTGCTTTACAAATGTACAGTAATCTACATTTTGATAAATTGCTATTGGTGTCCTTTGTGTGTCTGGAATGCCAACTAGAAGGAAGTAAAAGCAAAAAAGATTTCTGAAAATGTGATTTGATCATTACATATATAGCCAATTGGACTAAACAATAATATACTATTTGAAAACAATTTTTAGCAAAGAAATAGTTGAGTCAGTGTCAATAATGAACTGTATGTCAAATTTAAAAGGACATTACAAGACACCACCACTCAAATAAATGAATGCATTCTAAGCTAAATAAATTAGGCTTCTAACAATTTGCAGTACAGGCAATATCATAGGTTCCAGCAATATCTAAAGCCACATTCAAAAAGGATTAGGACAAATTCTGTTTCTGGCACAGAGACAAAAATACTGTGCAACTCCAAGTAAATGAGCAAGTATTTATATTGCAATTGCACATGCATTAATATTTACATGGCCATCCAATCTCATTAGGATTACTAGCAGTTTCCCAGAAATTATCAATCATTCAAACTGGATTAAAAAAAAAACTGGATCACATGTCAAGATTTCTAAATGGAAATATGTTTGTTTTGACATCAGCATTCACCATTCCATGTCTGTTGAAGGAAAATATTGGCAGCACACCTAATAAAGTAAGTTCTTGCTCTGAAAATTTGTGACAATAAAGTCAATATACATGTCTTCCTGTAACAATAAAATGGTACATGGGAGGAAAGTCTCACAGAGAATTACCGTTTGGTGGAGCAGTCAAAGTGAAAGGCTAGGACTCTGGAGACTCAGGCTCAAATTTCCACTCATTCAAAGGCCCTGCATGATCATCACAACACACTAGTAAGATGGGTCAGGATGAGGGGATCCAGAGATTTCATGGCTTCCTGGAGGAAAGATGATCTACACTATGCATAAAAATTAAATAATTTTCTTTTTTCTCCAAGTTCTCTAATGGATACTTGTTCAGTATAGTGCCAGTATTGAAATGGAAGATGCACTGGTATTTTCCATTGTGTTATCTAATCATCTTACTCCACAAATAGTGGTCTAATCTAATAATAAAATCAGTGATGTACACATATATAGAATATCCCACTTTTGGATAAAACTAACAACACAAGTAACAGTTCTTTAAACTGTAAATGTATTTGATACATTTTATGGTATTTGGTTTCCATATTTTGACTTTGCCAACAATAATTCGTGGAGTGGTATACTCTCTATTTCCATGTGGAAAAAGCTAGACGTACAGTTGACCCTTCCTAGCAACATATTCTGCATCCACAGCTTGAAAATATTCAAAAATTGAATAAATCCAGAAAGACTTGGATTTTGCTATTTTATCTAAGGGACACCATTTTACTATGCCACTGTATATAATGGGGCTTGAGCATCCATAGATTTTAGTATCTACAGGGGGTCCAGGAACAAAAACCCAACAGATACAAAAGCCCTCCAGTCAATTATGGTCAATTTTTAGAAAATTTCTAATTTTAAGACTATATGTGATGTATTTTTTTAATTTGTTATTTCTGATTCCTTGTGTTATCAAGGATGTTTTATTTTATTGTTGTATTTTTAATTGCCTTCTAGTTTAATTCTGTTTTAAGGGGATGGTAGAGTGGGATTATGGGATGAGGGAATGTTTTTAACTTTGTCTGTTTTAAAAATTATTGTACCCCGCTCTGATTGCCGCGCAGAGGGGCGGGCTATAAATAAAAATTTATTATTATTATTATTATTATTATTGTTGTTGTTGTTGTTGTTGTTGTAATTTTGTTCTTCTCTTTTATTTGAGGATATAGTTCCTGTTGTATGATCTGTTTTAATAATACATTTATTTAATAATAAATCTTCTTGCAGAAAACAGAACATATTCATCCTATAAGTTTCATTATATTGTGAGAAAGGCCCAAGATTTAGACTCTTGGGATCCCATTTTGAGGTAAAAATGAGATATAAGTGCAATAAATAAATAAATAAATAAATGTAAATGAAATACAAAGTTATAGTACAATGCTAACAAGATCCAAATGATAAGTCTTTCAAGAACCTTCCCCTTGCTAACAGACAACTAGCAAAAGAGCAAAAAAGTGCTCTTCATCATCATGACATTTTACATGCAAAGGGATCTTGTAACACCATTGACACTAACTATGCAAAAGAAGTTGTAGCTCAGAGGAAGTAGACCAAGTCTATGGAGTTTATCACACAGGGAAAATCCCGTGCAGAAACAGGATTTAAAAGGTGGGGGAAACTCGCAAAAGTAGGCAGATTTTCACACACGTTGCTGTTAAAATGAGGTTAACCCGAACGGAAAGTAGTCAGAAACTGCTTCTTTTTACTTTCGGGATTTTCCAAAAGTAAAAAGAAGCAGTTTCTGACTACTTTCCATTCGGGTTAACCCCATTTTAACAGTGACGTTGTCTGAAAATCTAACCGCTTTTGCATTTTTTTCTAATTTAAAGCCCCGTTTCTGCACGGGATTTCCTCCATGTGATAAACTCCATAGAAAGCTCATTCTGGAACTTCTTCCACATATTTAGTCTCAAAGGTGCTACAAGATGCCTTTGCATACTGATATTTAAGACTAACATTGCTATGTCATTGAATGACTTCTTAAAATGACTGTAATTGGACAGTCCTATTGAGATTCCACACACAAACACACACACATTGGAAGTGAGTGTCATCAGTGAACAAAGTCCAGCTCTCCACTCCTTCTCCCCCCCCCTCTCTCCACTGTAGGATTTCCCTTTTATAGTGTGGTTTTGCTACATTTGCAAGACATTACTGTCTTGCTTACTGGAGGACTGATATAGAAATGCCATAAATAAATAAATAAACTGTCCAGATCATTGACACTATGTGAAGTAGTGAGGAGGAGTCCAAATCAGACTGATTCAACCATTGAATCCATGTGAGTCTAAATCAGGGGTTGGCAACCTACGGCCTGGGGGCTGGATCCAGCCCCCTGAGGCCTTTGGACCGGCCCCAGGCCGGTCCTGCCACTGCCGCCGCTTACCTCTGCCACCCCACGCACCATCGCCACACCACAACCATGCATTTTGTTTTCCAAAATGGCAGCCGTGACTCGCTCACGCATGCACAGTACTCCGGAAGTACTGCGTGTGTGCGAGTGAGCATGTGCGCGCACACGCACACAGCGCCATTTCCCCCCCCCCCCATAGCTCACGGAAGACCTGGGGAAGACCTAACCGGCCCCAGGTAAGAAAATGTTACCAACTCCTGGTCTAAATCAATGCAATTGGCTGAATGGGTTACACAACCCTACTGTAAATTCCCAAGGAAATGTTGAAAGTCCCTCATAACAAAAGGCCATGAGTTGCAGGACTGAGAAGCCTTAACACTTGTATCCTGCATGTGTGTATGAATAGTAGACACAAGGAATGATGAAGCCAAGTCAGAAACCTTGAAACTGATTATTCTAAAGATGGCAACCATTGCCATATTAAACAGAATTCACCTCTCTGCTAGACTACTACTGCCTTTTTTTTCCAGATGATCATGCTGAGATGCTGTTTCCCATATGTTACTCAGAGAGAGCTGCTGCAAATTGTCTGCGATTAGTAATCCATGAAGGCAGCTTTTTAGAAAACAGGTGGGTCAAAGGCATTTCTCAAGTAGGTCACTAGGGGGATTGGATTTCAGACCAGCATCCATTAAAAGAAAGAGTCCTGCTATTTTAAAGAATTCCATGTGTTATTTCTCTACCCCTCTCCCCCTACCTTGACTTACTGCTTTGCAGAAGAGTGAAATAAACAACCTATGGAATTTCTCAGAACTAGTAAGAATCCTCATATGGAGACAAAATGCACCAAATATTTTATGGACAAATAGCATAAATTCTTATTTTTGTACTTTTTTATTTTTGGCTACTTTAATGATGCTAACCAAAAAAAAAAATCAGATTTCCTTCTGGAACTACAGCCTCCCACCTTTACCTGCCCTTAAGTTTATCTTTTAAAAGGAGCAATTGTTTATTTATGCTGCCAAATCTAGCTGCCAAGTTGGCCAGCTTTCCAGAGTGTCCAGGGAAACTATTCATCCACAATACACAATGGGAATTAATTGTCTAATAAATAAGCAGAGATCAAAGGGCTATAAATCTGGTGCACAGGTGCTATTCATTTAAGCCACAAGAACAACTACCTAAAACTTGAAAGTACAAAGAAATAAGTTCAGAGTTTAAGAGGGGTGTGTGTGTGTGTGTGTGTGTGTGTGCCTAGTTAGAAGTGGGGATGGCTTTGCTTGCTGTATATCAGAAACTGACAAAAATATGGATATAAAATGTCTTGGCACAAAACATATACATGAATCTGGTCCAGGTTCTATGTTCCTTTCATTTTGTAAGCAGGGTTGCAAGGGTTGAGAAGTGAGGGGGTTAGAAAGGATAGACTCCAGATGTTGACTTTAAAAACAACAATGATCCAGGTTAATCCCAACAGAGAATGTTCTTAATCAATAACCTACGACATATTCTGGTGGCCTATGAGGCTTACATCAGGCTTTCAGTCCTGTTTAACCCTGGCATTATCTGTGTCAGGAGCTATACTGGCTGCTGACTGTATTTGGATTACAACCTTATTCATATTCAGAGGAAATGCCCTAGGTCAGTAAGTGTTCAGCTAGGTAACCCTGAGGTCGGGTTTAATTGCCCTAAAAGGTGGCACATGGAAACAAAGGCTCTCTAATGATTTAGACAGTATCTATTTCACATCAAGACATTGGGACTCTGAAGAGGCCTCATTGAAAGTAATCTGAAAATTAGTGTAAATAAAAACCATGCACATTGTTACCTAAATACCTATTTCCTTTCATTATATCCCCCAAACAACCTTGTCATGGGGACATTACCTCTTTTCTTTTCCACTAATATGCAATTGCCTGAGAGAAATGTTAGTTACTCATTATCAAACTGTGACACTGCAAATATTATTTTTCCAATTAAATGTCAAATGGGAAGAAAAGGGGAGTTGTTCTTCCAGGGTCAATAAAAACTTTGAATTTGGTTTTGTGTGAGAGAGATCTAATATTAACTTATCGGTCCCCTATTTATATTGCATGCTGTAACTGCACATATCTTATTTTTAAGAGTGGAGGCAGAGACTCCATAACAATTAGTGATAGATGCACTGTTTGAGGCTACTGTTTTATCCCCTGTGGCAAAATAAAAATATAGTAGTTGCATTTCTGATGAAAATGGGAAGACCTGGTTGGCAAAAATGTGTAACCAAGATCTCATTCACACCAGACAGTTGTCTCAGAGAAGCCACTTCTCTCAACATCATCCAGCCTTGTGAAAGTAGGTAGGCAACCATAAGGCCTAGAGCATTTTTGGTAGCTGTACCAAATTAATGGCATGACCTGCAACATTGGTTTATCTCAGGTCCATGCTATCTGAAGGACCATGTCTTCCAGTGTGAACCTATCTGCCTGCACTGTAAGAACTTTGGGACAGGGAGCCTCTCTTGAGCCACTCACTTTTACAAGCATCTTTGGTGGGAAGAACAGGGGCATCGCTAAGGGGGTGCAGAGGGAGTGGACCACACTGAGTGACACCCCAGAAGAGGAGTGACACCCAGTTGGGTGCTCCCATCTGTGCCATCCTATCCTTTCCATGAGAAGAATTATGGGGTGGCCCTGAGGGAATCCCCAGAGGGAGAATAGGTAAGAGACCGTCTCGGGGTGGAGACGCCATTCGTGAGATGGGTTGGAGGAATGACTGAGGCTGTCGGCCAATTAGTTCTGTTGTCCTGGAAGGTGAATGGCCTGGAGGAGGGTGTTGTGGTCGATGCACCAGTTCAGAATGTGAAGAGTGATATTGAGTAACGTCTTTGACTTGGTTCCACCTTGTTTGTTCAAGTAGTACATGACGGTGGTGTTGTCCGTCATGAGGAGAACCACCTTGTTGGACAAGTGAAATTGGAAGGCCTTGAGTGCTTTTTCCACAGCTAGCATCTCTAAGGCGTTGATGTGAAGTTGTCACTCTGGAATGGACCAAGAGCCTTTTACTGTCAGTCCTTTGGAATGTGCTCCCCAACCTCTTTCCGATGCATCTGTGGTGAGAGTCACTTCCGGTTGAGGAGGAAGGAAAGGCATCCCGGAGCAGACATTGTCGGGATGGAGCCACCACTGAAGGGACGTCTTTAGTCGAGGTGGA
>CM034703.1:272157909-272170518 GCA_020142125.1 Phrynosoma platyrhinos
TTCACTTTGTTATCACTTTGTGGGCCGCGTGTGATAAGGTCCTTACTTAGCACACACACCTTTGAATCTACACTGATTTCCCAGAATATATGATGGACAAGTCACAGGTACAATGACAGCAGCTGGGAACAGAATGGTATGCAGCCCAGCATGATGTTTTTAGTTGTGTGGAAAAGAAGGTTCTCATCTGTTTCCAAAGATCCTTTCTTTGCCAGCTCTTTAATCCTTTGCTTGGAGAGGAGTTGTAGCCACCAAGGGCTTTTGCCAGCATCTGTTGAAAAGTTTTCATGGCTGCTTATGCTGAACAGTGGCCAGAGAACGGATTCAGTTCATAACCTTTCAAAGGATAACAAGCTTATTTGGAGTTTATATTTCCCTGCTAAGTAGGTAGGGTCTAATTTAGCCATGACAGGTTTTATTTTCAGGAAGCCAGTGATAGATCATGTAAGGAGGGAGACGTAAGTGGAATTCCATGAAGAAAATCACCACACAATGGGTGCTTTTTGGTTCTCCAGAGAGGCAGGTGTGAAGGGAAGAGCCTCCATTTCTTTTAGGCTCATGGAGGCCACACAAAGTGGTAAAGATTATATTACATTGTTGGCCCAATTAATGCTTCATTCCATCATTCTACTTCATTTCAAGAAACCCCTTGAGAAAAGTGTGCAGGTTTGAAATAAAAAATCTGTATAAGCCTCAGTGTATTAACATAAATGTTAGTAAGAGGAATTATAGCTTTTGTTTTTATAAAGTTAAAACAAAGAACAAAAAAGGCTGATATTACACTATGCAGCTTTGCACCTTATCCTGTGTCCTATTTTATGAGTTAACTGATGAGTGCTGCAAACAAAATGCCCATCTCCCTCTCCCCCCATCCCCTGCATCCCACCCACAAATCCCACCTTTCCTTTCCTGGAGTCTGTAATATTTCATATTCTATTGGACTGTTCATTTTTTTCACCCCAAACTACCAAAAATATTTTACAACAGCCATAAAACAAAGCACCTGCGTGGTTAAAAGAGCTGAGTTAAGCTTGAAAGTGAAAAAAACAAAATGTCAACAGTAAAACATAATCAAATAACACCCTCCATCCAGTTGCCCCAATGGGGCTAGGACAGCCCCAATTAATACTTTGTCATCCCATTTTCAGCTACTTTTAAAATGTTTCTATCTCCTCCTCCCATTTTTGCTTTGTCCCTTGCCTTACTTCTATTGATTCAGACTGAGTTCAAGGTGCAAAAGGAGTGTACACTCAATGAAATGCTCTGGGGATAGGAAAGGGCAGAATTTTGTCTTTCCAGTAGGCTCAGGCAAAAGCAAACTGCTGCAGCCTCTCCTAGCTTGTCTGTTGTTGTTCTTCATTAATTACATTTGCCATTATGACCACAGTCTACTGTTGTTTGGCCACATGTGTTCCAGCTTTCATCTGTGAAAAGCTGAACAGTATAGATCTGTAATGAGTCAGGGCAGAGTTTTCTAGACTGTGGGAGGTCCTTTGTGGAATATTATAGAAATGAGGTTGTACTCTAAGCCTGGTAGGTCTAGATCTACAGCAAGGAAAGGGGGCAAGCACCCTTCCAGAATTTTCAACTGGATTTGCCATAATTCCTTATGCCATCATTATCCATGTTGACAGGAGCTTCAGGGACGTGGGTTTTACACTATCTAGAAGGCCCAAGGTTCCCCACACCTGATCTAGAGCACTCTTGAGTCCCACTCCTGTGGGAATAAGTGGGATATAACTGATATGTTTTCTTGATTCCTGGCCTTGCATATCCAGAAACTGTTGGCCTACGATTCCTATCATTGTTGTTATTATTATCATTCCTATTTATTTATTTTATTGTATTTATTTGGAGTATTTATACCCCGCTCTATGCTATGCTGACTGGGAATTGTAGGAATCATAGTTCAATGACATCTGTTTGGGAAGAACTCAAGTAGAGTAACTGACTGCAGCAAAATGTAAAAATGCATGATAGGCATTATTATTATTATTATTATTATTATTATTATTATTATTATTATTATTATGTATTTATACCCCACTCTTCAGCCAAAAGGTTATCAGAGCAGCTTACAAATGGATTACCTGATCCTTTCTCTATTACAATACAGTACCCTATCTATTGTTGTGAGACTGCTATTCACAATCCAAGTTTACATCAGAAAGAAAGAACTGATGCACTCCTCTGTAGTTGTTTAATAGAAGAGAAAAGATTGTTTCTGAAGACCTAAAACATTTAATTCAAAAAAAGAAAATCAGGAATTATTTTTTCTTGGTGTTTGTCACACAGTTTACTTCACACAATTGAATGAGGAACTTCAGCCAGCTAATTGCTCCACTGACATTGATATAACCCTTATTTTTATATTGTTGGTCAGAGATATCATGAAGACCTCTCAGCAGAATCAGATTTTTGTAATGCATCATCCGATTACATTATCCATCCTGTTGTGGTAAGTGGAATGCTTAGCTTGAAATTTATGTTACAACTGTATAATGTAAGCTTGTCCCATAAACAAAATTATTTTACTTAATCCAGGCTTCGATCCCTGTAGATGTTTATGCTGGACTTGGTTTGTTCTTTTGAAAGCTCAGCTGACTTCTATAGGACTAAAGCTAGTTAGGCACATGGAGAGTTTGAAAGATCAAGTTGTTTGTGATGTCATTGTCATCATTATTTATACCCAAACCATCATTCTTGTTAATGTTAGTGTTTCCTAATGACTCCTATTAATCTGATGTTTGGTTTTTGATCTACATATCAAAGCATCTGGGCAGTTTGTACTCTGATTTTGTTTCTTTTAATCAATCACTACCTACTTAATGCTACAGAATGTGATGTCTGCTTTTTGTTTTTGACAAGCAGATTGGAACAAAGAAGTAGCTGGTGTAAAAGCCATTCAAAGCACTAGAACTTCTCAGAAGAACCAACTTTTCCTTCCTTCCTTCCTTCCTTCCTTCCTCCCTCCCTCCTTTGTAGAATTCAAATGTCAATTTGTGAATGTTAACAGATGAAGTGCAATTTTTAAGATTTAGGGTTGAAAATTTTGGAAACCTTTTTAAAAATCAGGTAAGCAATGGCAGCACTATGGCTTACAGCTGTGAAACAGCCATCATTGGTCAAGCACTGAACATTAATTAATACAGTGCTTTTCAATAGAAACAGATCAAATGTTTGAGCTATGGCACATGCTTTTCTTGGCCTAAATTCAACTGTTAGTATCAACTACAGTAGACCCATTGAATCAATGAGGATTTGACAAATGGGTCTTTCCTAATTGGAATTACAGTCAGCTCTCCATATTTAGAAAAAACCAAAGGAAAACCAAAAATGACCTTCCACATTTGAATTATAAGAAAGGTAGAACAGAAATAAAAAGGTATAAAGTGGTGTAATTTGTCTATCTTTTATGGTTTTGAGTTCTGTTCATTCATTATATGTTTTACTGTTGGCAAATCAAGTGAATAATGTATTGTTTTGACACTGATGTAAATGTACTCAAGGTAGTTTTTCCCCCACCATTGCCCCTTTGGTTGAACAAGTAATCATACTTGGGGGGTTAGTGCACTGCTGCTCTTGTGTTTGGAAACTAATGAAAATATCTAAGTATTCTTGATCACATTAAAATAAGAGTGTAGAATTATATCTCTCAGCTATGTTTAGTAGGAAAAACACAGTGCTTTTTAAATTATTAATTGTCTAATTGTTATTTCTTTTCAATGGTTGTTTTTAATGGCTTTCAATTTTATTGATAATTTAGCTACATTATTTAGCTAAGCTTGTTTTAACTGTTCTAAGCTGCTCTGAGTCCAGGGCTTCAGAAAAAGTTAAATGATGGTGGTGGTGGTGATGGTGATGATAATGATGGCCAGACTTAATGTCTTTGTAAATTGACTTACATCTGCGAGAATTAGAACTATACAGTTCCATAATGTCTATATACTGTAACGGACTGCTGTTATGTGACTATACAGTGTTTCATTATGCATATTTGTAATTGTTGTTTTTTAGCTAGGTATCAAAGGAGGGATGTAGATGGTAAAAAGCGCTGTCTTCAATCCCAGGAAGGGGAGGGGCAGCCAGACGCCGGGCACCCCAACCCTTTCCTGAGGACATCATCGGAGCACCCACCATTGCACATGGCAGGCGCTCTGATAACGTCCTTCCAGCTCAGCGTCTGGACATGCTGAGCTGGAAGGAGCACAGAAGAGGCTCCCGGCGCCTCTTCCGGCGCCCCTTTTGGCTCCTCTGAAAGGAGAGCTATTTTAGCACTCCTTTTCAGAAGCGCCATAAGCATGGATTGGGGCTGAGGTTTGGGGCAGCCTTGGTCCCAATCTGCGGCTTCTCAGGGTGGCCCATGTCCGCCCATCTGCAGAGGCCCTAAGTATATGTAAAGTTAGGTCGTACGCAGCATGATAGAAGATTCTGGCCACCAGTAATAAATTATTGTTGTTGTTATTATTAACATTTAGATATTTACAAGTAGTCTTGATTATAATGTGCATATTTGAGTGCATAATACACAGTGTCATGAAGGAAATTGCAGAGCACCTTAATTTGTTTTTAAAGGTCCTAATCAGATAAGAGCCCAATGTATATATATATTTAGTGAATGCAGTAATGCAAGGGCAGAATTAGTTTAACTTTGAAATAACTCCTACAATTTGGCCCACACTGTACAGCTGTAGCCTCTGAAAAGCAGAAAGCATTATAATTCATTATCACTATTATACATTTTAAAGAAAAAAGCAGACCATCTGATAATGAACAGAGAACAAGTTTAAACAGTTTACTGAAATACTGTGAAATCTGCTGTTTCAGTATTCCAAACCCTTGTCAAATGCTAATGGAAATCTCATCATTTTTATGGCAAGATGGCCACATGCCATTGTTTGAAATAACAAGCATGCTTTCTGTAATTCGGCTGGACTGCCAAGATGAATGCAATGTCTGCAAGATTGATGTGGGATGGTGCCAAGTGTCATTTTTGGAATGGCTCTCATTGGCCTAAAGAAAGAAACAGTAGAAACAAAATTTTTATTAGTTATAATTTATCTGCAGCAACCGACAGCTCCACCACATATAATCCTTGCAGAAATTACCTTCTCACTAATGGCATCCTTTGTTTAGAAAGCCGCAGATTTATGAAGTGTTTCCAGTTGCTGGTCACCATAAAAGTCAATCGCAAAGTGCACTCCCCCCCCCCATGCTGCAATTTTTATATTAGCAAATAATTAATGAGTAATTATTTCCCTGAGAATTTAAAGGCCAAGTTATTTCCCTGAAATGGAATGTAACCAAACTAGTTCATTGGAACTATTATGTAGAAGGCAGATGGACACTGTTGGAGGGGGATTTTTCTGACAAGTTAACCCTACTATTATTCTTATGCATAAATGCCCTAAAGACACCAGATTTCATGTGATCTTGGAAACTAAGCACAATCAGCCTTGGTTAGGACTTTGATGGAAGACCATCAATGAATATGGTGAAACTATATTTCAGAGGAAGGAGCTTGCAAAACTACCTCTGAGTATTCTTTGTCTAAGAAAACCCTATTCATGGGTTTCATGAAATTCATGGAGTCACTGTATGTTGACAGGTGAATTGAAGGCACACATACACACTTTTGTTCTTACTGGGCTTTGTCACTATTTCACTGCTTAGCACTGTCACACCAAGAGATCAGTATCCTAAGAGAAATTTTCAACCAAGAAAAGCAAATAGTTAAAGCAGCTTTGGTACTGAACCTCATTTGAAGTGCAAACATAATTAAAAGAAATGTCAATATGACTACAATTTAAGTATTTAATTGGTAATCCTTTGAATACTAGAATAACATTGCCATCTTAAGCACTAGAGGCAGGAATTGAGCATCCCAGGGGCCATATGTTATCCACGAGGGTCTTTTAAACAGAATTCTGTCTCAAGAGGGTGTTTCTCCTTGTAAATGCTATCCACCTTTAGCTTATTTTGGTTCTGGATAGCACGTTTCAAAATCCAGAAGTATTTATTTTTATTTTTATTTTTGAGAGAGAGATTGAACAGAACCCAATAGCTATCAGCTTTGTCAAAAGGGGTGAGTGTGGTCTTTTGGACCAAGATCCCATATCAAGCAAGTGAAGGGTAATATTTTGTCTATGTAGTTCCACATCCTCCCCTTATCCCAACAGGTGCCAGCACTGGGAAGGGTACCCATCCAAAGACTTCCACTTCACTTTCTAAAATTGTATGTTCATCTTCAAAATGGAACAATTTGATAACCTACAAATTTAGATAGTGAAGTGGACATCTTCTGATTGGTCTTCAAATGAGTCCATAGTTCATCTGGTTCCCAATCAAGCTTAATAGTGCAAATCTATTTTTCACATATTTAAATTGTGCAGGGATGTTCTTCATGTTTAATTTCAGCATGTTAGTTTAATTTTGTTCTCTAACTTTACTCTAATTTTGATACTAGTAATCAATCCATGGTCTATGCCACAATTCATAGTCTCATTTTTGCTGCAAGAATAGAGCTCCTCCAACTTATGCTTCCAATTATGTACTCTGTCTGGTTTTTATATTCAAAAAACCAAAGAAAGGGGTTATGCCAAATGCAGAAAAAGATAAAATGAAAATATATTAATTAATTGTTCATAGGCCACTGAGGAAGACAAGAGTCGAAACATGTCTGGCCTTGGTTTATGAATTTTCATTTTATCTTTTTCTGCATTTGCAGATCCCTTAGTGGGGTAAATGTTACCCTTTTAGTAATTTGGCCTTTTTTTGAACTACAAGTGTGTTTTTTATGGGCATTGTTATTCTTTTATAAATTTGGCCCTTGATTTTGTGTGCCTTTTATTACATTTGCATTATTGACACGTGATTTAGTGGGGTATTTTTACCATTTTAGTAATTTTAGGGGCTTTTCTGATCCAGGGTTTAGTTAATCCTTTCTTTATTTCTTACACCATTGTTTTTGAAGTTGGGTGGGGCACTGTTGTTTTCATTCCTTTGGCATAACCCCTTTCTTTGGTTTTTTGGTATATTTTGGTTTTTTGCCTTGGGGACTTTTGTTGGTTTTTATATCCAGTAATATCCATGTATACGTTGTCTTCTTTGGTTGCATGAATAGTATGTTTGTGATGAACATACTCTTGGCCTTGCTAAATTCCATCATTTGCTCTCCTGCTTCATTTCTCTATCCTAGTCCTAATTTTCCTATAATCTCTGACTCTGCTCTGTTTCGTACTTTTGCATTCCAATCACCTGTGATTAACAAGAAGTCCTATTTCAGTGTGTGATAAATTTCTTCCTAGACTCCAATATAGACTCTTCTAATTTCTTCTTCTTTTGCCTCTGTGGTTGGTGCATAGATGTTGACTGTGGTTATATTTATGGTTTTCCTTGATGTCTTATTGACATGATTCAGTCAGATTTTGCACTATATCTTTTGACTGCTTTTGCTACACCCCTCCTCACTATTAATGCTATTCCATTTCTTCATAGGTTTTCATTTCCTGTGTAAAACATTATGTAATTATCTGGGTCAAATTGTCCTATTCCTGTCCACTTTAGCTTGCTCACCCCAAATATAGCAATGTTTATACATTCCATTTCTTGTTTTACTATGTCTAGCTTCCCTTGCTTCATATGTCTCACATTCTGTGTTCCTATAATATGTGCTGTAGAGCTTCTGACTTTCCTTTCTATTCTGAGCACATCTACAGCTTTACTTCCTTTCAGCTTGAGCCCAGTTGTGCCATTAGCCACAGAACTACTCATAATTGCCCTCTGCTATGCCCTATTAGCACACTGGGGACATCCAGTCCCTGTTTCATGTTGGAATCTCTCATCATAAGGTTTCCATGGTGAAAGATTTTTCAAGCTGGCATTCACCATTGCTCCCCTCTGTGATGTACTTACAAGCATTAGCTATAGTGTCACTGCCTTTGTCTATTAAAGATCCTCTGCCAGTGTCACCCCACCACTACTGCTGCTGCCCAGTAGTAATTTGGCATCTTTACCCTAATACTCCATCAAATGTTGGGCTGGACTAAAAAGAATTAGTCAATTCCATTTTTCACTTTGGTGAGAGAGAATGTTCCATCCTCTCAAGTCCTCCATCTTAATAGCAAATTGTCTAGAAGTTCTCAGTGCTCAGTCTCTGGTTTCCTTTAGAAGACTTTGGTCCTCCTTCAGTAGATGCTTCTTCCTCTCCTTGCCTCCTCCCACATCCTCTTGCCTCTGCTGGCACCTACAGCTTCTAGCCTTGCCTCCTCCATCATCCCCCTTGTGGTGACAGTGAGGCACAAACTAGGGTCCCTCTTTCACTCTCTCACTCTGACACTCCTCCTCCATTTTCTTCCTTCCACTCAGCCATCTGCAGTGGGGTCGGCAGCTGGCACTCCTCATCCATTTCCTCCTTCCCACCAAGCCTTCTGCAGCAGTGATGAGAGCAGGGTACATGCTCCTCCTCCACTCACTTACTCCAGCACTTCTCCTCTTCCATTTAACCAAATTGAACATCCAAGCCAGAACATCACATGAAAACATTCTTCCTTATAAAGTAGGCACTGATCACCCATCTCCTGTCCACAAAATGAAACTGTTGAATAAAAGCCAGAGTCAACTATGGGAAAGTGATACATACTAGGGTTCCTAACTGTGCAAACACTGAGAACCAAATATGGTATAGAACAAATCTTGCTAAGAAATCCCTGTGATAGATTTGTCCAGGGGGATCACGAGGGATGGGGGAGGGGTGGGACTCACCAAGTGACACCTTAAGTCAGGGATAGGCAACCTAAGGCCCAGTGGCCGGATGCGGCCCCCGAGGCCTTTGGACCTGCCCCAGGCCGGTCCTGCTGCTGCCACCACCACCACCGGCGCCGCCCCCTGCCGCCACCCACCATGATGATATTGATTATTGTTGTTATTACTTGTTCTTGGAGTTTTCTTGGCAAAATCTCCACAGGGGGTTTGCCATGGCTTTGCTGGGGCTGAGAGAGTGTGCATGCATATTTATTTATTTATTTATTAAAAATTATTTATTTATTTATTTATTTATTTTTGGTGCTTCAACCCCCCAATTGTCTGAGGGACAGCAACCCGGCCCCCGGCTCCAAAAGGTTGCTTACCCCTGCCTTAAGTTGTGGTAATATCAATACTCCCCAAACATCTGCCTTTTGGGCAGAAACTGGCTGTGGCATTCACCTTTTTCCTTTTAAAATGCTTTTGCTTAGCAGAAGAGATGGTGAGAGTGGGATGAGACTCAGTGGAAGGACAAAGGAGAAGCCTCAGCTTGTTGGTTTTTTTTAAAATACTTTTTCAAATTTTCAAATGTAAAAATTAAAATTATTTTTTTTTCATTTTTTTAAATTTTTCTTTAAGCAAAGCAAAGCAGCTTCATTTATATACTACTTCATACCACGCTATGGGGTGTCTAAGCAGTTTACAACTGTAAGCTCATTGCCCCCCAGCTGCTGGGTACTAATGTTAGTGGCCTCGAAAGGATGCAAGCCTGAGTCAAGCCTGAGCCCTGGCTAGTATTGAACTCGCAACCTTGTGGTCTATGAGTGAGTGGCTGCAGTACAGGCATTTAACCTCTGCACCACTGGGGTTCCTTTAAAAAATCACCTCTTACAAAGACTTCATTTTTAATCACCCATATGGATATGATATTGCAATTTAAAGGCATAATTTTAATTTTGCTAGTTGTTTATGCCACAACTATTGCCATCACATTCAGTGATACATGGGAATTATGATTTATATACATTAGTACAAAAACATTTCTAAGGATTCTGTATGGTGTGGTATGGGAGGAGGTCAGTGGGGGGGGGGCTGTTATACCATGAGTTACCACACTGAGTGACACCAATCCTAGTGATACCACTGGCCCTAGGGTCACTGTAAGTCAGAAATGACTTGAAGGTACACAACAACAACTACAGTCAGAGTTGGGAGATGCAGCTATAGCTCCCCACTGAACCACAAAAACTGAACAGATGGTCTTGATATGTTCTTTCCCCCTCTGACTGGTCAACCTCACAGGATTTTCAGAATAAAATAGCACGAGAGAATTGCTATCTACACATGCAACTTTGATGAAATGTGGTGTGGAAATGTAACAAATAAAGAAACAAATGCCTTTCATGTGGTTATTACCACAATGTAATATTGCGTGTATCACCTCTGCCAAGATACTTTAAATATTTTATCATTCTTATACATTTGGGTGGAGATTCTCCATTGTGAGATGTAAGAATGATGGCTGAGCTTTGTTGTCATAGCTGTGTCTGATCATTCCTTCCCCCCCAAAAAAATACTACCTCTTAAGCCAGGTGGTGCCCCAGCTGAAAGATTCTCAAGATACTTCAGGTTAGGCCACTGGGATATGATGTTTGCTGCACTCTTCCCCTTATGTGGCAGATCCCCTCACAAGCCTACTGCAACTACTTCTCTCAGTGTAACCTGTGACCCAGAAACCTTCCAGTACTGTTTCTCAGTGCCTTGATCTGCAGCACCCTGGAAACCCTTTAGTTGGGATGGTTGCCTGAAAAGGAAGGCTTGAGGGATCACATTCAGTGTTAACTGTAAATGTGAATTCCAAATGTTACACAATAGTAAGTCCTGCTTAAGTAAGTATTGTAACTACTGAACAGGATGTCAGCCATTATTTACACTAACAAGATAATTTTATTCATAATTATTCACAGTGCTGTATCTAATGCCATCACACTCACACAATGCAGAATTGTGTGTTATAATATGAGACTGAATATTTCAGAAGAGAAACTTTGGAGCGTTAGTACCTAAAATATAGAAGCTCCCATAAAATAAGCAATTTCTGGCAATCCTACTAAAAAGTTGCCATGTGCTTCAATTTGTCATATGCTCGTCTGTTTTCCAGATGTTGAAAAGCTAAAGAGAGTTCAGGGTTAGAAGAGGTTAGGAAATACCTTGCAACTAAATACAGGTTGTCCCTGAACATATCTATGAAAAACAGATGGCAAGAACAGTTGACTTGTGTATTATGTTTTGCCACTGGGTTACTGATAATTCGGCATTTAATATAGTACTGTTAAGTTCATAGTTTTTAAACAGCCTTAGTTCTGCATAGTGCAGACAATAAGCAGATAGAATTCTGGTCATTCAAAAAATCAGTTATGATCATAATTCATTTCCTCACCAAAATTCACCTAAAATAATAGTCTAAACATTAAATAGTCTCCAGATATTTTCTGAATGTTCAGATACAACATCTGATGTATATTGTGTACTCATACATAGAGAGATCTTGTAGCACCTTTGAGACTAACTGAAAGAAATAAATTGGCAGCATGAGCTTTCCTCAGATGCATTTAGTCTACAGGAAGCATTCCAATTGTTTTTTCATTCACAGACTAGTGTAGTTGGTGACCAATTAAGAGAGAGATGTGTGCTCTCTCAAGGGCAACTGAAATTGATGTGCAATGTGAGGAATATTTTGTCTTCCAAATTGATAGGCACTCATTTTCCGGAGCAGATGAAACTGAACAATTATTAATCATTGTTTGTGGTTCTCACAAGCAACCCTAGGTACAACAGTTTGTGTGTGTATGCAAATTCAAAAAGGAATTATTATTTTGCCCTGTATAGCAATCCCAATTACCACTACTACCTCAGCTACTATTCCATCTGGGAATAAAGCTGCCATTTAAGGAGTTTATTTCCACAGATACTATAGTGTAGAAGGAAAGTGTTAAATATCTCTCCTGCAGTGCTGTGGTTCCAGTGCTCATCATGCTTTCCTCATCATGGAGCTGTGTTGTTGTTTTTTAAAGAAGAAAAACAATATGTAAAATTTAATCACACACTTAAGCATCCTCTAGTTTGATACCCAAGACCCATTGTAAACAAAAGGCCACTTTATTTTGCCACTTTGAAGTTACCTTGATTTCTGTGGGACATCACTGTCTAACATAAGCACACCCACCCACCCTTTCTAAAGCAACTCTATTGCTAACTCTAACTCTATTGCTTCCTAATTACCCATGTTCAAATTCTAGTCAAGAAAAAGATTGATTCCTTTACTCTAAGTAGAAATTGTACGCTATCAACCGGAAAGTGTTCACATCAATAGACAGCCCTGATAAGACACTTGGTGACATGTTTGCTGCCTGCAGATAAAGTGTCCTCACTTTGCTCTGTCAGAAAACTGATCGATGGCCACTCAGTCTGCCCTTTCTGACATGAATTCATTTGGAAAATGGGTGCTATTATTTCAGTAGAATTGCCAGCTCACTTGTTTGGGAGCTCAGTGTTCAACTAGATCATACAGCTTGGTGAATATGGTGAACGGACCATTGAATCTGGAATTTCAAAGTCATTCTTAATTCTGAGCCTCATTCTGTGGATGATCTTTGATATGTGGTACATGTCACACTTTCTCAACCTAGTCCTGGACTGGTGATGAGGACCAGATTAGATAATCAAATCTGACCTTATTAAGAGCTTCTGTAGTTGTTTGTTGTTAACTGCCCTTGAGTCGATCTCAACCCATGACACCCTATGGATGAGACATCTACAAGATCCCCTATGCTCTACTGCTGTGCTTAATTCCTGAAAGCCCATACT
>CM034703.1:272172642-272194858 GCA_020142125.1 Phrynosoma platyrhinos
ATGACCAATGGACAATTATTCCACTAACCAGTGGTGCCCCTTAGGTTGATATCACCTGTTGTGATAACTCATGGTGTCACACACACACCCTTGATCTCCTCCCATTTCATGCCATACAGAAGCCTTAATAGTGCTTTTTTTTTTTTTTGCACTAATGTTACTCATAAGTCATAATTCCCGTATACCAGTGAATGTAATGCTAATAGTTGTGACATAAACAACTAGCAAAATTAAACTTATACCTTCAAATTACAATATCATATGCACAACCTAAATCTATTTACATATACATAGTGAAAATTTGGTTAAAATGTGATGTTTTTAAGAAAACTTTAAAAGAATTTAAAAATTCAAAATCTTAATTTTTAAATTTTACATTAAAATTTGAAATTTTAATTTTAAAAAATCTCTCCTTTCTCCTCCCACTGACCTTCCCCTACTCCCACCATCTCTTAAAGTATTTTAAAGGGAAGCAGAGGAATGCCACAGTCCATTTCTGCCAAAAGGTAGGTGATTGAGGAGCAGTTTACACACACACACCTTAAGGTGTCACCTGCTAAAGTCCACACACCCCTAGTGACACCATTGCCACTAACCTATGTATTTCAGAACAGGAAGATAATGACAAACTGAGTATTCATTTCCTAAGAAATCTTTATGAAATTCATGGGATCACCATAAGTGAACAGATTACTTTAAGGCACATACAAAAACACCTTTGTGCATGTGGGGAGCAGTTTCTGTGTGAGACTTACACTGAACCAGTATTATTAGTTGAATATATTAGCCAGTATGTTTCTGAGCCCAATATAAGGTGTTGGCTTTGACCTTTAATTTAGAATTAATTTTCACTGAGTTCAGTGAGACCTATCTGTGGAGATGTACTCCCAGGTAATTGGCTATTAGCAAGGGGGGGGGGAGTTAATAATGTAGTCCTTCAGAAATGTTTGGACTGCAAGTTTCAGTGGACTTTGCTAGTAGTCCCAATGGTGAGGAATGTTGGAAGTTGTACTTCAAAAACATCTGGAGAGCTTCATAATTCTCACCCTGGGCTATAGTATTGCAGCCTAACCTAATTTGTGTATACTAATATGGCCTCACTGATGCCAAAGGCTTTACTCTAGAATGGAGTAGTGCATGGAACAAAAGCCACACACATCACCCATCTGCTTTTACCTCTCTCAAGATCTCCCCTGCCACTGCCACACTGCCAAAATTTAGGCAGCATGGCCTAAACTTACTTTAATTTAGAAGAAAAATGAAAAGAGGTGCAGTAGTATGTGTGTGCACACACCACCAAGTTGCCTGTCAACCTATGATGACTCTATGGATTTTATAGGGTTTTTTTAGGCAAGGGGATACTCAGAAATGATTTTAAGCCCATTCCTTTCCCTAAAATATAGCCTATAGTACTTGGCATTGATTCACAATTTCCCATCCAAGTACCAACCAGGGCTGACCCTGCTTAGCTTCCAAGATCAGATCTAGTACAATGGACCTTTGGTATCAACTGGGGTTTGATTCCAGGACTCCCCCATGGATACCAAAATCTGTAGATGCTCCAGTCCCATTATATTCAATGGCAGAATAAATTGGTGTCCCTTATATAAAATGGCAAAATCAAGGTTTGCTTTTTGGAATTTACATTTTTTAAAATATTTTCAATTGCAAGATCAGCAGGTCAGCAGTTCGTGGCCCAGACGTGAATTCCCATAACAGCATGAGCTCCCATCACTAGTCTCAGCTTCTGCCAACCTAGCAGTTTGAAAGCACGTAAAAGTACATGTAGACAAATAGGTACCACTTTGGTGAGAAGGTAACGGTGCTCTCTGCATTCATGCTGGTCACATGGCCACTGGAGTCGTCTTTGACAACGCTGGCTCTTTGGCTCAGTAATAGGAATGAGCACCGCCACCTACAGTTGGACACGACTGGACAATCTTGTCAAGGAAAAACCTTTACCTTTACCTTTACCTACAGAGGGACAACTGTACCTTAGGGTATTTAGGCCAGTAGTACAGCAGAAAAAGTCTTTTGAAAAAAAAAAACACTTTTAATTTTAAAACAAAGTATGCAAACAGCATGTATATTGTTTTAAGGACTCTTAGAAGAACTAATCAACTTCAAAACTAAGTGTGCATTCCTCATCAGATTGTTTTAAAGGTAAAACAATTCATTTAATGGATTTTTGCTTGTTTGTTTCCCCCTTTTTGCCATTATGTCTTCCCATCAGGTTTTGGGCAGTATGGAAGTGATGTGTGTATGGGCCTCAGTGAGATGGAGGGGTGGCAGGAACTGTGATTTCTCCCTATGTATTTGTTTTTGCATCTTATATATCCTAGATGTCTGGCATATGTTACAGTCTTCAAATCCTTTTCCTTATGTTTTCAGTTTCCTGGCCGTTCCTCCCATTTCTCACTCCTAGGTTTGGCTGCCGCTGAAACTTTACCTTGATTGAGAAAAGCAGCTTTCACTTCTGATTTTAAGTCTGCAATCCTAATCCTGCTATTAAGCTCCATTAATGGATCAAGGGTGTACACTGTTTTTTAACAAATTGCTGCGTGTGCGCACACACACACAGTCTACTAAGAACTGGCACTGAAACTGAGTTTCAGGCTGCCTTCTGCTGTTCAAAAACATAACTACAGGAGAAGTATTTTGAAATAAATGTGCAAATGCAGGAAAAGAAAAAGTATGAAATGTTAATTTAAACCGAATGCAAATGTTCATATTTAGCTAATTCATATTCCTAGAAGAAACACATCATTTTTGAAAGGCTCGAATGTTAGATGGGGAATGGAGAAAGGGTCTTCTGGAGAGTTATTGCAAACATCTCTAATGATAACAAGAATTCACTGAAGTATAGTAGTACATGAGAGCAATGGATTCTTTATTGATTAAAATATTATCAGGAGGACAAACCACAAAAGAGAATAAAATTGTGGCAAGTAAATATCATTGCAAAAATGAAGTTCTGATTTTATATTTGAGTTCTTTCCCTTCCTTCTCTTTCTCCATGTAATAATAAACAAAACTTGCAAGATATACAAATTTAGGAGTATCAGTTAGGTACATTAAAATCTATCAATGGCAATTTCACTTTTTCATTTTCGAACTGGTGTTATCTTTTTGTCTTCATCCTACATCAGATTAGATGTCTCTCCTCCCTTGTATGGATATAAGTGGGTGTGTTTTCAAGGGTATTTCCCAAAGTATATTCATTTTTAATTTGTTTTCCCACTGTCTAAAGTATATCTGTGTACATGTTTAAATTGTATGCATTTTTCAGTTTGCACACGTGGCACACTTTATTTCTTCTAAGATAAGTCTCAGAAATGTACAGACTTCCTAGACAAAATGTATTTCATTTCACTGACAGCTTCAGAGAGATGCAAAATAAAATAAAATAAAATAAAAATTCAAAAATAGCAGAAAATGAATTTCTCATACTTCTCTAACTTACATTGACTCAATCGTCAATAATTTTCTAGCAGGATAAAAGCTGCATCTTGTTAGACAATTACAATTAATAATCTGATTCCCCCAAACTGGACTCTCTGCCATCATGTTTTCTTTTCAGAAGATAAATTTATCCAGAGAAGACTGAAAGGTTTTAGATGAAAGTTGTATACAACTACCCATCAGCTTTTTAACAGACAGAGCAGCTAGCCTTCTTTAGCCAAAGATGCCCTGATGAAACACTTGTAATGGACATTTGTAATCCTAGTGTTGAAAACATGGTTGAATCTACAGACAGCAAAAGATAAGAAAAGCCTTTGAAAGAGCCTTTTGAAATTGATCAACGTTGACTCTTAACCAATTAGGGTCCAAAAAGAAACAGTATCTATCCAGTAATTAATGCTGAGCATCCTAGTGGTCTCTTCTGATTTATCTATCATTGTGCCAGGATGATAAGACTAAATATTTTATAAACCTTACATCTATTCATTGTTGGTTCTTAATGTTGTTAAATGTAGACAATTCTTATATTTAAATAATTTTAAGCTTCAGCAGCTACACAGCCAGTGTGGTGTAGTGTTTTGGGCATTTGACTAGGACTCTGGAGACCAGGGTTTAAATCCCAGCTTGGCCATGGAAACCCACTGGGTGGCCTTGGGCAAGCCATACTATCTCATCCTCAGACAGCCATGGCAAACCACCTCTGGAGACACTTGCCAAGAGAACCCCATGATAGGTTCACTGCTTTAGGGTTGCCATAAGTTGGAAATTAATTGAAGGCATATAAAAACCACAAGCTTCAGCTGGTACTGATTTGATCATTCAAAATACCTTGACACATGATAGTAGAAGGGGGAAATATTTTTATTATCATTAGAAGGTCATTATCATTAGAAGGTTGTAGACAAACTAAACATTTTATGAGTAAATGTCATTCAGGAATAGATTGGGGAAGCAATTATGGGGTGGGAAATATAGACAAGAAACAACAGGGATTGAAAGTACTAAGTTATAAATGACCAATTACTTGTAATTAATCCTTTAGAATAATAACCAATAACTACATTTTACAGTTATTAATCAATTTGGCCTTACTGTTTTTGTGGTATAACATTTAGTTATTTCTATATTTACAAGGGTGTGATCTCACTAAATGATGGAAGGGGAATAGCTCACATTTCAAATGTGGGCTTGTGTGGTTCCTCATTCTGCTGCTTTGTGTCAATTTCTGGGTGTTGAGTTAATCATGGGCTGGGCAGGAAAACAGCATGTTTTGTACCACAGGAATTTGGCATTCAGACTTTTTTAAAAAAAATCTAAAAGTAACCGTGTCCAAATTCACTTGAGAACTTACATCTTTGTAAGTGGATTAATATCTGCAGGAAATAAAACTGAGCAGATTTGCAACATTTGTATTCAGCTCAAGGGACTGCTTTTATGTTACTAAATAGGGGAGCCAGCAAAGTGATTGTGTGCACCAAGAGCTGATGCTCAATGAGACCCAATGTGCATCAAGACCGATGTGCAATGGGATACTCTTGCTGTGCAATTGACTAACAGGGTTCCTCAGCATCTGTGCTACATAGCTAAGTATGCCCCAAATTATGCAATGTTAGATTTATTTTGAGAAAGGGAGACTTAAATTTTAAATACTTCAACTTAACAGTAACTAACAATTTAGGGGTTTGGAATTATAATAGTAACTAAATTACTTGTTAAAAGTAATGTTACAGCTCTGAGAAATAGCAATATAATTGCTGAGAAGATATTTTGTATCTGATGTTCACTTGTACAAGTAACACCTCCTAACAATTTTTTTTAAAAAAAACAACAACAGTATTTATAAACCACAGTGCCTAGCTGGTATTTCTACACCAATAAAATTCCCTTCCTTACCTTTGAATCATATCTATAATTGTTTTAATAATCAAAGGGGAATACTGGATACCCTTGTATGCTTTCATGTAGTTTCTTTTATGAGCCAGTGTGCGGTGTAGTGGTCAAATGCCTCACTAGGACTGGAGCAATTATGGTTCAAGTTGCAACTCAACCGTACAATTCAGTGGGCAACTTTGAGGCAGTCTATTCTTAACCTACTTCACAAAGTTTCTGTGATGTTAGATTTTGGGAGGGGTGGGGAAGAACAATGTATTCCACCTTGAACTTGTGTGATATAAAACAAAATAACTTTTGTTGTCTATAAAATAATAATTAACCATGACTTTTACAATGGTAGAAAAAAGTGTTGTGGGAAAATCACAGGTAAGCCGTTACCTACCCTTGGCATAGTCTACTTGTGCCAGCCCAGAATCATCAAATCCCACCCAAGAAGTCTTGATTACTATTTTATTTTACTGTAGATGCTCTTTGCCACCCAGACAGGTTGAGGTAAACTGTAAAATCGCCCTGAGGCCATTGCAAATTGCCCATCATTGCCCTTTTTGAGTGAGAGTGTAGCAGAGCAAATACAATGTATTTAGGTCTAAAGCTATTTAGTGCTGTCTGTCATCACTCTGAGGAACCTCCTGCAGGAAAACGTGTGCCAAACATGTGTGGGTTTCCTACCTCAAAGTGCTGCCTGACCTGTCAGTTATAATAAAACAGGCTTAAGACCTTGGGAGGCAAATTGCATACTGATTTTGGTCTTTCAGTTCTGACAATACAATGGCTGCTATATGAGCTTTATTAAACCCAGGGAGCCAATCTAACTCACACCAAAAAAGACAAGGCCCTGAGGAATAGATGCCAAACCATGAACTATCTGACAAATGGACAGGATCCTTTTAATATACGTAGGCTTATTTAAAAGGGTTTCTTTGCTGTTTATATCCCTATTTCATATTTTACCATGTTTTATTTATACACACACACAAATCCAGAGGTTTGGTTTATTTGCTTTAATCACACTACAAGAGAACGTAAAGCCCTAATTTAATGAACAATGTGGGACATCAGCTGCACTCAACTTCATGCCTGACATGCTGACAGGAAGGCTTCAAACATTATAGTTCTGTCAAGTTGTGCCAAAGGACTGCACAACTCTTCCTTCTGTTGGGCCCACCATGTTCTGCATGCATCACAGAAGGTGCCTCAGTGAATTCTGAATCTCTTGCTATGCCTTTGCTTCCCACAACCTTCCCACACCAGCAGCCTTCCCACACCAGCAGATTTCTAGAATTTCTACTCAAAGAGACTCAAGAGATATCCAGCTAGCCAGATTTGCTTCACATCCACTCTCAGTTAAGACAAGCAGATGCTAACAGTTTTAACTGTTGACCTGATCTGGATTTGGTTTGGTGACCTGGGGTGAAAAAGCAAGATCTGGTATCATCTTACCATTTCGTTGACATCTTTCCCTTTCTTTCCATCCTTTCTTTCTTCATTGTTTGCCATTTCTATAAAAGAAAAAAAAATGGAGGTATGAAAAGGCAAGAAAAAAAACTGTCCCTTTGAAAGTATATGGTATGTATTATAAACAAACAAGAATAAATCAGTATAGTGGAATTTGGACATTATATTCCACAGCTCTTCAAATGTTCATTTTATGGTGTGTGTTTTTTTAAAAAATAAGCTTTACAGTGGTGATAATGTCAAGCTGTAATATTAACAATTATAAACAAGCTCCATTCACACATGCCATTACATTGAACAGATTTTTAAATAGGGTTCCCAAGTGTTAGGGCTTGGCATCCTCTTTCAGGCCTCAGGGCAAGGTGAGGAATCATAGTCTAAATGTTTCTTTGGGAAAAAATTCTGTGTTTGTGGCTGCTTTGGAAGTTTGGAGTGGTTGCTGTAAACTTTCAAGGGGCAAGTCATCCTTTTCAATCCTCTAACTCTCAAAGTTTCCTAACCCATGGCCAGCACCAAGACTCACAGGAAGAGATTGGTTGTTGTTAGTTGCCCTTGAGTCCGTTCCGATTCATGGCGACCCTGTGGAAGAAACATCTCCAAGAATCCCTATTTTCCACTGCCTTGACTAGATCCTGAAAGCCCTTGCCCAAAACGCCCTTGATTGAGTCTATTCATCTGGCTTGTGGTCGTCTTCTCTTTCTTCTACCCTCTACTTTTCCTAGCATTATTGTTTTTTTCTACTGATCTGTGCCTTCTCATTATGTGGCCAGAGTACAATAGTCTTAACCTGATCATCTTTGCTTCCAAGGAGAGCCCTGGTCTGATCTGTTCAATAACCCATTTATTTGTCGTCTCGTGTATTGCCTCCAGCATCTTTTTATTTCTTCTTGTTCCTGTATTTATGTTTGGTTTTTTTTCTCTATAGAGCATCCCTGCCCTCAGTTTGAACTTGGCTTTAATTTCTTGGGTTTTGTTTTTTTTAAATAGAGGTCTATCGTTCTTCCCTTTTGGTTGTTGTCTTCTATTTCTCTGCATTGGTCATTGTAGTATTTCTCCTTATCCCTGCGTGTCAGACGTTGGACAGTTGTGTTCATACTTCTGCCTTTGTTCCTATCTCCCTTTGTTTTTGCTTTGTTTCTTCCTTTTATTGCATGAAGTGTTTCATCTATCATCCATTGTTTCTTATCTTTCTTTTTGGCCACTGTTAGTGTTTTCTTGCATTTGTCCTTAATTATGTCTTTGACATAACCACAGTTCTTCAGGTTCCTGGTTGATTATACTCAATAGTTCAAATCTGTTTCTTACATAGTCCTTGAATTCATCTGAAATGTTATTCATGTCATATTTGGTATAATGATGGTTTTTCCTTTCTTCTTCAGCTTAATTCTGATTTTTGTTATGAGCAGTTCGTTGTCTGTGCCACAATCAGCTCCAGGTCTAGTTTTGGCCACAATGATAGAGTTTCTCAATCTTCTACTTCCAATTATGTAGCCTATCTGGTTTTTGTGTTTACCATCTGGTGATGTCCAGATGTATAGTCTCCTATCTGGTTGTATGAAGCAGGTATTTGCAATGAATACATTATTGGCCTCACAGAATTCTATCAGATGCTCCCCTGCTTTATTTCTTGTTCCTAATCCAAATCTTCCTACTATTTTAGAGAGATTGGTAAGCAGAGGGAAATACTGTGGTGCCCTGTTATTCATTGCTTCAGCAGTTGATGAATACTATACTATAGGCTTGCTGGTATGTAGCTTTTCCTATCTTACTCTTTGCCAATTCTGATTCACTTTTGCCAATTCTGATTCTACCCTTTGTCTAAATGGTTGATGTCACAATACATTTTCTTTTTCTGTTCTGAGGCACATATGGGTAGTACCCTTGTTAGCAAAAAAGCTTGGCATCGGTATCTTTCTTCTTCTGCTATGCTTATGTCCCCTTATTCCTTTCTCTTTTTAATTCTTGATTTCAATTATCTCTCTTTCTAATTTTTCTTTTTATTACCCTACCCACCCCTAGCTAAATGTCTTCTATCTGGTATCATGGGATACCGTTTCCTGTGACATCACGAGGAACTGTCCTTAGGTTTTGGCCCTAAAATCTCAGGGCTCCTGACCTTGCAGGTCTGTTTTTCTACTATTTCAGCTATTGAGACATCTTTATTTTCACAGTACTCAGGAAGCCTAAATTAAGAGACAGTGAAACCATCTGCCAAGGAAAGGGGGAAGAACAGACATATTGGCGTCATGATCGCTGATCATTCCCTCCAAAGGGAGAGCTGCAGCCAAAACCCTGCAAAATTATGATAAAATATTGGTGCTGCTTTGAGGTGAAAAGAAAATGATTGTTGGGGTGGTGCGAACTGTGAATTTCTATTTAATCTCTCAGTTACAGTTGTGGTTGGATTAAAAAACTCAGATTTTGTACTACAAAACCCCAAGAAATCCCACCAAACTACTACCAAACTTCAACATTATTATGAGGGGAGATAGCAAATTTAACACAGCTACCTTAACAAGAGAGGAGAAGGTACAGGCTACAACCAGGAGTTCAAAATTTCTTAATTATACAGTCTTTGAACAAACTGGAAAAGACAATCCTTTTATAAGTGTTTGTACAATGTGGTCCTACTCAGAGGTGTAAGTGATGTGTTTGTGTAGAAAATTAGGGCATTGCCACCAATAAGAATTCTTTCTCCCCAATAGCATTTTAATTCAGTCCCAAATTTCTAGCATGGCAGAGAATAAAGACACTGAAAATCGTTCTCACTTAGAACTCTTACATTTGCTGTTTTGGTAACTTTGGGGGGAAGTAGAAGGGTGCCCCTGGGCAACACCAGGAAGCAGAGGATCGGGGCCACTGTTAGCACACACAGCAGCCCCGATTCTCTTGTTTTCCATCTCTTAAAAGAGTGGCAAAATGCCGCTCCTATTAGAGGCGGCAAAAGGCCGCCCCAAGAGCCACCGTGTGGCTCTTCTCTGCCTCTTCCGATGTAGCGCGTGAGGATGCTACACTGGGAGGACATCCTGATGCCATGCGTTGTGCGTAAGGGCACGTGGCGTCAGGACGTCTTTGGGGATGGGTTGGGGCAGCTGGTGTGCAGCTGCCCCTCCTCTTCCCTGCCTACAACTTTCCACAAAGGGCCCATCTGCAGAGGCCCTATGTCTCTTTTCTTTGGATGCTTAAACTATATTTCTAAATGCTCAACAGAAGTTTTAAGTTACTGCAATGCTTCAAATGCAATATTGCAAATCGCCCCTTACTTTTAGACTTTTCTGGAATACTAAGTAAAACCTACTTTTGATGGAAATTTACACTGGAAAGAAACAAAACCCCTAGCCAAAAGTGTAAATCCATTGTTCAATCAATTGAAAAGATTCTCTTCACTTGCAATTAGAGATGTGGAAATGCTCAGAAGATTGACTTAGAGAAAAACCAAAAATGACATTCCCTATGTGAAGCTTTTTTACAGTGGTGCTGTGAATCTCATCAAAATTCTCATCCATTTTCAGTGAAGTTGGAGGCTGGAAACTAACAGAACTGTCTTGCTCATCAATGTAGCTTGCTTCTGGGCCAGACCTACAAAAGAAACAATCAACATGAGAGAAAAATTAATTCACTTACTCTATTTTCTCTAGTCTGTCTGTCTCTCTTATGCAGAGACAGACAGAAAGATGTTTAGCTAGACTGCGTTTCATGATTATCACCATTTTATGATTTGAATGAAACAAAGGTTTGACTGGTAATGCCTACAGTCTTTTAAAATTTATTTCACATAAAAGGCCATGCAAAATGGACCAAAATTCAACTTCAGGGGTGGGGGTGGAATTTGTCAGTTGGTCTTCTTTAGTATAATAGACAGAAAGTCAGAGGGACACTATAAACTATAGTATAGGCACGCACATTGAAGATCTGTGATTTTATATCCATGAGAAGTCATTCCCTCAGTACTGACCTTGGAACTATCCCATGCATAATTGCTTACTGTACAACTCCCAGAGTCTCACAGGATTCCAAAAATTAACCTTTTCAGCCTCAAATTAGGCAAATTCTTGCAGGTTGAGCCTAAAAACAGAAGAATCTTTGTCTTTATGCACTGCTTGTGGGCTTCCTTGAAACAAATTTGAAGTCATTGTGAGATACAGGATTGTTTGTCTAATTCCATAGACTCACCTTATTTTATGCCATGCCATGTCATTTGCTTCTTGGTAGGGGGACCTTTTGAGTGCAAGGTAGCAAACTGTGAGGCAACATAGATGACTCCTGATTGTGAAAATTTTAATGTAAGGCAAAACGTTAGATTTGTCTGCTAGTGTGCCAGGACTTTCTTTCCCTCCCCTTCCTTCCTGACTCCCACAGCTCTTTGCACTGCCTTGGACCCTTAGAAAGGGATTCTGTCTTCCAGAATAAGCTTTGAGAGCATTGGAGGGGGCTTCAGGAGCAAGAGCAAAAATCCCTGGTCCCACTGACAGAAGCAATTCTGACAACAGAACAGTCCTGTTGGAGCCTAGCATTAATACACACATAATCAATAATTATTGTTGCATTGTACATAGAAGCCATACACCTAGTGATCAGGTCAAAGTAGAGCTGGCTTTCTGTTTATAGCAACAGAACTGTGACCTGAAACATTCCTTGCAGTTGGACATCTGTAAAAGTTATGTTTATCAAAATAAAAAGCTACCAAGCACACACACACACACACAACCAATCTTACCACTGAACCTTAGATGTAGTCTGCTCTCGCCATGAATGTTTTATCTGAACAAAAAATAATCTCTGGATAATGCAGAGGTAGAGCTCCATCTTGTGGGGAGTTAAATCCTAGTTTAACCATTTGGTTTTTGTTTGTTTGTTTGTTTAATACTCTACTATGTTTAGGTTAATGAAACAGCCCATCTCATTTAGGAACCAGAAAAAGGATTCAAATCTATATATATTTTTAGTTCAAAAAACCCAACAACTCCAGTGTCATATATCTGATAGATTTTGCAGTTCCAAGACAGCTGTTTTCATCCAATTTCCTGATTACAAAATTTGGAACAAGTCAAGAGCCAGGCGGGTAAATCATTACAAATGTGGAGAGATTATATTTCCTGAAGAGTACTCATCATCTGAGGAATAGTCACACTTTATAAGCCTATGCTTTCAAAACACTGAGAAGATATTCAGACAAGTTATGAATGCATAAATTAATTCCCTGCTTATTTATGTAGCAGTCCCACCATATTCCTTGTATCTTACTCTCATGTGAAGTTGCAGCCCTTACATTTGGACATAGAGCTCATCTTTCATGGGAAGCTTTCAGCTCTGCCCAATATTTTTTACAGATGCAAGGTGTTGACAAAAGAAATGATCTAGTTCTAGACACCATATCCTTCTGTTCTCTTCCCTCATGGGCTTCTCCTTCAGGATGGCTCTGAAGGCCATGCATTTCTCAACCTCCAGACCTCACAGATCAGCCTCCAATATTTCCTTTTGCACCAGAGAAACCTCAGGGTGGCACAATTTGTCTTCAAAGTGTAATTTCTCCCTTGAGAGTTTTTGAAGGGGCAATACAGGCCCTATAAAAATGACCAAGGGGAATTACATTTAGAGGGCAAAACACACCCTTCGGAGAGGTTTCTGAAAGGTGCAATTCACCATCTTGGAGACTATTTTTTGGAAGCTGCATGGGGTCAGATGATGCATGGTATCCTGCAAAGATCCAGGGGTGGTCAACAATGTTCCCCAGATCCACTTGCCTAACTGTATTATAAACGTGTCAGTATTTTTTTAAAAAGCTTCACAACTGGAAATGCTACTGATGATCCAGAAGAGCCCATTCATTTGTGGTAAAAAAATGTCTGGTTTCTGACAGAAGCACATATAACACATAACACAGTGGGTGAGGGCTACTTGTAATTCTCCTTCAGTTGGATGTGTGGACAGGGTTTACTTCTGCATTGCCTTTTCACTTATCTGCTCCTGTTGAAGTAGCTTGAAAGTGCTGCTCCTGTGGTGGGCTTTGGCAAGGAACAAGCAACAGTTGTAGCATAGCATGTTCTTTGATAGCATGTAGGCACACCATTCAGTTCACCTTGAAAATAAACAAACTGACACCAGTTCTATACAAAACCTGAAATATTTTACTTTTAAAATTTTGATCTAAGTTTACTTAGATTTCATGGACTTGATACAAGAGCATTTGATATGAATCAGTAAATAAAACACTGTAATAGATAGCCACAATAAACTTTGTTAGAAATGTACATGTTGCGAAAATAATAATAATCATAATCATAATAACAATAATAATAATAAAAAACCAGCATGATGTTTGCGTTATATTATAGAAATGCTTGACAAGAACAAGATACTAGGGAAGCTTAAAAAACCTGCTCGCCATAACCCTGGGGCCCTATTTAACTAACATTTTTGTTTCCTAGAGTTCTGACCCAGCCTCCCCATCATAACTGTAGAAAGGTTAGTTAATAAGGCCTCAGTTGTCTTCTGTAGCTGTTTTTTTTTTCCTCATGGACATCACATCCAGGTAATGTGTATATAAACAAAGCTCATAAGAAATGTACAAATATAAAAAGCTACAAACATTAATAAATTACATCATCACAAAACACAGAAACACTTCACAAGGTGCTAATAAAATAATTGTATCCCCTCATAATACAAGAATTGAAACAAAGAGCTGGTATTATAAAGTTGAAGATTCTTCTTCATAATGTGTCTTAAATAGATCATTTTGTACTAATAACTGATTCTGTATAAGGCTGCACAAAGTTTTAATTGTTTTTCAGGCAATGTCAAAATTACAAAAAAAAAAAAAGGGGGGGGGGGAAACATAACACAATAAAAACAAGGGCAAAACCCAAAACTTCTCTGTTAGAGTCAAGAACTTAAAATACAACTGTTCATAATACTCAGCAAAAAACTTGTATAAAGATTAATGAATTATTCTATAGAAAGAAATGCCTAGAGATAATTTGCTCTTATAAAAACAAGGTATTTTAAAAAGCTATTTACAGGCTACATACTATGAAAAATATGCTTTAGGAAACGTATCTATAAATGAAAACCTGGGATTGCCTGAGAAACAACTTTAACTCCTTAAGTGTTTATATGCAGACAAGCAAGTTTAATGTAAAATAATACACTCTACACCAAACACTAAAAGAGTTAGGAGACAATAAGTATCCAGTTAAACTGTCAATACACTTGGCTCTCATCTTATCAGACACCTGGGTGCACACAGAAGTCTTGTTCCTTCAGATGAATGAATCTGATAGGAAGAGCTTTGATATGATGTCAGAAGCCTTAGGTATATCACTGACAAGGCCACACAGTCTTTCCAGCTCATAATATGCCTTGGTATCAAGGCTTGACCAAACAGTGATCCATTATTATTCAGATATTGAATGGGTTTATGGGCTTTTAAAATTATTTTTTTGGGGAAAAGACTCAAAGAGTTTGTGCTCATCTCACACTTTTGTAGTGCTTAGTCACCTGCACTTCTTCCTCCCCAAAGAAGGATCAAGGAATGTGGGTTTGGTAATGGAGCAGGTGATAAGTGCTTGCTTGTATTCTCAGTTGTCTGAAGACAGCTTCTTTGCTCATTTATTTTTCTGGCTTGTTTACATGATCAAGGCTGAATAGAAAAAGAAGGAAAAGAGGAGGCTGGAAGTAACTGGCTACAAGATGCCTGCACATATTACCTGTAACATATTGGTCTAAATTCAGTAAAGTAGGCCCTCTGATTCAAGGGAACTTACATAAGAGTGCTACACTACTTACCATGTAGCAATGGATTTTATCTACTTGGGACCAGCAATTAGTTTTAGACCATTATGGGGGGGGCAGAGAATAATGAGGACTTAACAATGTTCCTTCTCTTTTAAAAATGGCAATAAATTGTATAACTTTGTTTTGGTGCAGTGTTTAAGAATTGTTTCCACCTACCAAATAATGTTAGGTTTACTCATTACTTGGTGTGTGGGGGGAGTCTGTTAATTCTGTTCTAGAGCCAGCATGGTGTATTGGTCTGAATGTTGGACTACGACTCTGGAGATCAGGGTTCAATCCCCCGCTCAGCCATGGAAAACCACTGGGTGACCTTGGATGAATCATATACTCTCAGCCCTAGAAAAATCCACAATAAGTTGCCATAAGCTGGGAACAACTTGAAGGCACACAACAACAACATGGATATTCTACAATCATTTCCTCCCAAATTTTCAATCATTTTCCTACATTTTCAGAAAGTAACAACACAACTGACATTAAAATAGGGGCTTCTAGCATTATTTCATAACCAATTACACCATGAATTGCTTGCTTAAACAATAACATTGTAAGTTCTGGGGAAAGGAGATCTGGGTTAATTATTTTTCAGACTAAACAATCACATCAACAGTAGTGCAGTCATGAATCTCTGTGTGAATAGTTAGATACAATTCAAAGGTCACTGTAAGAAATAGCAATCTAAGGGGCAAGTTTCCAAAAAGCAAAAAGATGACCAACTAACATGGCAATCTTATATTTTCTTACTTGGGATTAAATTCTATTAAACTCTGTAGAACTTCTAAGTAAACATGACATATTACTTTTGTGACACACACTTTCTACCCACCTAGATCCCACACAAGCAGGCTGGTAATAATTGAAATTGGAAGACTAAAGCGATGGCAGTGGCAGCTGGTGGTTTCTGCTCTGGGTTTTAGCCTGAACTTTAAAGGGGCTATCCAAGATGCTGAATGTATTTTGGGGATAAGGTTTACTACCTTTGATAGTGCTCTCAAAATTCAGACTATAATCCAGAGTAGACTGACCACCTAACTAACATGAAAACTACCAGCTGCCATTGTGTGTGGGATGTCAGATAATGGGATTAACAGGCACAGCAACTGCTTGTAGTCTGGCACCCCTGTCTTTCTAAGAAACTGAGCCACTGGCTTCTCATCCACAATTGGTCTCTCCCATAATTTCAAACACTGCAAGCACAGCAAGGGAATCCATCTTGGCACAAATATAACATTCAAATCAATCTCAAAATAACATGGACACATCATCTCTGGTGAACAATGGGCATCATTCCAAAGCAGGATCCCTGAACTACCAGAATACAGGAGGGAAAAATAGTCCTCTGTTTCCATGATCATGTAAATAAGCCCTGTTAGAATAGCTAATAATAATTTTTTAAAAGTGCCTCCAAACACAGCCACTGTTTTCAGACCTTACCTCTGAAGGGCCAGTAACCTTTCCCTAGTTATGTGCATCTTTTATGAGATTTTAGTTAAAGGGCTGTTTGTTTGTTTAGACAAGGCTACTTCTATTACATATTGACTTGTAGTGATAAAAGCAGAGACAATGAGCATGGATAGCATGCAAATTGGTGGTTTAAAACACTGCAAAACCTTACAGATAAGAAAAAGTTAGGAAAGTTGGAAATCTATTTGTGAACATGTTTGTAGTCAAGCATCAACTGACAGTAATGGAAAAATTCCACTTGATTTTTCATAGAGCTGCATGAGACCATTAGGAGTCCTTGCCCAAATCATAACCCAACTGGATCTGATTTATGATCCATAATGTTCCAGATTTCACCTTGGATTGCACATAAAAATAAATAAATTCACCCACAGTTGTCTGGTGTCTGGTTACAGGGAACGTTTTTAGTGGTGCTGAAGTGCAATTTCAATTTCTCCTTTGAGCAAAACATATTTATCATGATCTGGGTAAAGAAAACTAAATATTGCATTATGCAAATTACTTCTTGAAGGTATTATCACACAATAATGGCAGAAATCTCCTCTCTACAAATCAATTTGAGCAATTAAAAAAACTCATCTCCTGCCACTTAACCAGATACCTCTTTAAAATTGGTACAGCTTTGATAAATGTAGCATTAACTGAAAATTAATGTGCATACTTTTAAAAACAACTGACTTTTCTTTACTTATAAACAAGTTAAAGGGATACTTTCCTAAAACTGGAATGATCCTCAGCATCTTGGAGTATTAACTTTTTGTGAATTAGTCACTCTCAGCAATTTGAGAAAGGACATCTATATTAAAAAATATTTATAGCAGTATTCTGTACATGTTTAACTGCTGAAAGTTAAAAAGAATTTATTAAAGTGGTGGCAAAAAGTTAACTGGTATTGTCCCTAAGATGTCACACAATACTACTGCAGTCCTTCAAGAGTTGAAGAGTTAAGTGTCAGCTCAGGGCATTTTGAACCTGGATACAGTCTCAACTGTGGCTGAGTTCTAAAGGAGAAGTTTTCCATTCCGATGAATTTTCAAAATCTTCCCAAGCCTTTGCTTAGCAGTGGCCATGCCTTTTTTTGTACGTTTCCCTGGAGGCAGAAAAAAAAGATTGCATCAAGTCACAAAAATAATTTATGAAGATAAAAGACTAAAATAGTCTGAAAAAGATGAAACAAATAATTTTAGAAGAGATCCACAGCATTACAACTTTCTAGGGAGAAATAAACCATTTCCCATGTTCTACTGACAGTGCACATAACATAAACAAATAAATGACATGTAGTTAAATGTGTGCCTTAACCAGTATGCAGTAGACCCTTCATTTTTGTGGGGGTTCAGTTCTGGAACCCACCTCACAGATAGGAAAAAATGCAGATGATCACACCCCATATTATTAAATGGCAGTGACATGAATGCGGATATGCTGAAGCATGCATGGTCATGTCACTAACTTTAATAATTGTAGGAAGATTTTTGCATCCTCTTTCTCCCTCCTTAGAATGATACGGATTTCCTGCATGCAAACTCTCCTCTCTCTCTCATTCAAACTAACCATGTAACTTAGGTCACTGCTTCTTTGGGACTAATTGACATTACCTCAAAGATTTTCTTTGTTTGTTTTTCCATCTTCCTCCTCTCTTAACTTTTTTTTAAAAGATGGTGAAATAAATATTTCTTTTTACCTGAACTATTCACTAGTTAGATTATGATATAGCTTTTAAGTAAATATAGATTAAAACCATTTGTTTTGAACTACAAACTAGATGTTTGTTTGTTTGTTTAGTCAGTCTCAGTTCTTAGGAAAGCATGGTTAGACAAGAGCACATTTCTGCTACTCTGCTCATTTAAAACTAGATCCTAATAGGCTTGGCTTTGACCTTTTTGATATTCAATTTTTTTTATTCCTTAGCAAAGGCTGAAGTCTTAGAAAACCTAAAATACCTCACAATAATACAGGATGTGATGATCAAACTCATGAATCCAGAGCCCATGGTTCTAAAGGTTCTGCTATACTGATCAGATCCTCTCATTCCATATATAGATAAAAGTTGTAGTTTGCCAACAGCTAACCATAAATTCATAGGTGAGACAACAGTGGAAAACAGTGCCTTCCCCAAATCACAACTGTGGAATCTTAGCCATTTCAAATTCTAGCTCTCTAAAAAACCTGAAGTCAGTGCTTATCTGGTGTCATGACTTATAGTGACGCTATAAATGGTTATCACCAGGCCATCACTTGGTCATCAACAAGCTGCAGACTCAGAGCTGCGATTTCCTTTGTTGAGTCCATTCACCTGTAATGTAATCTTCCTTTTTTCCTACGGCTTTCCACTTTTCGTGCATGTACAACTCAGGTACCAAACACCACTGAAAAATACTTTCAACTTTCATCATAGAGTTCAGTTGAATGATTTCTTGAAGCTCAAAGCACTATAAATCTGTTTATCCTTTTCCAGGTAATACTAAAGCTATCTGAGTGTGTTCTTATAGATATATGACTTTAGTATTTGGTTCAATAAATATGTCCTAATGGTGGGAGAAACAGTATAACAGGTTTATTGTGGCTAATTCTTAAACTCTATCAAAATGATGTCAACCATTACTAAGGGCAAATTAATGTCTAATTGTGAAGGAAATTTGACAGGGGGTTCACTTTATTATTAGGTACTCTGGCTAGGGATGGAAATATTATTTTTTAAAATGGAAAAATTATTGAAATACATGTTTTTCAGATGTGAAACTCTGACAAGAACAATCCTAAATTGACAACAATCTTCAGTTTGAGATTTACTCAGTACAAAATTCACAAGGGGGTGTTCTGCACAGAAAATAACATTTTCTCAGCAGTAAACAGTAGTTTCTGGAAAGAAAATAATATTTCTGTATTGAAAAGTTATTTCCTGCAAAGAAAATGCAGTAATTTGGGGTTTCTTTTGGATAAAATTTGCATATAATTGATGTATAAGAAAATAAAATTTTCTGTGCAGATACCAGAATTTTAGCTAAAAAAATATATTATTTCTGCATTGAATTATTATCTCCTACACAGCAAATGCTGTTTCCTATATACAACAACCATGTGCAAATTTTCACAGAATAAGTCCTGAATTGTGAATATCCTTCAAAAATTCATGGCTTTCAATGACTCTCTCACAGCAGGAAAAAAAATGATAAAATTACTCATTGCTGCCTTTGAGAAGAAACTTAGTGAAAAATTACACTCTTAACTCTGGCATATAGGAACTGTTTAGCTCTACTACATCACTAACCTACTGCCAACTGTGACCGGTGTAAAAATCTAGAGGAAGCCTCTGTTCAGCTGGCCTAATACAGAGAAACACATGCTATCGACCTTTCCAAAATCAGGTGGTTAAAAACAAGTGTGTTGAATAGTTACACTGCCTCTGAAGAAAACCCAAGAAAAACAGACTAGTTCAAGAAGCTGTCTGTGGAAACCAACTTTTACACTTTTTAGAAACAAGGATCAGTTTATACTAGAGTAGCAGATTCTCTTTATTAAAAAAATTGCACTTTTTTCTGCATAGTTTTCTTTTTTGTGATTACTGAAGGGAACTGAGGAATGGTTAAGATCTCAGTGGTTTGCCTTCCCTCTTACCATAGGAATAAGAACTGATCAGCACTTATCTCATTCCAAAACTAGATTTGACTATATACTAAAGTCTAGTAAGCAATTTGATTTTCACTTTATTTACTATTATTTATTTTATTTTATTCATCTAAATAAATATATCTACAGGGGATACATCCTGCTATTTTTTTCTCTGCATCTATACTACAGAAATAATGCAGTCTGACACCACTCTAAGTGCTGTAGTCCATCCTATGCAATAATGGATTTTACAAGGACTTTAGACTTCTCTGTCAAACTGTTGGTGCTTCACAAAACTACAAATCTCAGAATTCTGTAGGATGGAGCCATGGCAGTTAAAGTGGTGCCACGCTGCTTTATTTCTACAGTGTAGATGCACCTGTAGGCTGCTGCCACACTTTAACTGCCACATCTCCATCCTATGGAATTCTGGGATTTGTCATTTGTTATGGTACTAGAGCTCTCTTACAGAGGTGGTTAAATATCTAGCAAAACTACAAATCCCAGAATTTCATAGCATCGAGCCATGGCAATTCAAACACTGTCAAAATGCATTAATTCTGCAGTGTGAATGCAGACAAACTCATCTTTTTACTGAAAGAGATGCCATAGGCTTTTATTTGCCACTTGCAAGTTGTTTCCAGTTTTAATTGGGCAGTTAGCAAATAATTGGAAAGAAGTTACAGACTACTACAAGGGAGAAAACTCCTTCAGACTGGATTGCACATAATTCGACTCTCCCAAGAGTGGTGTGACTAAACAAAGAAATTCTATTTTAAATCTATCATAGCTATGTGGGTGAAATTCACCCCTGGATTTGCTTGCACCTGATCAGTACCAGATTTTCTCTGTTCTAAAGGGTGTCAGACAATGCCACACTGGAATGTGTGGCAGGATAGGAAACATCCACTGCCCTTAAAACTTACAAGGATTTGTACATACATGTCTGTAGAAAACATTGTGTTGCTTCAAAAAGTGATGGACAATGATAAAAGAGATGCAGGGAAAAGAGAAGGGTAAAAAAAAAATAAGAAGAAAAAAATAAGAAAACAACAAACACATTTTTGCAAATACAAATGCACATATGTGGCAGTATTAGCATGCTATGTAGAAAAATTGATACTATATTAAAATCCACTAGCATGGAAAAAATCTGGAAGGACATTCTGTGAATGAACTAAGAGATCAGAGCAACTGACCTGCTTGGGTGGGCTATGTTTGATTTGCACATCACTCATCAAAATTACCTTTGGCAGCTGCATTGTTCTGTGATGATGATGAGGGCCTCCGCTGTGTAAGGAAAACTCCTGGAGCCATGGGCTGAGACCCTCTGTTGACTTGGGCGACCCCAAATGTGCTTGCTCCAGCTGTGTACTCGTGGTCTGCTAAACTACTGCTATGGGACTCCAACTTGGGTTCAGGAGAGCTGCCTTCCTGAGGGAGTTTATTTGCATTGTTGGGTGATAATTTCTTTTTAGCATTCTTTTTCTTCTTGCCCTTTTGTTCCTCCTTTCAATAAGAAAAAAAAACTAACATTAGCTTCTGAACAGAGCCATTAGGATATTTCTTACACACCACAATGCACAGATGCCCCCATTCATTCACCACCTCTCCTCCCCAGATGAGACATAGCAAAGAAATGTGAGAAAGATAATTTCACTGTTTATACTGGTGGTTCTTTTTCATGGACATTCTTTTAATTGCTTTTAATTCTGCCAACTGCTTGATTATATCTAACTTTTGTGTGGGGTGTACTTTTAGCTTTATCTGTTTTAACTTTTGTAAGCCATAAAACATAGATAAAGGTTCTGGTTTTTCATTGCCAGTTAATGTTGATGAAGCAGGTGGAGGTGTATGGCTTTATTTTTACAGATAAAGATTTCTGTTTCCCGCATCCCACTTATGCATGTGTATTTCTTCTTAATCTCACTCATTCCCTTTCAAGCAGGAGAGTGAGAAAAGCCTTTATTTCCAAATTTCATGGAGCTATTTCCTTCCCTCACAAACTGAAAACATGGAGGGAGAAGGAGTAAAATTATCAGATATTTCACCTTCCATTCTATTAGGGTTTTTAATGTAAGCAAAGTAAGACAAATGTAAAGTTCCAGTCAGAATTAACATCAGTCCAATACACACACATCTTTCAATGTAAATATAATGTAAGATGGATTTTTAAAAGTATTCTAGGGAAAAGTAACAGACTGGGTACTTTTTTTACTAATGTTTCTATCTCTGCTTTACTATATGCCCCACGTGTAAATTACTTGGGCCATCACTGCAGTCAAACATGCACTCTTTCTGAAAAAAAGGCATCATTTTCTCTGAAGCTTTCAACCTTATATTTGGAGTCTGTCTTCAGTTCCACACTTCTGAACCTAATGCTCAACCTACCATGGACTCTCTGAGATTTAGAGCTCCTTTCTGATAGAGTACAAAGTTGCTTGGTACATATTTGAAAATCCCGTTTTCACTGTTTCCAAGCCACCCAACCATTAGACCAGGGGTAGGCAACCTTTTTGAGCCGGGGGCCGGG
>CM034703.1:272194958-272207269 GCA_020142125.1 Phrynosoma platyrhinos
AATTTTTCGTAAGTTGAAGCATTCGTAAGTAGAGGTACCACTGTATCTTTGACTATCCCTGAGTGTTGACTGCCTTCCTAAGCAAGTGACTGCAACAAGACACAGGAACTCTGGCTTCATCAGTTTTCTTGTAATTATTTTTTTTTCACTGAAATACAAGATGCCTTAGTATCTGACACCAAATAGAGTTCTTAGAAATCCAAGAGTTCTTTAGACGCACAGTATGACACAACTTAGGCCACGGATTGCAAGATTCCTTATAGCAAAAGTAGAAACTCTTGTGATAAAATGACATCATGAGTTTCTGAGAAGCAGAAAATTTTAGAGCAGCAAAAATGTATTTGGTCAGTTCACCTGTTGTGATAACTTGGCAGCGGCAGCTGCCAGTCCAGTTTCAATTGAGGCAACTCTTGTACCTTCTCGGACAGGTCTGTCTTGCCTAGGTACTGATGGACCAACTCTTGCTAAATGTAGAAAGAAAAGGAAAAGCTAGTGTTACCAAGAATGCAATGTAAAGTTGGAGAGAGAGAGAGAGAGAGAGAGACAGATAGACACATACATACACACACACACAGAGTCAGCCCTCCATATCCACAGATTCTTTATCCAAGAATTCAACCATCCATGGTTTGAAAATATTCTCTTTCTTTCACACACATACACACACACATTCCAAAAAGCAAACCTTGGTTTTGCTATTTCATATGAGGGATACAATTTCACCATGCTATTAAATTTAATGGGATTTGAGCATCCACAAAGTTTGGTATTCATGGGTGGGGGGGTTATGGAACTAAATTCCAAGGGGCCACTGTATATTTACACAATCTACCCAGAACCAAGCATGTTTAAGTCTAAAATCAGTGAGTTTTAGTGAGCTTCTCTTTATTGTGTGGGACTGGGTTCCTTGGGCTCATCCACACTATAAAATTATAATGCTATTATCCCACTTTAACTGCCCTAGTCCCATACTATGGTATCCTGGGATTTGCAAGTTAGGGAGGGACATTTAAAATTCTCAGGCAAAGAAAATCCAGCATTCTATAGGATGGAACCACTGGAATTAAAGTGGAATAATAACAGTGTAATTATGTAGTGTAAACAGCCTCCTTATCTAGCTGGCAGAAGTAATCTACAGAAAACAGAATGGAAATATGTGACTTTCCAGGTGTTGACAGACAACAGTTCCCATCAGTCCTCTGCTACAGCAGAGTTACAGTCCCAGTAAAATCTGGAAGGCAAAACATTCCTCACTTCTGCCACAAGAGGGAAGCATACCTATATTCCTAACAATGACAACTACAGCCAACTGGTTTCAGTTGTCAATGTTCTTTGGGATTCACCTTCACTTCCTAAGTTTCAAAGAAATAAAGTCCATATAGCAGGAGTAGGCAACCTTTCCCCTTTAAGGGCCAAGGGACTTCAGCTCCCAGAAGCCTCAGCCATGTTGGCCAATAGTCCCATGTTGGCCAATAGCTCCTGGGATTCTGGGAGCTGAAGTCCCTCTGCCCTTAAAGGGGAAAGGTTGCCTACCCCTGCCATATAGGATGGATCAAGAAATATAAAAAGTGATTATTTAACTGTAATATATTTAGCTGCAGGTGGATGGAAGATGATCTTTCTTGTCAAAAGCAACACTAATACTATGGCTTGGGAGCAAGCCATATAAAATTCAATCAAACTGATTTATGAGTAGATGTATGTCTTGGCATGTCTTCACGTCAACTCTGACTTATTGAGACACTATAACAGGATTTTCTGAGTAACTTATAATCAAAGAAAGAAGGGTTGCCATTGCCTTCCTCTTAAGCTGAGAGAGCAAGACTTGCTCAGAATCATCCATGGCTGACCAGGGATCCAAACCATGGACTCCTAAAGTCCTAGCCCAGCACTCAAACCACTGCATCACACTGGCCTTCAAAGTAGGCATGAAGCAGCTTGAATTAGAAATCAGTAAATAAGAGTAGCAGATAAGGGACAGCATTTCCAATCAGGTAACAAGGTACACTACATTTCTGACATGACAAACATTATAGAACAGATGTCATTTAGTAGAATCATAGAGTTGGAAGAGACCACAAGGGCCATCCAGTTCAACCCCTTGCCATGCAGGAAATCACAACCAAAATATCCCCAATAGATGGCCAGCCAGCCTCTGTTTAAAGACCTCCAAGGAAGGAGACTCCACCACACTCTGAGGGAGTGTGTTCCACTGTTGAACAGCTCTTACTCTCAAGAAGTTCCTCCTAATATTGAGGTTAAATCTCTTTCCCTGTAGCTTGCAGTCATTGTTCCTTGTTCTAGTCTCTGGAGAAGCAGAAAACAAGCTTACTCCACCCTCAATGTGACACCCCTTCAAATACTTAAACAGGGCTATTATATCACCTCTTAACTGTCTCTTCTCCAAGTTAAATACACCCAGCTCTCTAAGGCATGGTTTCCTGACTCTCTTTGGAAAAGGTCCAGTTTTTCAACATCCTTTTTGAATGGTGGTGCCTAGAACTGGACACAGTATTCCAGGTGGGGCCTGACCAAAGCAGAATAGAGTGGTACTATTACTTTGCTGGATTTAGACACTATACTTGTGTTGATGCAGCCTAGCCTTTTTAGCTGCAGCATCACACTGTTGACTCATGTTCAACTTGTGGTCTACTAGGACTCCTAGATCCCTTTCACATGTAGTTTTGTTAAGCCAGGTGTCCCCCAGCCTATATCTATGCATTTCATTTTTCCACCCTAAGTGCAGTACCTTACATTTCTCTGTGTTGAAATTCATTTTGTTAATTTTGGCCCAGCTATCTCTGGTCTTCTTGAATTTTGATCCTGTCCTCTTGGATATTAGCTACTCCTCCTAATTTGGTGTCATCTACAAATTTGATAAGCATGCTTTCTATTCTTTCATCCAAGTCATTGATAAAGATGTTGAATAGCGCTGGGCCCAGGACAGAACCCTGTGGCACCCCACTAGTCACTTCTTGAACAGAATAAGAGGTGCCATGCTGCTAGTCAGGACCTGAAATTTTCTGCCCAAAATATTACTTAACTGTATCCAAGCATTTCAACTGAACTCATGCAACTAGTTTTGTGATTGTCACATATTGTCAGTGTCAGACTGATACAAGTGGATGGGATTTACTTTGTTGCCATCAATCATGGAACCAGCAATAATGGAAGAGTGGAATCTGCATCTAAAGGATGATATAATGAATTTTATTGTAGCTGTCTATGTCTGAATTTAAGATAGAAGAAATGTTACCTGTTGGGCTATATGGCGCATCATCTGAACTTTTCCTCTTCTTTGATCGGGACTTGAATACTGGATTATCTTCGTCTGATTCAAGAGAGGGATAAACTAGATGAGAGAACAAATACCATAAGAGGTTTTGGTATGGCTGTGATGGTATCTTTCATACATGAAAAAAATGATAAAATAATGTCACAGATCTGAAATAGCCTATAGAAGAGCACAATATGAAATACCCGAGAGAGCAAATAACAGATTAACATTGTAGTTTAACACAGGAGTGGTAACTATGGTAGATTCTGGGTCTACATGGACTACCAAAACAAAATAAAACAGAAAACCCTAAAGGGCTAGAAAGCAGCTTCTCAAAGCCAGGTGTTTTTTTTAATGTCAAAAATCACAGAGGGCTTGTGGCCTATTTAAAAGGTAAATTGTTGCACCTGGAGACTTTCAGGAGGAACAATTCACCCTCTTTCTTTGGCCAGGAAAAATGTAGTTTGGGGATTCTGGAAGTGCAGAGAGCCATAAAAATGTCCTTAGGAGGCCACATGCAAACCCAGGGCCACATTTCACCCACCTCTGGTGTAACATAACTTTGATACTCCCAACCAATAACCAGCAGTTGAAATCAGGAGAAAGGCTCCTTTGTTAGCATCTTTGTATAAGCATATGAAGGAGGACCTTAACTCTCACATCATTCCTCTGCAGGAATCTGAACATTTTGTAGTTACAAGTTCGTACTGATTTAATGTGCACTTAAAAAAATTATGTCTGCTTTTATTGTCCTGGGTTTTGAACTCATGCTGTAATTGCATTTCTGGAACCTTTGTATAGCCATAAAGGTTAGGGGGAATGAATTGCTGCTGATCTAATACCACATATTGGATGTCCTTAATTCTGTTTATCTTCTGTATTTGGGAAGGTATCTGGATGCTATTTGTAATTCTCAGCCGGCTCAAATTGACCCAAAACATGTGGTGAGATTTACACACAGATAGATTATTGTGTAAGGCTGCAGCCATACAGCAACTCACTTTTATTGAGCAGACCTCAGGGACAGAAATATGCTGCATTCATTGTGTACCCCAATAATGACATCTGTAATATGCCACACCCTTGAGCTCTTTCATTTTCAGTGAATCCCTAGTTCCCAGGCTAAATAGTAATAGGACTGTTTGGATTAAGCCCAGTTAAGTGGAACAATCTATCAAAAATGTGGATTTAATTTTAATTTCTTTTTGCCAGGACAATATGTGATTTTAAAGTAATTGCATCAGTTTAGCCACTGACTGAAAATGTGCTGACCAGATGTAGGACAAATGGAGCCTTGGTGAACCAAATCATCTTACAACAAAGGGAACCTATTAAATGGTAGCATAAATATATTCTTAAGGAGAATGCTGGTCCATGTAATATAGCCCTCTCTTCTTTCAGAATGTCATATTTAGATCGTGTCTATACATTATACTTTCACAAAGTTTTAAAAGTAATTTAATTTGAGTGAAAGGCCTACAGGTACTGTAATTGTAACTCATGCTTATGTTTTGTCAAACATGTACAACTTTTCCAGAATGGAACAGAGTCTTGTTTTCACTGAACTTCAGAGGACTTCAATGTGTATTTTTAATATTCAGCATGTCAAATACTGACAGCAGAGATAAATTATATGTTCTTAAAGGGTCATGGCCAAAGACAACATATGGGGGGGGGGAGGGAATGACATTGTATGTATATTACTAGAAACAAATTATATGCATTTTAATTGACTTGTCAGTAAGAGTTGTCATGTATTAAGTTCAATCCTACTGAAGGTAATGGAGCTATATTAATATTATACATTATCTGATGAATCCCCTCTTTAGAATTTTAAATAAATCGATTTACGTACTTAAAAACAACAATGGGCAACAGTGGTGAAACTGGTGGAGGCCAATCCTATCCCATAAATTGCCCCAAATGCCATCCCCCCACCCACCACCTTCACAAATTTCCACAGAACTGGCAAAAATTCACTTCTGGATTTCAAAAAAATGATCTTGTTTAATGTTTAACAGTAGAGATGGGGTGCAACTTATTTTAAATGTAAACTGGCTGTTGATGGTCAGGGCTCATGAAGGCCTTTCATGTATAAGTCACCATAAGTAAAAAACAACTTGTTTATCCCACCTCCCCAAAAAGAACACCAGCTGAAATGGCACCCAAGTCCTGGCAAGCAAGGCTAAGGCATCCAATCCTGCTAGCCAGGCACAATCCCTTAACATTTTTTCTGTCCAAAATCGAGAGCTGTGTCTAATGGCTCTTAAGATGCTACACACTAGAACTCTATTTGAAGTGTAGCTCCAACTTTCCAAGGTTCTGTAGCTGTGGCACCTACAGCAGGGTCTGAAAGCAAACCTGGAAACAGCTGAACTAGTTCTTCAAGTGCAGTATGGGGTCTAGTTGTGACTTTGCACTGATGCTGGAATCCTCTAAGCTCCATGTGTTGTCCATGTGTAAAACATTGCCATCAGTAATTAGCCACTCTCTTGTCAAAGGGACAGTGGATCCCCATTGCTTTAATGCAAACTTTGGGTGGGAAGGGGCAGTCCAAGTCCACTCCAGCCAGAACAGGGTTGGGACTGTGCCAACCACACATCCCACTCCCAAACCCATGCCGCCAGGGACTGGATTATCCTGGCTCTTTTTTGTTCTAATCCAAAGGACTGAAGTGCAGCATCGTAGCGGCAGTGGGCCACGTTGGAGGTGTGCATCGTTTGAATACCACACCTCCAAAGTGACAAAGCTGCTTCTTTTGGCTCGTCTGTTCCAGGCCTTCAGTGGAGCTAGACAACCTGCAGGGCCTCTTCTGGATACCCTGGATACCTCCTCTTTAAAAGTTTGGACTAAAACCCAGAGTGGAGCCACCATCCTACTGACAAGCCTCTATCTGCCACTATACAACATCAGACATACTGTGTTTGCAACCCAATTCTTTTCAAACACATAACATAGTAAACATGTAACAATAGCTCAGCTGCAAAATTTACAAAGGACTTTCACTGTGAGGTTACACAGATAGAAAAGTGAAATAGTATCAAAGGAGATGTGCAAATGTGCCCTTGAACATCTCTCATATTGCATAGGTTCTGTATTTGCAAACCATCAGCAAATATTCAGGTCTCTGATTCATGGTCTATCACCAAAAGGCACTTCTTTTACTGTAGGGCTACCCCCCATCATTCATTTCATTACACGAGTATATTTGAACAGTCCCAGACAGAGAGAAAAGGGACACGAGTTTTCCATACCATAATCAGAATCTTTAAAGCAGGCATCTAAATGATCCTGATCCTCATCATAATCTTCAATGGAAATGTTGTTTTTTGCACTCTTCTTCAGTAACCTCTTGCCTGCATTTTTGTTGTTGCTGCTTCCAGTTTTTTTGGAGTTTGGAGCAGAGATAGAGTTATTCTTGGCCTGATTGGTGCCCCATGAAGGCTGTAGGCAAGATTCTGAAGACTGGAGGTTTGCCATTGACAACATTCCTTGGATGGCTTCCTGGGTGCTGGGAGATGCAGGTGGCTGACTAAAGGAAGAAAACAAAAAAAGACCTTTCAACTCAAAAATAAAATTTATTATTATTAAACCGCCCAGATTGGTTCGCCAAAGGGCGGTATAAAAATAAAATAAATTTTATTTATTTATTTATTTATTTATTATAAAATAAATACAGCAAGCACAGAATAAACACACAAAGCCGTTTATTACATATGGGACTTGTCTCCAATATGGGGATACAAATCTTCTTTTATTTCATTCTCTCTCACACATGCACACATATACACATAAGGACAGAAATTTAAAACCTTTTCTGCTGGGTGAAATTAGGAAGGTTTGTGCACTTTTCCATGATTTTCCACAAAAAGTTGTGAGGGATTTGTGCATGTATGTATGTAAACAACATTGGGTTTTGTGCGAAATACAACATAAGACATTGTTATTTCATGCAACATGCACTTTTTGTGTGCAAATCTTTCATTTTGAGTAACCCCCTACCATAAAAATCACTGTTCTTTTTACTTTTATATAAGAGTGCAAAATCTTACAGCAGCTGGCAATTTTTTTGCCAGAGGGTATCTTGATGTGGGAAGAGACTGCTTCTCATCAAGGATGAGAAAATTTGCAACTTCCTTTTACATCTCTACTACAGTGTGATATGTACTATCACTTACAAGGAGACAGGTGGGATATAAATAAAAATAAAATCAAAATCAAGATTCTTACCACAGTTTTTAAATAATCCAGATAGAGTCGGCTCATATACGAGCAGGGGCAGGTTGGAGTATCACAAAAATGTAACAAAGGCCAACTGGGAGAAGATTGAAAACACCCCACATATTGTATCAGAGACTGTTAAAACTTGAGGCCCCAACTAGGACAGGTTCCTTCATTCTATGTGCTGTGCTGATGTATCTCATCCCAACTATTAGAATAGATTCTTTCAATGTCCTATGGAGAACTTGGGAGGTGCCTTATGCTTACTTCCCTCTTCCCCATCTCCTAAAAATCTCTTGCAGAGGGTTAAGGGACTCTCCAAAACAGCTTGAGATGCTTTGTTGAATATTTCAGAGGGAGGGAGTTGGTGGGTGATAATTGCTGCTACTCTTTTCCCCAGAAAAGCTTCCAGTTTGCAGAGTGAGGATCACTGCTAGATCCTGCAGGCTTCCCAAAAAAGAAGGGTTTCTGTTTACAGAACAGTGAATGTTAATTTTTTCACATTCCTAACTTAGGGCCCAAACAGACAGGCCAAATAAAGCAGCTTCGGGCCACTTTGGAGGTGTGCTGTTTAAACAATGCATGCATCACAAGAGGCCGGAAGCCACACTGAAGCTGCACTCCAGTCCTTAGGACCAGAGCACAGCTTTGGTGAAGCTTCTGGCCTCTTATGACTCATGCATCATTTAAACAGCACACCTCCAAAATGGGCCAGAAGCTGCTTTATTTGGTCTGCCTATTCAGGCTCTTATTTTATTCTCTTCTGCACAAGTATATCCACTACCTCTTTTGTACTTTTCATTTATCTGATGGAATAGACTCACATATACAAATCATTTTGTAACAACTAGGTTATACAAGAACAAACCAGTCATTCATATGAGGTCACAGAATGTGTCTACACTACAGAAATAATCCAGTATCACACCACTTTGACTGCCAAGTCTCAATGCTATGGAATTCTGGGAATTGTAGTTTTGTGAGCCATTTAGCTTTCAATGCCAGAGAGCTCTGGTGTCTCACAAAATTATGATTCCCTTCCATAGGACAGAGCCATAACAGCTAAAGTTGTGTCAAACTGGATTATTTCTGCAGCATGGATGCTGCTACATAAATCTTTACTTTTTCCTCAGTATACTAAGATGGCTGTTCTTATGGAATTGGTTGCTCATAAAATAAGTAGTCCTTCCTAGAATAAAGCTTCTACAATACATACTTGCCTTTATTTTTTGAGAAAATAAATACCATTTCATATGGAAGCAATTCCAAATGCAAAGAAGAACATGCTAGAGCAGAAAATTAATAAAAAAAGATAATTGTGCACAGAGCAACAACACGAAGTTCAATAAAGACAAATGTGATATATGGAGAATGGAGAAAAGCTCTTTGGTTTTGCCAATTTTAGGAACAGGCCCCCAAAAGAAATCCCAATAAAACATAATATCAGTAACATTAATCAAACAGAGGAAATATTTTGTGTCATCTGGTTCTGTCTACTGTTATGCAGACATAAGGCACTCATTGCCATAAAAAGAAGTGAGAAAAGGAAACCAAGAGCATGAATTGTAACAATCTGATATTGCACATAGTCTTACATAAAAGTTTCGGTCTTTCCTGTAGTTCTTATAGTTTTAAAGAATGATTCTGGGACAATAAATACATGAACATCTTGTCTTAAACATTATATTTATCATTCTAAAATAAAATGTTCCATAATCCATTATTCCCCCCTGCCTAAAAAAAGCATTTAGGGGAAAATGGGGAAAACTTAATATTTCTCTGAAGTTTTCCATTTTCCCTCTCAGCTACTATATCCACAGAATGAGTGGCAGCCTCTGCTTCAGCACCTTAAACAACTTCTTTAAAGTTCAGACTAACTTCTGAAGTTTATTCGCCACCAAACTGGCAGGAAAGCCACCAGCTGCTACTGGTCCAAGGAATGCCTAGAGGGAAAGCCCTATAAAAAACAGGCATGTATAGCCCATCAGATATACCTTTTCAAACTGCAAGTTGATTGAAAGCTTTCCTGATAGCCCTCTGGGATGAAAAGTCTCCTTTGCTGGCCCCTCTAGATCAGTGGTTCCCCCACCCACCCAAATTTCAGCCTTGGGCATTCAGCCTCTTCCCATGTTAAAGCACAAAGTGGAAGATAGTCTTTCTAGGACTGACCTGTTCACCTTACTTTCCCCATCTGCTCCAGGCAATGCCAGGCAAAAGATGAGACTTGGGGGTTTGTTTTTTCCTGGGGTGGGGATTGAAACATGGAATGAACAGAGAAGCCTTTCCTCGGTAGGACAAAGTGTGGCTAGGGGCTTGTCTTCCCTAGTCAGGAAAGCCAGTTCAGAAGAGGGAACTGGTGAAAACATCATCCTGCTCTGGTACACATTAAAAACAGGATAGCTGCTGTCTTGGGTTATATTCAATATATCCCATTTGGAACACTAGCATTCTCTGCTGCTGTATTAATTGATATATCTCACCAGTACTTGTAAAAGTTACTTTTTTGGGTGACAACACCCAGAATCCCCAGGCAGCACAGCCACACTTACTGGAGGATTCTAGGAGTCACTGTCCAAACAATTTTTTTCAGGCTCTTTTTACTGCACAGTACAGTGGGCTCTTGGTATTTGTGGGGATTTGGTTCCAGGACACACACACACACACCTGTGGATACCAAAGTCCATGGATGCTCAAGCCCCATTAAACACTGTGCCATAATGAAATAGTGTTCCTTATATAAAATGATAAAATCAAAATTTGCTTTTTGGAATTACTGGTTTTTGGAATATTTTGAAGCCATGAATGGTTGAATCTGTGGACTTTGAATCTGTGGATATGCATAGCCAACTGTAACATTAAACATAATAATAAATACTAAAACTCTGTAGCCTCTTTTCTGATTATAGTAACATTAAATATGCTCAACAGGTTTTCAAGAACTGGTCCAATGCATCATTTTATACAAGGCTTAAACTAACTTGGTATCAGCAGTTATCATTTCAGACCACTTGCTTGTTTTCTCCAACAGCTTCCTTAAAACCTTGAGCCCCCGATACAGCGCAAATGGACCATCAAAAGCAGCCTGCCAAATGGGCAAATTAAAACGGAACTGCCTGAAGCAAGGGAGCCTTAGCAAATAAATGGAGGGATATGATCAAAACCAGTGGCTCTGGGGTGGGGTGGGATGGGGGGGGTGGCAAGCCACAGACTGATTGTTCAACAAGCTCTTAAAGTGATAAAACATTTGGGCAAAATCTACTGGCATTCTCTTCTGAGCAAACCAGTTCATTTCAGCAGAGTGTGAACAAAGAAGATTGATGGATTACGTCCTTTAATTCAGCATTCTGTCACTTTGTCTTTGGTTTAACACTGTGATGGAATGACTTGCTTTAAATATAAACTGGGCTTTTCTTTTTCTTTCTTTTTTTGCATTGCATGGGAGATGTTTACATTGGGTTGTGCCCAATGTGTTTTTCATTAGGCAACGTTTGCAGCTTAATAATTCTGGATCTGCTCATAGTGAAATCTGAAACAGGAAACAATTATTAAGGTCTGGGAAAATCGCATCCTCTTTTTGGAGTTTTAGTGATTATTGATTTCTATTTTTAAAAAAGAAAAGAAAGAAAAGATTATCCATGAATTTAAAAATTATGGATGAGAGTTTACTTAAATAACATTTATGTGGTTGATGCCTTGGCATGATAAAGATTATTATTCTGGCCAAATGGAATCTTTGAACTGTGTGTGAACATTGCACTGAAAATACTATAATGTTAGTCACTCCCAAACTTCAGATATTTCTTTTGAATGATATCCAGAAGGGATAAATCTACTAACATCAGCTTCTATCTGGATTTAACTGCGATATTACCTTTTACGCCTGCTATGTGTTACAAAACTGGGACTAGCTGTCTACACACTGCCACTACAAAGCTGCCACTTTGTCCTTTAACTACATGGTCTTCACTTGCTGAATGTGAGAGAGCACAAGGTGAGCTGTGGTGGTGGTGGGAGGTCATCTTGACTCTGTGACCTTATTTTAAGGCTTGTGGGGGACTTTTGTTTTTGGCCCTGTGCTCTCTTTGAACACATGTTTTAAGGGGTCAAGGCTTTTGCTGAGCACTGATTTGCTTGGAGATTGATCTAGCAGACACTAGCTCTCTATAACTGCTGCCTCAGTCTTTTGGCTCAATCTCTGGGCCAGCAACATGCAACTTGTGGCATGCAAACTCATATTAGTAAGAGTTGAACAGGAACTCCACTAACAAGCAAGGACAACAGGTGTTTTGTGTGGGTGTAGTAGAAGAGACAGCATAAGGTGACTTTGTGCCTGTTCAATTAAATCTCCCCAGGCCTAGAGAGCCCTTTGGGAGAGTTTTTTGGGTTAAAGTTGTCCCTTCCCAAGTGGGATACAATTAACAACACATTTTCTGAATAGTTGGTGAATGTTAAACAGTTTTTGTAAATCAATTTATTTTTCAATGATTTTGCTTACATTTAATTGATCACAACAAAAGCTTTGCAAATTATTGGAAATCTGTTGCTGTTCCATCACCAAAAGTCTTGGCATATCAAAATGTATAAACTATAGATTGTAATGTGAAGTCATAGGCTTTCATGGTACAGGTTCTTCTGTTGCCTGTGCTAATGGTTATGTCCACAGATAAGAATGCTGTTTTATTCCCCATGTCAAAATAAGGCCCGAAACAGATGGGCAGATGGGGGTGGCTTCTGGCCACTCTGGGCATGTGTCGTTTACACAACACATGCCCCCAGAGTGCCCAGACGCTGTCCCAGGGCTGCACTGGAAGCA
>CM034703.1:272217238-272230491 GCA_020142125.1 Phrynosoma platyrhinos
GGATTTCATTTGGATTCTGTCTGCACTGAGCCCCGTGTGATAAGGTCCAATGTCAAATTTCAAATGGAGGAAACAGAACATTATTTCCCTATGCTGTGAATAACCTGCCAAGACCAAGATGATAATGAAAACCTGCCAATCTCCATGCTTATTATGAATGGCTTCTCAGACTGAAGTATATATAAAGCAGCTCCATGCCAACAGAAATGTGGACACCTTCTTTCCTTATTATAGATAGTTAATTGCCAGATTTCAAACCTATTTACATAGTTTTCCAACCAACAATAGTTTATCTTAGTAATAGTTTCTCCAAGTATTTACATCCACCATCATCTGGAGGAAGAGAAGGCAGGCTGGCTCCATCAAGCCTAGCCTGAAAAGAAGAAGGCCCTCCCTCCATTCACCATCATCTGGAGGGAGAGAATGCATGCTGTCTTAATCTTATCATGTTTATTTCAATATTGTATTTATTTTATATTTGTAAGCCACCTTGATTGCTTAGGCAAAAGGAGGGATATAAGAAAATTATTATTATTATTATTATTATTATTATTATTATTATTATTATTATATCATCTGTGTAGACAACAACAACAGTGATAATAGCAACAATAATACAGAAAATCTCAACTGGAAGACTGACCACTTGACCCCATGATAAATTGCACCAAAGGCCCATGCCTTTAAAGCAGTACTACGGCCCTCAGCCAGTGAAGCACTCTTCATCTCTAGCTTAGTGTCAAAGTATCAAAAGTGTAGCTGTCTGATCTATGCTATCAGACCTCTAAGGGAGCTGGAAACCTGTGCAACCAAGGTTCCATCACCCTTGGAAGCTAATACATAGGAACTTCCCCTGTTCAGTCATTGTATGGATTCAAGGACCCTTCCCAAGGTGTAAAGGGTTCTTCAGACACAAACTATTCTTTCTGAATAGGTAGGAAATCTCTGCTCACCTTTCCCTTCTTTGGTGTTTCAATCTTGGTCAAGGCCTCTTTTGTGTGAGCCTCAAGAAGGTCCAAGTTAGGAATGGCAGGCGGAGGAGGAACTTCTTTTGCTTTCTTGCCTTTTTTCTTCCCTTCCCCCTTCACTTTTGGTGCCTTGGGGGGTTTGGGAGGTTTAGGAGGCTTGGGGGGCTTTGGTGGCTTGGGAGGCTTGGCTAGTTTAGCAGGTTTGGGGATTTTCATTGCTTTTGGAGTCTTCTTCTTGGGGGCTTTTTCAACTGGTGGTGGTGGCGGTGGCGGCGATGGTGGTGGCGGAAGTGGTGGTGGCGTCCGTGGCACAGGAGATGGTATTTCTTCCTTCTCCACTGGACTAACCTCCTCAACATTCACACTGGCACCCACTTCGGGTTTATTGACTTTCAAAGCATTCTAGAGAAGAGAACATGGACAAGCATTCAGAGCCAGCTGTCAAAAATGGATTCTTGATGCCTACATGATATGTTCTAAATCTAGGCTTAAGCTGAGGAAACTCACTGAATGAATGAAACTTACATAAATGTTGACTTACCAAATTCACATTTATGTCTCCATGCTTTCTGACCACATTTCTCCACCAATGATGAAATGTAGGAAACAGAAGAAGGGGCAAGATCACATGGGAAAAATCACATTTTGATCCAGATTTTGATGTTAATGAGCCAAATGATCCTCCCTATCCCATATTACTTCTGGATTTCTAAATTGCTAGTGTAGAGGGCATGGAGCCAAGTATGGGGAGACCTTGGCCATGGGCAAGCCACACTCTCTCAGCTTCTAAGGAAGGCAATGGCAAAACCTCCTCAAAATAAATCTTGCTAATAAAACCCTGTGATAAGTTTACATTAAGGTTGCTTTTAAGTTGGAAACAACTTGAAGGCACACAAGAACAACAACAGTGTATGGTTCTGTCAGTTTTATTGGCTTTTCAGAAAGAATACACAATCTGCTTTAATATTTTTAGATGCGGAGAAAGCCTTCGATAATGTTAATTGGGACTTTATGAAAGAAATGATGAAATTAGTGAATGTAGGAGAAAATTTCCTGAACTGGACGAAGGCTATTTATACAGAACAAGAGGCAAGAATTCTGATAAATGGTGAAAAAACAGAAAGATGTTCAATAAGTAAAGGAACACGTCAAGGTTGTCCTCTCTCACCTTTGTTGTTTATCCTGGTAACAGAAATTCTCAATAATAAAATTAGGGAAAATTCACAAATATGGGGAATAAAAATCAAAAACCAAGAATACAAGATTAAAGCCTATGCCGATTACATGATTATTATCTTAAATGATCCAATAGAAGGTATCCCCACTTTGAAAAATATAATTCAAGAATATGGCAAATTGGCAGGACTTAAAATCAACGAGAGAAAAACAAAAATTCTAGCATTAAACATGTCTACAATTGATAAAGAAAAATTACAAAAAATATCGGGATTTGAGATACAGAAAAAAGTAAAGTATCTTGGAATTGATATAATGGCAAAAAACTCCGATCTATTCAAGAACAATTATGGAAAATTATGGCAAGAAATAAAGAAAAATTTGAATAACTGGTCAAAATTAAATCTTACATGGTTTGGGAAGAATCTCGGTGATCAAAATGAATGTGATATCAAAAATGATATTCCTATTTCAGTCATTACCAATCATTACTAATGGGAGAGAGACTTGAATTCATTCATTTGGAGCAAAAAGAAATCGAGAATCAAGATGAAAGTCTTGCTGGATACAAAAGAAAGAGGAGGTCTTGGTATTCCGAATCTCAGACTATACTATCATGCATGCTGCCTGGACTGGTTGAGAGAATGGGTTCAATTGAAAAATGAAAAACTATTATATCTTGAAGGATATGATCTACCATATAGTTGGCACGCGTACTTAATTTATGACTAAGATAGACTGAATTCGGAATTTAATAATCATTATATCAGGAAATCATTACTTAAAGTATGGAAAAAATATAAGGCAATATTTATCCCAGAGATTCCTAAATGGACTTCAGTAAATTAAGCCTTTTATAGACTTTTTTTCTGTTGTATGTTTTTAGAAACTTATATAAAAATGTTTAAAAAAAAGAAAGAATACACAACATGATAAGCCTACTATATCTATTTTAAAGATTTAAATGAATGTTGCAGACGATGATACTGAGCATCAGCATGGCAGGATGTACTTATTTTCTTGCATACTCTGTACAATTTCTATAGATTTCAAAGGCAAAACATAAAGGGGCAGCCCAGTGCCATGTAGAAACTCTGCAGAACTGTGCAGATATATTAGTCATATACTTGCATAATTCAGAAATGCAATCAGTGTTAGAAAAAAAAATGTTTATCCCCTAGTTATAATTATAAATGCAGTAATTTATTATTTGCTTGGCTTGTTCCCTTGTTCTTGCTTTTATGTTTCTAACATTTGAGTATTCTCTCTTTTTATTTCTTTTTGATAAAACAATAGGAAATGAAAGAGAAATGAAAGCAGTGCTTTGTTTTAAAATGCTAATCAGTTTTAAGAGAATGCAAATCAAATTAATTAGCATGGAAAAAATAAAACTGAATTACATTTCCCCCAGATTAAAAAAAGCATACTAAAAGATGTACAATAAAAATTAACAGTGTATGACACATTAAAATGAAATTACTTTCTATTTATGCTGTTATTTTAATAATTATCAAAATCCATATTTTACATGCTAGCAATAAAAAGTGTGTTTCCATAGCCTCTGTGCTCAAAAGCAACACTGGCAAAGATGGGCTCATTTAGTGAAACTTAATTATGAAAGACAGAAAGAAGCACTTTGTCACATAGCATATGAGCTGCATCTACACTGTAGGACTGATGCAGTTTGACACCTGTTTAAATCCCATGGCTCAATGCTATGGAATTCTGGAATTTGTAATTTTGTGAGCTATTTAGTCTTTTCAATCAGAGAGAAAGCTCTGGCTCCACAGCAAACTACAAACCCCAGGATTCTACAGGATGCACCAATGACCATTAAAGCAGTGTCAAAATGCATCAGTTCTGCAGTGTGGCAGCAGCCAAAGTTAACATTATGGAATTCCTTTCCAGAAAATGTAATAATCACTGCCAACTTTGACTCCAATAAAAGGGGGGACATGAAAGACAAGGCTTTAAATGCCTGGTACTCAAAATGGATCTATAGTGTTTATACAAGAAGGGACACTATGAATGAGAAAATGTTATTTCACTTATGCCCTACCTGTGGACTTTCCATCAGCAACTGTGGCTACTATGGGGCTAGCGTGCCTTTGCTCTGATCCATCAAGTCAGTTGTTATATCTTTGTGTAAATCTGTAGGTCTGACCATGAACATTTGAACTCATTGGCAGAGTAAGCACAATTAATTTCCACTGTTTCAGTGAGACAAAAGCTACTATACTAGACAGATCTATCTAGGAGTTATTCTTAATGAACTCATCAAAGCTTACATCTATTCTCTCTGGAAATTTTGTTCCACTGTACTCAATTACCCAATAAATCAACAGATCAGGTCCAAACTAGGGATATGGTGCCAGTGTAAGAAGTACTTGAGAATAGAAAATATAATAGAAAATATAATACAGAACAGGAATTTCAACAGAAAAAGGATTACTGATGGAGATTGCTTCTAAGGCCATAGTGTCATTTAATTCAACCATTTGTTATTACCTGGCAATACAGTTTTTAGATTTAAAACCAGAAATAAAAGTTAAACTTCATAAGGATACACGCAATCTCTTTCTTATAGAAATATACCAGGATTAGCATCAACAAATCTATCCATTAAATACAGAGATGTATAACATTTGGCCCTATACAGGGAAAAGCAAGAAGCAATTGATAGCCAAGACAGAATACCAACCTCACTTAATCTTATTTCTTTGGCAAGGTCCTTAATGAGTTGTGCTGGTTTAAAATGTTCTGGGAGTTCATCTTCATGGTCCACTAAAGCCTTGAATAGAACAAAGCAAAATACAAAAGCTTAAAAGTGTGTCAAAAGACACTATAATGTGACATTGTTAAAATCATGCGTGACTAAATGTTAATAAGCACTATGGTTTAAAAGAAAGTCAATTACAGCAGGGTTGCTTCTGAGGACAGAACAGGCCCTTTTATGAACTGAAATGGGTTAGATCCAGCAGAGCCTTCAACAGAGGAAAGTGGTAACAAGTTTTCCATGTTTCCCTTTTTACTGAAGGCTGCATGACACTTCCCACACTGTTCTGAATGATTCCACTCATACTCCTTTTCCATTTAGGGATCCCCATTTCTAATTCTGCATTAGTGCCATTTTTATTCATTCCCATGCAGGCTAGTATGTCTCTTATCCTAAAATGTAGAGCTCAGTTGATATGTCACTAAGGCTACCCTCTGACAAGAATAGGACATGATCTCCCTCCCCTCCCCAAAGTCTTCTCTGTAGTTTATATTATATTTGCTATTTGGGGGGACTGCATAGATTTTTTTTTTGAAGACCCAGGTACAAATCCCTGCTCAGCCATGGAAACCTACTGGGTGACCTTGAGTAAGTCACACTCTCTGTACCTCAAAGGAACAAATCTTGCAAAGAAAATCTTAGGGTTACCATAAGTTAGAAACGACTTGAAGGCACACAATGAACAACAACAACAACAACAACAACATAGACTATAATACAAAAAAAAGAAATAGTTTTATTGGAAATTTGAGATACAAATAATTTATCTAGTTTTTTTCTTATTCAAGATTTCTAATAATATTGTTTCTGTTAACAGAAATTTCCCCCAACCCCATCCATTTTTGAAGTAACATACAAACCTATAATGCAGTCAGAGACTTACCTGCTTTTTTGTCCAGGACCTGAAAGCACCATTTAGAATTTTTGCTCCCTGGACTAAATGAGGAGCAGGTTGCTTTCCAGCTTTGTGCAGTCCTAAACATAGAAAATACAATCTCATTCAATGAAAACCAACATATTTTTACTATTGTAGATTTTCAAAATGAAAGAAAGAAACTTTTTAATTTACAATGAAGAAGTCTAAAAATATGCAAGCACTCAGAAAAACAATTGGAAGAAGAATATCTATGATCATAGATTTGCAGCTCCAAACTTAAGAATCTGTTTAAAATCTGAATTTGAAAATAAAAAGAAAATCTATTTGTATTCAGTAAATGTTAGGACTTGGTAATGAATTTCTTATTTGGTGAGAAAATGAAAAGGTGCTGAAATCTCTGCTCAACCAAAGCTCAAGTTGTCATTCAAGACATTACTATTTCAAATATTTAGAATTGCCTTCAGTACAGTTAGATTGAAACTACAGTCAGCCCTCCACATTTGAGGCTTTGACTTTTGTGGATTTGATTCTTCATGGATTTGATTAATATGTTCTCTCTGGGAATCTCTAGTTCCTGCAGCATGACTCTCTGGTTAACATTCAGCAGAAGTCGCACTGGAAGACCTAGAGATTCCTAGAAAGAACAACTTTCCAGGCATTTGTTGGTCCTCCAATGCAATTCTATGGTCACCTTCTGGCAGATATTGACCATAGGCTAGCATTTTTACATTTCCATTCCACTTCATCACATAAGCACTCTCTAAGTGGTTTACAACATGTAAGCCAATTGCCCCCAACAAGCTGGGTACTCTTTTTACCATACTGACCTATGAAAAGATGAAAGTCTAAGTCAACCTGGAGCCCTCTGAGATCGGACTCACAACGTTGTGGCTGCAATACCAGCATTTAACCACTGTGCCACCAGGGCTCCTTATAATACATAGTGTTCTGCTGGAGCACCTGGAGATTCCTAGACAGCTCTTCTGTCAGGTAAAAAAAAATAGTGGGGTTTTTTTTATTTGCGGTTTTTCCACTTTCATGAGGGTCCTGTGCCTCTAACCCCAGTGAATGTGGAGGGCCCACTATATACTTGTTCAGGTGGGCTTCCCCACTTCTGCTAACACATCTCCCATAGACCTGAAGAGCTGGGTCCTTCAGGAAACGCCAAGAATGCTGAGCAGAGTAGCTTGTGTGAATGTATCATACCTGTGGAAGCTGAGTCCACAATACCTTCTACAAATCCTGTCCCATTTCTATGCCACACTGTACCCCCCCTGCAGGGAGAATGGGGTGGATAGGCTCCTTGCTCACACAGAGTTTTCACTAGTAATATGATATGAACTAGTCAATATTAACATTTAACAATAGAAACAACAGATGACTGTTAAACATGTGTTTCATGTTCAGGGACTACTTGCATTTTGTATTTGGTACAGCATGAACATCCTGTTCCTATAATAGGAATGTCAATGTTTTTGAGGTATTTCAAAACTCCTTCAAGTGCATGTATGCGTATTTCAATTTAAAAGTTTAACTGAAAGAAAATGGTGATCAGTTGGGCACAATTTCTATGGATGGATGACACACTGCATGTCCCAAGACACTGTTAATAAGGCATTTGAAATTGAAGAGACTCTTCACATAAAAGATTAGATAAAAATACAACAGCGGTACACAGACTAGACACTAAGCCTGGATTGCTGAGAATTTTGGTTTATTGGTTTATTACTTGCACCTGGCTCCTCCCACAAGTGGGTGTAGCAAAATGGACCAAAACATAGTGGATAATGAAGCTAAGACTTCATAATTTTTCATTAAAACCATTTTTCTAGTTAATTGCATTTTTAAAAGTTATTTAATTGAGTTCTACTTGAATCACAGAACCTCATTACTAAAGTGCTTTCTCTCAAAACTCTTAGGTGTGACTGAGATTAAAGTGAGCATCCACAGGAAATAATATTATGGTTCGGGACATCACAGAAGAGACACTTTTATTTACCTTTGAATGATTCCAGCAGGTGTCTTCCTGTGTACCAGCATGCTGTTTCAAAGTTGGGAAACTGGGTTAAACTGACAATTTTTAATCGTCTTTCAACTTCATATGCTCTGTGAAACATGGTAAAAAAAAGTTTCAGCTGAACAGATCACAAGCATCTTTCTAAAACAAAATAATTATGTTTCCCATAGTTGCATTGTAACACACCTGTGTGATGTTTTGATTTCCTGGTGTTTCTATCAACCCAGTCTGCTATGCATTGGCAACTACTATGAAAATTCCCAGCATAATCAGAGGGGAAAAAACTTTTTACATAATTCTTGCTGATTTTAAGTATAGAGCTATCACAGAATAATTACCATGTTTTTAAAGATATACTGTTCATCACAAAACAAGTATGTAACATGTCACATTTGTAATACACACACACATGTGTGTACTGCAATACATGTATACACAGAATTACCATATATACTCAACTATAAGTTAACCTCATGTATAAGTCAAGGGCAAGTTTTTGGGCCAAAATTATGGATTTTAATATGACTCATGGATAAGTCAAGTTAGGGGCATGTAATAAAAGGATGTAACAGATGGAGTTTACTGTCTTCATACAGAAATGTCTTGTTCAGATCCTTCTAAGTCCAATTTCTCTTGGCACTCCTTTGAGGGGAAGCACAAAAGAAGTGCCAACACTGTCATTTTCCCACCCAAGCAAAAAGGACAGAAGCAGCATCACGATGGAAAGAGTAGAGGGGGGTGGTACTTCTTTTAGGAGCTCCCAGGTTGAACTAAGCTCTTTCCTTTTGCTACTCTACTCAGAGAAGCAGAAGAGTACAATGTAAAATATAGTAGTTATATTGACCCGTGGATAAGTCAACCCAGCTTTTGGGGGTCAATTTTTTAATAATAATAATAATACATTTTATTTTTATACTGCCCATTGGTAGTCCAATCCGGGCAGTTTACAGCATAAAAATTACATATAACATAAAACAACATTTTCCCTCCCACTTAGGCTAGGCCCAATGGAGATGGGCCTGCATCTCTCCCCCAGATGTCGTCAGATGGAGTGGAGGGAGGGCTCTTCTTCTTAGGCTAGGCCCAATGGAGATGGGCCTGCATCTCACCCCCAGATGACTTTGGATGACGTTTGACAAAAATTCCTAGACTTACACATGAGTATATATAGTAAGTCCTATTCATTCAATGGAGCATACGCCTAAATAGCTGCATAATAAGGCAACTGAAAAATCTCATTCATATGATGACTAATATGAAAATTTCAGTCAGTTATTAAGTGAGCTAAGAATTAGGATTACCAATTAATATAAGACTTTTAAAAGTCTATGACAAAGGAAAAATTAATTATTTGTTTTGGGAAATTCATTGATTTTTTTAAAAATTATGCTATTTCAATATTATGAGGTTGAACTCCTAATAAGACAAATCAAGAAAAAATTGCTAACTAAGGGGGGTTGCAGACTGCCAGAAATAGTGCAAATTGAGTCCACTTTTAGGGTTAGGGTTAGTGCTAGAGAATCATGGGAATTGTTTTTTTTTCTGAGACATTGAGCCTTCTCTGTCAGAGAGCTCTGGTGCCACAATAAACTACAGTTCCCATGATTCCCTAACCCTAACTCTAAAAGTGGACTCACTTTGCACTATTTCTGGCAGTCTGTAACCCCCCTAAGTCAGTGTAGCACTATAAGAAAATACTTGGTTGTTTCCCAAATGCATTGGACTGAGTTAAGATGAAGATGCATGAAACAAGCAAGGTGGAAAGCATACTTTTCCATCCCAATTCCACATGGCAGCCTTCCAGCCTCACCAACCCTACTCCTCAGCTCCTAATGTTGAATGTGACCCAAATGAATGGGATATCTGCTGTTGTGGGCTGATTGGGAAGGAAAGATCTGCTTAATTTCACAGGCAGTACCTATATATAATTTTCAGAGATTTCATTGCCATACTCAGCCCTTTTCCTTACAAAGGAGACATTCAGTAGGCTATCTTGACCCTCTGGGTAGCACTGTCAGGGAGCTGGAGAGATCCCATAGGGAAGAGGGGCAAGGAAGTCTGCTCCATCAGCTCCACTGCACATACCTGGCTCTGGATCCAACCTATCATATAATTAGATTATGACGTGGTCAAATATTATCCAATAAAGACAGGTATAAGTACCTTACCTCATCTGCATTTCAACACTTAAGCTATGTAGAAAATGTCCCGCAAAAGCTAGGCAGTCAACGGGAGTTAAAGTTGCATAAATCCACCCTGAAATAGAGAGGGGAAATAGTTCACCTTTAAAAACTGAACTGAAATCAACCAGACTCTTAACTCTTGATGATCTGCATACATTCATGTTGTTTTTTCAAATGTGATTGAAACCTCTTTCCCCTCGACAGCCACCAAAACATTAAGGTGTTTGTTTTTTTATTTTTTATTTTTTTTAAAAAAGACCTCTCATGTTCCATTCCACTGTATGAAAATATTTCCCTCTTTCAATAGAGATCAGGACTGCATTTCAATTTCACAGCTAAACTGTGAGGAGGTTTAAGAGAGATAAACCCAGGGAGCTGCAGGTTTTACCACTGAGAGGTATAGCATATATCTGGCAGCAAGCCCAAGCACTAGAACCTGGGTGGTCATCAAACAGACATAAAGTTCGGAAACATCAATTAGTATCCAAGTTTAGAAACTTCAAATACTGTAGTTCAAAATATGGCAGCCAGATTGATCACTGGTACATCTAGGAGTAAGCATATCACACCAATATAAAAATCACTCCACTGTCTGCCAGTTAGTTTCTAGGCAAAGTACAAAGTGTTGGTTATTATCTTTAAAGCCCTACATGGTTGGGCCAAGGTTACTTATGGGTTCATCTCCTCCTGTATAATCTGCCCTGTACACTCAGGTCCTCTGAGGGGATTTTACTTCAACAAATGTTGTTGTTGTTGTTGCTGCTGCTGTTAGAGCAGGTAGTGGCATTATGTCCAGCAAAGAAGTGGTGGCAGATCTGGGCAGGGGAGTTACTTACCTTCCACTCATTGCTCTTCCTCCAGCTATCCAACTCTGACCTCTTTTCCCCACAGCCAGGTAGTCTTTTTCAAATACCCAAAAAGCTTCAGCAACACATTTTTTTAACAGTATCCCTTGACAGGGAGTTCAGTAGCATTACTGGCAGCAGCAGGCTGATGGGGTACTTCAGCCCCAAATGGTCAGTCTATGAGCTACCTATTTGGCTTCCTACTGAAATTGTGACAGAAGGAGATTTGAACCAGGGCCTTCATGGCCTAACATTTGTTGGCAGGGACCAATACAGTCTAATACATGGTAAGCTATTTCTATAGCATGTGAACTTGAGGGGCCTATAAATGCCAAATCTTAAAACAAAACAAGTATACTCATGTTGACATTTGCTGAGTGAATATGACTACTGAATTGAGGTGGGAAGACTTTACAAAAGAGAATGTGGTAATGGATAGGAAAGTGATTTGGCCTAGGTAATTTCAAGCTACCTAATCTGGGGAACTTGCCATTTTCCCCCATTGTGCCAGGAACCAGTACCATATTTTTGCCCAATAGCTACAATTGTTTCTTTCTTTCCAGGACACTTGCCCAGGATTGGCAGACAATGGATTGCAGACTAGCACCAGTCCAGAGACCACGACTGAGTAGTCTTTTGCTGGTAGCAGTTCTATCTTAAAGACACTGGCAGCCATGTCCTTTGCCAGCAGCTTTCCTCTCTACCAGACATACCTCTATAACTCTACCTTTGTAGCCCACTTATTAGGTAGAGGGCGAAAGAGCCTTCAGGAAACATTTCCAAGGATTCAACAGGTAAGATAAGCTCTCATCTCCTCCACCTAGATATTTCAATATACCATATTTGCATGTACATTAGCATTATGCTGAATATACGGAACATATTTTGCCTCACACCATTTAATTCCATCCTCTGAAAAAATAAATAAATCTCTAAATCTGAACTTTCAATGGCTAGGTGTTGGGGTTTTTTCTTCCATATATTGAAGTATTATATTCAGAGATTAACAAGAAACAAAAGTCATATTTACATACTGCTGTCTAAGTGATATTTGAAACCTTACTGGGTTCTCTAGAATATTGCTGAAAATTTTATGACTTTCACATGTAATTTCTACTTCCAGGATTCAAATCAAGAAATACATTCAGTATAAACATTCCATGTTTAATTATAACAGCATCCTTACCTGATGGGATAAAGAGTGTTTGTCCTTGTTTCACTGTGCATTTGTAACATTTATCCACTTGGTCAGCAAAAAACATCTCACTATTATTGGCTGCTGACTGCCAGCGTTCATAAAGAGAAATATTTGCAGAAGTTGGCTTGATAAGATAAAATATTTTTTCTCCCTGAAATAGAAAGAACATTTTTGCTGCCAAATCAGGTGAAACGATACTGTATGCTTTTTGAAATCTTTCTGACCCAGCAGCATCCAAAGAACATTTGGGGAGGAACATTCTTTTTAGTGGCTTCAGAACTACCTTCCATTTGGTCCCTTCTCTGCCTTTCTTTAGCCAGGTGATCTGAGCTGTATCTTTAGCTCAGGATTTTTAGAATAATAACTAATTTTATCACTAATTTATATTTTTAGTTGACTGTGTGTATTTTATTGTTGCTGGCCAACTTGGATGCTGTTTATGGAAAGGCAGTGTATATATTTAGCTACTAAAGGAATAAGCAAATTGGATGCTATTTAAACCAATTCTCCTCAGGGTGACATGGGGGACCAGCAATTAATTTCTTCCAATACCGCATTTGTATCCAGTGGAATAATTGTTTTGTTCTTTCCTGGAAACTTGTCATGGACCAGCAGCCAATGGCTCAGAGACCAGCATTGGTCCAGGGGACATCACTTTCCGTAGCACTGTTTTAAACAAAAAATAACATATGCCTCTTCTATTTTGCATATCATCAACACTGGCTAATGTAAACTATAGCTCAGATTTCTTACATCTTCAGTTCTAATTTTCATACAGTAAAAGGAGCTGTCCACTTTAGGCATGACTCTGCTCCCACAGTAATTGCACAAACATATACTTACAGGTTGTAGAGACAGGCATACCTATTAAAACTAGAACTATGGTTATATGCAAAGTCCATTGTTCTTGGTTATACTGTACATATTCTTCAGGGACGAATGAAAAGATCACAGAAGTATAAGCCTTGTAGTAAAATTGATCATATCACTTGGCCAAGACAGCAGTAGAGGCTGGTGACTTCCATGTCAATGGACTACATTGAGCACCAGTCTGAATTCCAAAGGTTATGACTAAGGTACTGAAGGTTCAGCACTTTGGACAGCTCTTTTAAACATGGGACAGAAAAACTGGCATGGAAGCCACCACACAATTCTGATCCAGTGAGGGAAATATGGTACAAGCCTGGTATTCTGCTCCTGAAGCTATTCCCAT
>CM034703.1:272230591-272254498 GCA_020142125.1 Phrynosoma platyrhinos
TGTTGTTGTTGTTGTTGTTAACTGTCCTCCAGTTGATCTCAACCCATGACAACTGTACTGACCCATATATAAGACGACCCCAGGTTTTAGGGTCAATTTTTGGGCATAAATTTCTTAATGTATAGTTGAGTATATACGATAGTTTTCTTGATTCTTAATTTTACAGCTCTTAACATACCTGAAATATTGGAAAGTTTTCTCAAACACTCATTTGAATGTGCTTCTGTCAGCAATACTTGACAGTCAATGCAAGAGAATTCCATTTCAGAGCCAGGTATGTGTAAATGCAGATGGATGGATTGAAACTGTGGCCTGTGCTTTGTTATCTTTCTATAGATACTCACAGGAAGAATTAATTTGCCTATTTATTGCTGTGTCATCCAGAACACTCATCTAGTGATTCTGAGAATTTTCTCCTTGAGGATCAGAATTCTGCAGTTATGCTTAAAAAAGAATTAAGCAGTTGCTATCAAAATATAGGCCACAAGCAAATCCTGAGTTTTAAATTGTATAATTCAGGGGTAGGCAACCTTTCCCCCTTTAAGGGGCGAGGGACTTCAGCTCCCAGAATCCCAGGAGCTATTGGCCAACATGGGACTATTGGCCAACATAGCTGAGGCTTCTGGGAGCTGAAGTCCCTCGGCCCTTAAAGGGGAAAGGTTGTCTACCCCTGGTATAATTCATGCTTAAATGAACTCAGTGATTTTATATGCTTGTCAAGGATTTATGATTTCAGTACCTGTTATACTTGTTTGATATATGCTTGTTGCACTTTCAGTATCTTTACATGTTGGTCATGTGAAATGAAATCAGTGATTTTATATGTGTGCCAAAGCCCTTCCATTTCAGTACCAGAGAGTAATTTGTCATATATCATTGCTTTAGCAACAGTATTAGTACATAGGTTTTTTGTGGGTTTTTTTTCGGGCTGTGTGGCCATGTTCTAGAAGAGTTTCTTTCTAGGATGCCGGCCATGAAAGCCTACGACTTCACAGTATTAGTACAGGTTTTATACTGGTTATGTTTGCTCGTATGTACCGCAATTGTTAATATTGCAATGGCCATTGGCCTGAGGTAAATAAAATTTAATTGGGCATTATAGAAGTTTTGGGAAGTATTAGCAAAATAGCTGCACAGACCACATACTAAAAAACAAAACAAAAACTAATTAAAGACCTATATGTATTTTTATGAAATGTCAACTCCTCATTTTATCAGTAGAGCTGACATGGAAACTGAAGATGGCCCTGTAAAAAGGTCTACAATAATGTTTGTTTTAAAAAGATGAATAAAGCATCTTACTTTCAGGACATGATACCAGGCTGAGGCTCCACCGGAGTCTATGTGAAAATCTGTATAGCTGTCCTTCACACAGATCAGGCAGTATTTGGTCACTTTGGGTTTTGCCAGCAAAGCATCATCAGGCCAGTAATTGTGTACCCAAGAGAGTTTCTTGACTATATCAGGAGATTCTACAAAACTGGACATTCTGTTTAAAGATAAAACAAAATGAAAAATGTATGGATTAGTATAAAACATACTGCCAGAGCTCATCTCAACTGACACATTCCAGGGCTAGTTTCACAACATGTCATGACACTTGACAAATAATGCAAGAAATGAGAGAGCATTTGAAAAGACATCTTCAGGGTTTATGAACACTCCCTCTATTCTTGATAAGCAGTCTGTGATGTTCATTGCTTATGTAGCCAAAAGAGCATCAAAACTGTGCCTGTTCCTTGAGATGTCAGATCTGGCCACCATAGTTACATGCCTTAGTTACATCATGTTTGGACTACTGTAACATGCTCTATTTGGGGCTGCCTTTGAAGAGTGTTCGGAAACTTTAGCAGATCCAAACAAAGAGCTGCAGCCAGACTGTTAACTGGAGCAGGTTACAGAGACCATACTATTCCCCTATTGAAACAGCTTCACTGGATTCCAGTTTGTTTCCAGACACAATCAAGGCGCTGGTTATAACTTATAAGGCTCTATATGGATCAGGTCCAGGCCATCTGATGGACCATATTTCCATGTATGAGCCAGTCTGGGCACTGAGATCAGCAGAACAGGCCCTTCTCTCAGTCCCATCACCACTGCAAGCCTGGTTGGTGGGGATGCAAAAGAGGGCCTTCTTGGTAGCTGCCTCTAGACTCTGGAACTGCTTTCCTAAGGCAGTCAGAATGACCCTCTCCTTCTGTCAGCAGGCTAAAACCTTTTTTTTTATTTTGACAGGCTTTTGAAACAGAAAGGAGTGCTATATTGCTTTGAATTGAATTGTTTTAATAGCTTTTTATATTTTTCAATTGCATTTTATTCTTTGTAATAGGATACTCTGTATACTTACTATGAAAAATTTAATTCTATTTTAATGTTCACTTTTTGTATTTTTTTAAACAAATAAACATCATCACTGTCGTCCACACACAACCAGAGATGTTCTACTGCACATAGCAGGGTAGCACCTATTGTGGGAGGGGATCCTAGGAAGAGTCTATATTCAGTGACCTTGAGGAGCAAGATATCATTAGGAACACAGGAAGCTGCTGTATATTGAGGCAGAAGTCAGAGGCCAGATTATTGAGTTATCAACTCTATGCCCTGCTTTAAACTTTAAAGCTTTAAAAATTCACCCAAATATCATATATAGAGGGTAAGATATCATATGAAGTTTAATGTAGGTAATTAGAGTTGTGAGAATGTGTGTCAGCAGAACTTTTAAGTCTGGGATGAAGGGCCAATACTGTGAAATGTAAATAAGATAAGGAAAATACCCGCACATTTGAAGCATTTGTGCCTGTACTCAAGAAGTGGGGGACAATAGTAGATCTGGAAGGATGGCAAACCAGGATATGTATCCTAGCTGGGATCAGGAGGCTTATAGGGGCATCTACATTACCTTAAATCTGTATTTCATTTGCATAAGAGCTAGTATACACCTCCATCATCAGTTAATTTGATTGGTCACCTAATTAGCTCAGTAGGAATAATGACAAAAGAAAAAGAACCTGAGACCTAGCTTTTATCAGGCTGCTTTCTACATGCCTCCAGTGCAGAAGACAATGTTTTGATAAACAGTGTCATACATTCCCAGTAGCTCTGCTCCCCTAAAATTCTGATTTATGGTAGTACAAGTAAGGTTATATTAAGAATAGATACACTTATGTTGCAATGAATGCTGTTAAGATTTAACAAGGAGACTAATCCTTAAATGCCTGCATTAGACAGAAGTCTGTTAGAAATGTGTCATTCCTCAAATAGATGAGAAAGTATAACTGAATGGATTATAGGCAGAGGGGTGAAACACATGGGCAAAATAAAGTGGATTCTAGTCACTTTGAAGGCAGAGGATTTAGACAACACATAAGGAGAATGCAATTGTGAAGCAAAATGAAGCCATGCTCCAGGACTAGAAACCAGAACAAAAAGAAGCTGGGATTCTCCGTCTCAAGGCAGAAAATAAGCATTTTTGCACCAGCATATAAACGGCCCAGTGAAAGCAAAAATGCAGTTGCCAACAATGCTACGGATGTAATTACAACATACACAAACCAGACAGTCCAACTGGGAGGGGGCATGGGGTGAAGGGGGCACATATGGGGGCCCTCCATGATTGTCAATGGGCACACTGATGCACCGATGCCCTGTACAGGTGGCACATTGTAGGTGTGACTGTGTGGCTGATCATCTGGCGAGGAAGAAGGAGGTAATTGGAGGTCACAGGCAGTGTGTTTGTGCAATGGTGTGTATGCATAGTGAACAGGTGACAAAAAAACCTCCCATAAAGCACAGCTTGACACCATGCAATGAGGACAGCTTGTGGGTGTTTGGGCCACCATTAGTGTAGGCAGTGCAGACAGTAAAGTTCTGGCCCACTTTCATGGAGCCACTTTTTCCTGCCTGTCTGCTCTGGCCCTAAGTTATATTATTAAAAGGGTTAAGGATAAAGGGGCACAGGTCTGTAAATGTATATGTAACAGCCTTTAGGAAATGTCTGGATAATGCCTTCGCAGACACTATGGAAAACTATGGAAAGTGTGAAGAACCTGATGACTATGCTGATGGTGGGTAAAAGCCTATGTTAAATGGTTTATTGCAGGGGTAGGCAACCTTTCCCCTTTAAGGGCCAAGGGACTTCAGCTCCCAGAAGCCTCAGCCATGTTGGCCAATAGTCCCATGTTGGCCAATAGCTCCTGGGATTCTGGGAGCTGAAGTCCCTCGGCCCTTAAAGGGGAAAGGTTGCCTACCCCTTATTTATTGGTTACCAAGCCTGTTAAAGAACTGAACAGAGAGATAAAATTTCAGTCCCTGTGAAAGTCCTGATGAATAAGTAACAGTTTGATGATCCTAAGATGGAATAACTGAACTTGTGATGCCTCACATGCAACGTAATGGAGTATAATGAAGCTTAAGTGCCCAGTGTCTGTGTTTCATGCTAAGAAGAATGTATAAGTGTATATCTATAAATACTTATAATAAATAGCCTAAGAGACTACTAAAAGCACCTGCTCAATTCTCATATAAATATCCTGAGTTAACACAGCCCATCTGGTTTAACCACCATCATGAGTTGGACACTTAGGTGACCAGGAGTTAATAAAGGTGACCCAAAGACAGAATCCACAATTAGCTGATAAATGACAAGGACCCTTAGTTCCTCACTCTAAAAGGCAGAGGTGAGGAAAACATGTCTAGATCACTGATATATCTAGACCATTATTGGCACCTCTAAACCCAGCAGTAATGATTCTCCAGGGTTTCAGGCAGGATTCTTTTCCAGGCCTGTCTGGAGTTCCATGGTTTTAACTAGTGGTCTTACACCAAACAAGTCTGGTTTTCCAAAATCAGATGAGAATGAGTATGTTCAGGTTAGTCTGGTGGCATTATTGGCAAAGTGGTTGGATCTGAATCTGTGGGCAGAGGTAGTACTCTTATCTTGATATAACTTCTGGGTAATCCAAAAATAGCACATAGAGTGAAATATATCAGTCATCAAAACCACCAGGAACAGACCACTGACACTTAAAAGATTAAACATAACCTTATTTGTGTAACAGTTCAGCACAGCAAACAAGTATCCTACACCTGTAAAACCAGGTGGCTGTTTTAAATGGCTATAGTTTTAAACTATTTTAGTCTGTTCTTAAATGTTTTTATTTATCTATTAAAGGTTTTTATTTATCTATTTAATGTTTTAATAATAATAATAATAAATTTTATTTATATACCGCCCGGTGGCGAGCCAATCTAGGCGATTTACAAGGCTAAAATACATACAACTTAAAATAAGTCCCTCCCCCCTTAAAAATCAATTAAACTAGATATCAGTTAAAATCAACTAACAATTCAATTTGACAATAAAACAAGTAAGCATACAAACCAATAAAACCCCTGTGACTTTAGTTCTAAAAAGGGGCTGAGAAGGCAATCATGAGGAGGGGAAAGGATCCCAAGGTCCGAGAGTCCCGAGGCCGGGTATTTTTAGTCTGGAAAGGCCTGCCGGAAGAGATCCGTCTTGACACCCTTTAAAGCTGTCAAGACGGATCTTAAATGCTTTTAGCCATCACATATCACCACCATGCTGGGTTGAGATACTTTGAATTTTAAAAAAATGAATAACATAAGTATCTGATATTTTCAGCTCTATTCTGTCTGTTCTGTTTTGGCTCTTACCCCATCATTCTTTTGTTGTAAACCTAATGAGGACACCAAGTTTGAATGCTTAATGACTACTGGAGCAGGAAAGTGGAAATTCAGAGAGACTGGAATGAAGCATCTGGAATTCTCAACAAAAATACAACACATTCCAACATTTTCTTGCAGGTACCACTTGTTTACACAAATCTGAGAAAGATATTCAGGAGTAGCTGTGTTGGCCAGGGAAGTCACCTTCTGTTGCTAATGGAGTTGAAATTTTATTACCTGTCTTTTATTGCCCTTTGTCTCTGGTCCCCACATGGCCAATAAGGAGAATGACCTCTGCCTGCATTGAAATCCCTCTAGGATAACCAAACTACAACACAAACAACATCTGAAAGAAAATGTAGTCCTGAGACTCTACCATCATCATCTTTCTTCTCCTGTATGATTTTTTTAACACCATTTGCCTGATGAAGCCAGTGAACTTGAAATCTTGCATGATTTATTCTATGGCAATAAAGAGATCATTCTTCTGTGTATTTCAAATATGAGAAGAATTCTCTTAGAATGCAATCATGAGCAAGCATCAATAGAACTTACTTCTGAGTATACCTCTGTTACACTGGACTGTTAGTGCAACTAGGTTTCTACATTGGGGTGGGCAACTTTCCAAGGACCAAAGGCTGCACACAAATCTTGGGCAGTTGTACCTACTCCCACCCCAATGTGTGTGCTTTTAACTGAAAAGGCCCTTCGAGTCCTCTAAAGTCCCAGAGCAACAGAAAGGTTGGAAATGAATTAAACAAATTAATTCAGGGGACAAACAGGCTGTCCAAAAAGGACATATTGGGGCCACCCGGGAGCCACCACAAACAGACACTCATGGCTCCAATCTGCCAGAGCCAGCCCAAATAAGACCAGAGAAGATCTGCTTCTTTTGGGGCCAGTAAAGGGCAACCCCAGGGCAGCTTCTGTGCGCTTTAGGTGCATGCAGCATCAAAATGCCACACCCCCAGAGCTGCTTGAAGTTGGCTGGGCGTCTTCAGGGTATGCAACATCAAAATGCCATGCCCCCAAGCCACTCAGAAGCCAGCTTTTCTGGGCCATCTGTTTGGCCCCTTAGTTCACTGTGTTTGGGGGCCTAAAGACATATTTTAGGCCTTGGAAGGGCCTTGGAAGGGGCTTTTCTCAAAACTGGTAGTCATTTACAAAAGGATTTCATAACATAGCATATCAAAATTCCTCATACCATACCAAAATTGCCTCCCCCCCCCACAACCCTAAAGGCTTGTTTCATTAAAAGCTGGTGTGGGGAACTAGTGGCCCTGGACCACTGCATTCGGTTTATGGGTCCTACTTTATCTACCGCAGTCCTGAATGAAAATGATCATAAAAATTACAATCCAAAATCCAAACTGTTTTGCCAAAATAATTACTATCCAAAAATCATATGTAAATGTAGGCCCCAAGAAACTATACTGTTAGTTTTCTGAATAGTTATTTATACAATGCCCTGAAAACGTAGCAGCTTGTTTAGAAAGGTATTTTTACATTTGTTCTTATATTTACCTTTTGTGCAAGACCATACATCTAAAATGCTCCCTTATGGTACACAGCACTCATGCTCTATGCTCTATATCAGGATGGAGCTTTGGAGGCTGTTAACATGTCATGCTCTTTCTTTAAAAATACATTAATTGCTAGCTGTTGATTACATCAGCAGCATGTAATGATAACTCCAAACATTCTTAAGAATAAAATGCCTCCTGTCATTATTGCTTCTCCCGAAGAACACAACCATAAAATTATCTACTGAAATATACCTACAATCACAGTGATTTTAAATTGCTTTTGATCCATTTGTGCACAAAGAAGGGGTTACATTATTAAAACAATAAATACTGCCTAGAGAGCTATGGATACTACCAAAAAGAAAAAATGATCTCGCAATTATGCTACAGCCTTTCTATAATCTGCATTATCACTTCTTTCTCTTGTCCAATAAGATGGAATTCTCCTCTAAAACAAGCATTGTTCATTTTATTTGTGCCAAAGCTCATCATTTTTTCTGTTTATAAAGGAGCCTCCTTCTTCCTTATACTATTAATATTTTCATGTGTATGTAGATTACCCAGAAATCCTACAAGAAAAAAGAAGTTTACATTATATGGTTCAGCTAATCATAAATTCATTGCTCCCCACCATAAGTGAAATTCTCCAGAACAAAATTTCAGCATATGGATGTTGAATTTAAATAATTTGTCTCAAAGAACTTTAATTGTCTTAAACCCTAATCATATATGTGACCGGAAAATATGGTTTTTCAGATTGATGGCCTGTGGCAAATGCATTGTTTCATTACAAAAAGAAAAGATGAAGGAAGAAGGTGCTTTGTAGCATCTTTAAGATAACAGATTTATTTTAGCATGAACTCTCCTGGATTACAATGTATTTCTTCAGATCCATTGATGGAATACAATATTCAGGGCTCAGGTATCATCCATGCACAGTTAGATGGTTGTGAGAATGGGATCAGGGTGAAATGGGATACTGAAAAAGTCAATTCTATCACTGGCCATGCACCTTCAAGGCCTAGTTTGGCATGAAAATCATGATCTTCAAGGCCTAATTTAGTATGACAACATAAACAAATACAGAGATTGCTAGGCTGTTAGGATATTAATTATCTCTGTCATATTAAGACAATACATTCTGATTTAATGAAAGGCAGCTCCACTGAAGACAGTCTTTTCTTGAAGAGGAAAAATGTCTTGTTTATATACATGACTGTAATGAAAACAAGTCCATTAATACATTTAGTGTGCCAAGAAACCATTGTACTTGTTGTGTGCCTTCAAGTTATTTCTGATTTATGGCAACCACAAGGTGAACCTACCATGGAGTTTTCTTGGCAAGATTTGTTCAGAGGTTTGCCATTGTCTCCCCCTGAAGCTGAGAGTGTGTGCCTTGCCCAAGGCCACCCAGCGGGTTTCATTGTTGAGTGGGCAATCAAATCCTGATCTTTAGAGTCACAGTCCAACACTCAAGGCAGTATTTATTGTTTTAATAATGTAACCCATTCTTTGTGTACAAATGGATCAAAGGCAATTTCAAATCACTGTGATTGAAGGTATATTTCAGTAGATAATTTTATGGTTGTGTTCTTCGGGAGAAGCAATAATGACAGGAGGCATTTTATTCTTAAGAATGTTTGGAGTTATCATTACATGCTGCTGATGTAATCAACAGCTAGCAATTAATGTATCTTTAAGAAAGAGCATGTTAACAGGCTCCAAACCACTACACCACACTGGCTCTCTAAGCCATTATCTCTGCTCAAACTTTTGCTAATAGATTGGAATGTATTAATGTATCTTAATCCACATATCCCTTACATCTTACCTTGTATCTGAAAATTCCAAATTAATTACATTAAGGACTCGTTTCCTATTAGTGCTGTAATAATAATCAACAAATTCCTTTAGCTTCATCTTGCAGTCTTTCTGCTTGGTGACATCAGTAACATCCACACTCCTTTCTGGTCCTGAAAAATAAAGGAAGAAAAACATTGAAGAAACCAGTAATGTCAAATTGGATCCCATCAAAGTTCTGGGGTGTGGTAAAGCTCAGAGTGCACCTTTTATATCCTCTTTTTTGTCCAATAAACTCAGGGTGACTCTCCTTCTTATTCATCCTCACAGCTGTGTGGGATAGATCAGACTCAGCCAAAGAAAGTTAAGAAAATTCCTCATTTGCCTCGAAGACAATTTCATTGTCCAAAAGATGGAAGAGGCAACAAGGGGATCAGCTATTTTAGATCTGATCCTAACCAACAGAGATGACCTGATAAATGGGGTGCAGGTGGTGGGAACCTTAGGTGGGAGAGATCATATTCTCCTGGAGCTTCTTATACAGTGGAAAGGAAAAGCCAGGCACAGTCAGACACTCATTCTAGACTTTAGGAGAGCTGATTTCAATAAACTTAGGGAAACACTGGGAGTGATCCCATCGTCATGAATACTAAAAGAGAAGGGAGTTCAGGATGGATGGGAGTTTCTCAAAAGGGAGATACTGAAGACTATTCCAATGAGAAGGAAAAATGGGAGGTATCTCAAGAAACTGGGTTGGACGACTAAAGAACTTTCAGTTGAACTAAGTTTTAAATGCGAGATGTATAAGAAAAGGGCTGAAATCACTAAATAGGAATTCAAACAAATAGCTAGCACATGTAGAGGTAAAGCCAGGAAAGCTAAAGCGCAGAATGAGCTCAGGCTTGCTAGAGAGGTTAAGAACAATAAAAAAAGGCTTTTGGGGATATGTCCATAGCAAAAGAAAGAAGAAAGAAATGGTAGAGCCACTGCACAGAGAAGAAATTCTAACAGGGAACAGAGAGAAGGCAGAACTACTCAACACCCTCTTTGCCTCAGTCTTCTCACAAAAGGAAAAGGGTGGTCAACCTGAGGAAAATGGAGCAGAGGACACAACAGGGGGAAATGGAACACAGAATAAGTAGAAGTATACAGGAATACCTGGTTAATCTAAATGAATTTAAGTCTCCAGGACCAAATGAACTGGATATCCAAGGATATTAAAAGAACTGGCAAATGTAATCTCAGATCGACTGGCAATAATCTTTGAGAACTCTTGGAGGAGAAGTCCGAGCAGAATGGAAGAGGGCAAACATTGTTCTCATCTTCAAAAAGCAGAAAAAAGAGGATCCCAACAACTATCATCTAGTTAGTCTGACATCAATACTGGGAAAGATTCTGGAACAGCTCATTAAACAGAGGGTCTGTGAACATTTAGACACTAAAAGTCTAGTGTCTTTTCTGAAAAACAAGTCATGCCAGACTAATCTGGTCTCTTTTTTTATAAAATTACCAGCTTGCTATATGAAGGGAATGTGGTAGACATAGCATATCTTGATTTCAGTAAGGCTTTTGACAAGATCCCCCATGATATTCTTGGAAACAAGATAGTAAAAATGTGGGCTAGATAATGCAACTGTTAGGTGGATTAGTAATTGGTTGACTGACTGAAGCCAAGCGAGCATGTCCAGAGGACTAAAATGGTTAGGGGTCTGAAAACCATGCTCTATGAGGAATGACTTAGGGAGCTGGGTGTGTTTAGCCTAGAGAAGAGAGAGTTAAAAGGTGATATGATAGCCCTGTTTAAATATTTGAAGGGATGTCATATCGAGGAGGGAACAAGCTTGTTTTCTGCTGCTCCAGAGACAATGAATGCAAGCTCCAGGAAAAGAGATTCCACCTCAACATTAGGAGGAACTTCCTGACAGTAAGAGCTGTTCGACAGTGGAACACACTCCCTCAGAGTGTGGTGGTGTCTCCTTCTTTGGAGGTTTTTAAACAGAGCCTGATGTCCATCTGTCGAGGATGCTTTGATTTTGAGTTCTTGTATGGCAGAGGATTGGACTGGATGGCCCCTGTGGTCTTTACCAGCTCTATGATTCTATGAGACTGAGTAAAAGTGACTGGCTCAAGTCAATTCATGAGTTTCAAGGCTCTGTGGGGGCTAGCACCTGCATCTCTCAAGTCTCAGGCTAAGACTTTTAAGTGATGATGGGCAACACATAGCTGTACGTACATGCTACTTCCCCTTGTCATTTTTGCAGTGTGAGGGAAGCCATGCCCACTGCCCCTCAGACCCTGCCACTGATTTTGATGTTGCAATGGAAAAAGATTTAAAGTAAACAACAACAATGCACATATTTTCTACATTTCTTATTTATAAGTGAAATCAATTTTTCACCCTTTAAAATTTCCATTGGAAATAAAGTATATGGGCCAAGTGCTCTTTGATTTAAAGGTTAGCAAATACTTTTCCCACTTCTACCCTTGTTGTTGTTGTGTGCCTTCAAATAATTTCTGATTTATGGTGATCCTAAGGTGAACCTATCATGGAGTTTTATTGGCAAGATTTGTTCAGAGGGAGTTTGCCATTCCCCTCCTCTGAGGCTGAGAGAGTGTGACTTGCCCAAGATGACCCAGTGAATTTCATGGCTGAGCAGGGAATTGAACTCTGGTCTTCAGAGTCATGGTCCAACACTGAAATCACTGTGCCACACTATTCACATAGAAAGCAAAGCAAGCCCCTTAAATTGTTCTAACTTTCCAGCCAAGTATGGTCTCTGATATGGAACAGTTAATGACAGTGTCTGAAACATTATCAGTGCTATATAAATATTCTCTGATGTTAATGATTTCCTTCACCTTGGCTCATCACTAACCAAAATGGAGACTTTAGTCAAGAAATTAGCACAAGGCTTAGACTTGGAAGGGTAGCCATGAATGGAACTAGATATGATCCTAAAGTGTAAGGACATGGCATTAAATACCAAAGTCAGAATCATTCAGGCCATAGTATTTCCACTTTCTATATTTGGGTCTGAAAGCTGGGCAGTGAAAAAACACTGATGAGAAGAAAATCAACATTTGAAATATTGTTCTAGAGAAGAATTCTGTGGGTACCTATGGACTGCTCAGAAGAAAAATAAAGAAAAATCTAGAGAAGTGAAGATGACTAAACTGAGAATGCCATACTTTGGACATATTATGAGACAGCGTGACTCACTGGAAAAGACAAGAAGACTTGATAAAGTACAAGGCAGAGAGAAGAACTGTTGGATTGGTTCAATAAAGGATGCCATAGGTCTGAGTTTGCAAGACCTGAGCAGGGTTGCAGATGACCATATGGTTGCCATAAGCTAAAGTCAACTTGACAGCAAATAATAAACTCTATGGTCTTCTGTGATAGCCACCTTCAATCCCAGCCATGGGAGAAGGTCAGGGTATAAATCAAACACACAAATGATAGACACCCTCTTTGGGGACTATCAATGTCTGACAAAGATTAGACAAATATCTAGACAGGAGAAATGAGAAAACAATGGTTGTAATTGCCAAAAAGGAAAGCTGTCTGGACTCTGGACAAGCCAGATTTAGTTCCTCAGCAATGATTCAGTAAAACTGTACAACTCCCAAATCATTTAAAATGTTAGGCTGTCCTGAGCTAGAATATTAATGAACATTCAGAAGGAAAGAATATTATTTCCCATGCCTTTATGTATTGTTTAGTCCATTTCCTCACTATTATGTAGTTTCTTTTTTGTCCCTTGTGTCATTTATAAATGCTCTGAAATCACCTCCTCAGCCTTCAAAGCACTCAGAGCAATATACAAATAGGTGTACATATACCATCATCCAACAGATTCCAGCAGCAACTTTCGAAATAAATCTGTTCACTCTTCCAGAAAAACAGGTGAACAGATAATGCCAACTTCAGCTCAGCATTCTGTGACATGTGTGATGTATAAATGTAGGAAGAATATAAAAGAGCAGTAACCTTAATAGTGGAAGCTGCAATTTTGTAGGGAAAAACAGAATTCTGTTGGAAAATGCCAAGGCAATTACATCTTCCCTCTCATTTATAATTCACAAACCCCTTCCCCCCCACCTTTACGATCATACTGGCTAGTTTAATATAGCAAGCTATGTTCCAGAATTGTGTAACCTATCACTAGTTGTGTCCTCTGAGTACCAATTGCTGTACCTGACCCAAAAGGTATGACTTATACAGACACTACAAAATGCCACAGCCAATTGCAGAGCAGGGTTCATAGGCTGTCACAGTAGGTCAGATTACCAGTCTGTTTCGCTTTCTGACTCTTTTTTAGAGCACTGCTTGAAATGGATGGGACAAATTCAGCTCTAAGGCAGAGAAGGAGCCAGCAGATGTTATAGTGTACTCAGGTCATGCAATAAAATCTGTGAAGGGAAACAGATGAAGAAGAGGGGGGGAAACACTCCTCCTAGGAACGAAGAGGTTGAGAGCTTCTGTAAGATTATTTTGGAGAGTGGAAATGGTGCTGAAAATTAGTGATGTGATTTTAAAACACTCATCTTCATAGAACTCATGATGATATACAACTATTGAGGCCCAGAAGATATTCAAATACTATACAAACATAATTAAATATATATAGATTAGGGAGTAATAAACCTCATTTTAGGAAGTAGTCAACCTCAGACTGATAACATACAGAAAGGGCAGATTGAGTCTAAGAAGCTAAGAAATAAGGAACTACAGGTTAAATATCCCTTATCTGAAATGTTTGAGACCAGATGTGTTTTGGATTTCAGATTTTTTTAAATTTTTTTTTAATACCTGTATTTGCATATACATGAGATGTCATGCAGGTGAGACCTATCTGAACACAAAAGTATGTTTCATATACACCTTATATATATAGCCTAAAGATAACTTTACACAATATTTTAAATAATTTTGTGCATGAAACCAAGTTTGTGTACACTGAACTATTAGAAAGCAAAGGTGTCACTATCTCAGACACCCATGATGGGGGGGGGGGGGTATTTCAGATAAGGGAGGCTCAACCTGTACTATAGTAGGGGGGAAAGGGGGGGGGAAAGATCAGCAGTGAAAACTGTCTTCAAAGAAAGGAAGGTTTGCCAATACCTAGCTTTGGAAAGTTACTTTTTAAAACTGTAGTTCCCAGAATCCCCCAACCAGCATGGCTACCATAATAGTCCATTAAACTAACTTACCAAGCTCTCCCCTAATGCAGTGGCAACTGATGGCTTCCATGACAATGGGATCATGAATCCTTTATGAGTTTTTGTCCAAATTTTAAAGGAGTGATCTGAAACTATTTGTTTTATAAGACTTGGCACCATGGATAGCTCCTTGGAGTTCAAACTAACCCCTGGAGAGCATTAATCACCCCAATGACATGGAAGCCACCTGTCATCGCTGCCCCAATATAGGTACCATAATACTTCCACCTCAGAGGAGTGATCCTTGCCAGATTTGGCTGCTTCCAATACTGCATGCTGGCTAGAATGATGGGTGTTGTAATCCATCACATCTGGAAAATGCCAAGTAAACCTGGCTGATAAAGAATTCCTCTTTAGTTTCCCTATATAAATTTCCATAGATTTAGGTTGATTGGGCTGTCTGCTAATCACATTTATTGCAGAAGCAACAGCACAGAAAATACATACCAACATAGTTTTCGACATCACTAACATAAAAAGTTGGTGCAGGAACAGATATGCCCAAGCCATCCTTCTTCGGAACAAGAATAGGCTCTGTGAATCCATTTTCTTCCAAGTACTCAACTGTTAGTTGGCTTCCAGTCACTTTTATTACCACATCTTCAGCACTAAACATTCAAATGACATTTCAAGTTGTGTCAACTACAAAATTATTTCACACCAAAGTTAATATTTTCTTTTTATTTGTCACTGATGGAAACAGCATGCAAATCACTCTCCTGCTCTCCACATTTAACATGTGATCCTTTGAATTCCTTGCTTTACTTAATCAGGCAGCCAGATGAACATAAGGGACTTCAAATAATATACTTAATTTCTGCTACACATGCTACACTGTACAACACTGCTGGCAGAAGAAGCTACCTGACATGCCCTATCAAATATTCAGGAACCCTGGAAACTATGTATCCCAGAATCCTTGACACAGTTAGCTATTTGAATGTTCTAGATGCCAGAGAGGAACAGTGGCCTCAAATAGAAGCTTCTCAGTTGCCATCCGAGCCATCATTGTTGCTATACCCCCCAGTTGTCTGAGGTAAATAGAAAGGGCAATGGGGCAGAAGAGAATTTCTGAGGGACCCATTGCCTTGAGTTTGAAAGAGTTTATTACATGAGCTGCTAAAAGCCTAAGAAAATAGTGATAGTGGTAAGTAGATTACACCTATCTGTTTCTTCATATATAATTGTATATTGCATTCAAGATCTAGGGTCTAATGTTAATCCTACTTAAGTCTGAAAGAAATCAATGTGATAAACTGAATGAGAAATCAATTCAATATGTTAAATGCACTAAATTGTCCATCGATTTCGGTAGCATGTAAACTCAGTTTCTCCAGATAAGTACAATGGAAACCAAATAAATAGTAGAAAAATGAGTTAATGTATACACTATACAATGCAATCTCCATATGCTGATATGTCTAATTATTTTGTGTATTATATTGACAAAATAGTAAAAACAAACAACTCAGTATTCATAATTTTGTTGCTCATTCAGTGCTTTCTCTTTGTTTAATGTTTATTAGACTAAATAATGTTTCATTTCATTAAAGCTGTGACCATTAATCTAGATAGGCAAACTAATTATGTCACAATTTAATCAATGCTTAATCATTAGAAGTGATTAGTACAATGGTATAATGTTAACACATCCTGTACATTATTTTACTTAGGTAATGTTAACTGCCGTATTTATGAATGGTAGTTTTCTTTTCCCACATGAAATATTATGTCAGGTAACACTGAAGTGCCACTCACATGTATATTGCAGATAAAACCCGTGTTTCAGGCTAGAGGATATCAAAATAACACTAGGAATATGTACGTGTTTTCTTTGGGTGACTAATTTTGAACAGAACATTCTGTTACAAAATTGTCCCTCATAATTGTACTGAAAGAACACAAATCACCAAGATAATTTTTCTCCCAAGGATTAAAACTCCAAAATAACAGGTTCCAGGGGAAAACAAAATAATTAAAAATACTAATGTGGAATAAGAAACTACCATGTTTTATCAGCATTTAAAGATATCTTGTAGCAGCTTTGAGACTAACTAAGCAAAAGAGGTTGAAGGCTTGGTCTAGTTTATCTGCTGCATCCACAAAAGCTTATGCTACAACTTCTTTCATTCAGTTAGTTTCAAAGGTGCTTCAAGATCCATTTGCATACTATATTTCAGACTAAGAACCCGAACAGATGGGCCAAATGAAGTGGCTTTGGGCCACTTTGGAGGTATGTTGTTTAAATGACACATGCATCCTAAGAGGCCAGAAGCTGCGCCAAAGCTGTGCTCTGGTCCTAAGGCCCTAACAGCTATGCCTTTGAATTCTACTGTTTTATGTAAAGAGTTCTGCAAATATGTTAAAGACTGTTGCTCAACAAAATTTAGCATTTATAATGTTGTGCATTTAGGCCACTACTTACAAGTGTGTTCTAAAAACAGGCACCTAGTGATAAATGAGGGTGTCAATCAAAACCAAATCTGTACAGATTGCCAAAACATTTTGAAATATGCTATTTACAAGCATATATTGCATATGTTGCATATATAAGCTACTTACTGCCTATTTAAAAGTGTATTAATATCTGTTTCTAACTAGATAATTGTGTATTGACTAGAAGTGGCATGAAAAGAAAATTGTAGCAATCTGATTGAACAAACATGTTTTTTACCATCTGTATATTTGAAGAACATCAGGGAAAATTAGATATGCAGATAACTAAGTCTTCTAAGCAGGCATGTTCTCGTAACCAAGAGTTTATTGGGGTATATATAATATGATGTCTCTTTCAAAAGAAGGTCATTACAAAGTATAGCTGATTGCCAGGGTAATTGCCTCCTCAATATAGGCATTTAAGAGCATCAAAATTCTCTCAGATAATGCATGACTGCCCTCTTCTGTGCTTCCTTTGAATTACATCTCAGTTTAAGGACACCAATGGCTTTTGTAGGACAACCAAGGAAGATATAAACAAAAGCAACCTATGCTGGAATAGGAAAAAAATCATGTATATTAGTTAATTATAACTAATTAACCACTCTCTAAATGTGGTGGATTATTTAAAAGTGTCCAGTATATAAATAATTTTCCTTTTACCACTGGAACTTAGTACAAATGGCAAGTCTGTATTTGAGTAATTCTTGTTTTCTTCTCAGATCCCTCTGGCTTCAAAAATTCCAGAGAGGGACTAAAGGTTTCTTTAGTGAAGATTCTTTTTAATTTTCTAACAACAATTAATTGTCTAACAACAATTATGGAGAACACACTGAGGAACTGCATTGTTCAATTTTTCCATTGTAAAGCTGTTTTGCTATCAGTTCCACTCAAGCCAAATATATTTTAGTCCATTTTATGTATTACATGAAAGCTCCATGTAGAATTGAAAGAGTTATAGAGATGTGCCATACCAGCCCTGACCAAGACATCCATGCATTGTGTATTTCTACAAGGTAAAAGTTTACAAGGCTGGAAGTCTATGTACATAGGCTTCCAGATGTTCAGGATCCCAGAATGCACAGAATGCATCAAGGCATTTCTTCATTCAGATGACCATACATCAATAGCATATGCAAAGGGAGTTGGCCAGCAGTCCAGTTCCACACCCTTTTATGTGGATAATCCATGGAAAAGGCTTTTCACTGGTCTGAAAGCAGGTGTTAATCAAGGAATGGAAGGGAATTTGCTTCCCACTACTTGGGTGCTTTGTCAAAATGCTGAGGAAAATGTGTGGGAACAGGAGGCAATGACTTTCCTAATCTCTCTGTGTCTCAGTTCTTCTGTAATGGAATCATTGGGATTATAGAAGTGCAGTAGCTGACAGCTACCAAGATTGTTTCATTCAGGGAAATGAGCTGTGGTTTAGGGTCCAACCCTTCAGTTTTTCTAATAGTTGCTTAGAATGCACTAAATGAGAATGCAAAAACCCAGAAAATTATTAGACAAACTGTCACCAGAGATTGCTTTGTGGTACTTCTGTCTTATGAAGTTCCACTTAAAATATAACTGGAGTGTTAAACTGTCCCATGCAAAGCACTATGACAAAGACTTTTGGGAGTCTTTAATAAGCAACTGCTTACTTATGACTTCTGCCTTTTGTTGCTTCCATTTCAGCTCAGTTTTAATGGGGAAGAGCATTCTTACTAGATCTAATTAGCGCCTGTGTGTTGCAATTAATTACTGGTTTGTTTGTTTGTTTTTCATTTTCTGTTACATAGACCTTTTTTGAGTGCTACTTTCTTGTAAGTAAAGAATATACATGGATCCTGGCTGTTGCTATGAATTGCTAGATAATTATATTGTGCTAATTATAATAGAATCTTGGTCATAGGGGTTCAGTATTGTTCAATGATTACATTAGGCATTATATTGCATAGAACATCTTTGATTGTCCTACTGATGTCAGGGTAAAGATTTCTTAATACCCACAAACAAGCCATTTTAATGTTGCTTATTGTGGAAAAGCAAATACTGTATGGCCCAAAATTTGACAACAAACAAGGTGCAAAACTCATTGGGGGTAGTACATTTCACAGTGTGCAGGAAATCACACAGAGGGCTATTAGCCTAAAGTCTGTTATATTGTTGGTTACATAAATCTAGATAGAAAACCTTCCAATTAAAAAAACAAAACAGCAATAGCACATTCAACACACATTCTTCTACTTCATACCATGGCTTAACAACAACAGTACAAACAGTGATATAACTGAACAACTCACCTCGGGAATGTTCGACTTCGGAGTTCCTTGATGAAGACCTGACTACCGTTTTGTACAGGTTTGACTTCCGTAGTTTGACCTGTGTCATGCTTGTGCCAATTTCTTTTCTTTTTCACTGCAAGAGAAATAATTAGATAAAATTATGCCTAATCTGGGATATAACTGTGATTGTGAGTTTGACAATAATCTTTTAGGAGACATGGTAACAACTTTAACATAGGAAGACAAGGTACAGTTGTATTCCAGTGAGAAGTCCTATATGTACATAGGTATTTGCATTTGTTTTTAAACCTTAGCACCATAGCCTGGATGTAGCACATAGAACTGTTTTAATCTGGTAACATGAAAGGCAATGAGCCATAAATTAACTACCAAATTATACAGCTTTCATAAAGTCATATGTAAACCCTGGATAAAATTTAGATTAATCAAGCTACACATAAAATCTCCACTGCATGGACAACTACAATCTGCAGTGTAGAATTATTATGGATATGACACTTTTCAAGGACTGATCCAGCACAAAATAGCATTGCTTTGGAAGAGTGGTGTGCTTTAGGTGAAGAACAATCCCAAAACCAATTGCACATGATATCTGAATCAAACTGACGCTCCTCTGCAGCAGTCCTATTCCAAATCTTTAGACTTCTGAAAAATCTGTTTGGATTCAGAAGGACACAGAGATACTGTATCTCAAAAAAAGTGATTCCCCCCTTCCCCCTCCCCCAGGTTCACCATATAAAGAAAACACAAGGGTGGAGGAGAGTGGGGTAGGAAATGAAGGGGTGTAGTTTTATGGGAAATGGTACTGAATAACAATACAAATTGGAAGGAACTGTTTTAAAAGTACTCCCCAATCCCAGTGTTTTGGAGAAAAGATACAGAAGGACTGTATCACAGGACTTTTCTGGTGCTCAGTATGCTTTAGTTGTTTTTTTCTCCAGAAGAAGGAACCTTAAAAGTGATCTTAAAAATCTGTGGGACATAGGAAGGTGTAGCACTGCATGCTTCTTTGGAACCTCCAAAGCACTCAAAAAAGGACATACACAAATATAAGGAAATGTGCATATGCCTCTACAAGACTCCAGACAAATACTGACAGAATTCTCACTGTTCAACTGCACAATTATCCAAGCTGCATTATATTATAGGAAACAGTGAATAATGAATATGGAGCAGTGAATCAACCCTTGTGAGCACAGACATGTTTTCAGAATTCTCTTGGGCAAAAACTCAGCACAAGGACCTGCACAGTTTTGCACAATGGTGTTACTTTTCTCACACAGCTTCTTCTGTAGAATTAGAAAGAGCATGTATATGAACGGAAGAGGCTTTAGCTTTAACTGTAAATATCAAATGCACCTCATCTTTTAAAAAAATTCATACAAAAGATATTTTGAGGAAATTTAAATAAGGGCAACCGTTTCTGAAAACATCGACAAATTATTAACAGCATCATCATCTGAACAGTTTTTGCTAAATCTAGAAATACTCGCAGACTGCAATCAGGTAGGACTGCCAGAAGTTAACCTCATATCAACAAGATTATGGAACTTAATTCAAACTGAGGCTGCAGCACACTCGGCATTCTTCATATTGCACCAAATGGTTTGCATCTGAGTGATGAAATGAACATCTTCTGAGAAAGAGAACTCTTTCCGTGCTGCCCAGTCATGTAGCTTTTGAGTATGCAGCCAGACATATGCACAGGAGACAGCCTAATTATAATCTGATTAAATGCACATCTACTATCGATTATTACTACTCTAAACGAGCATGTTTTCCTTGGCAGCAGAGTTTTGTCCTACAGAAAGGACTGATACAGGCACAAAAAGTTTCTATGTACATATTATCTGGTAACTATGAACTCTTTACCCATCTTGTTGCTACCATCATGTTGGTATCCTCAGTATCAACTTGTAAGCCATTTTGGGTCCCATACTGGGGGGAAAACAAGACAAATCAAATAAATACACAAACAGGGCTGACTTCTTCAGGGCTGTATTAAATATATAAGGAAGGAACACATTAATCCTCTTTTCCTCTGGTACTAGTTCCATCACATATGGAGGAAAACAATTGGGGGTGTCAAAATCCATGAAGGATATTTAGGTGTTTTAAACCATGGGTAGGAATCCCAAATCCCAAAGTCATAGGTATATTGAAGGTATCACATGTGGCGGGGGGGGGGGTCCTGTGTGACCTTTGCATTCTCTCATACTTCCACTGACCCTTGCAAAGCTATACCCATTAAAGTTTAGGCAACCACCTCTCCCAAATTGGCCAAATGTTTTGGCCAAAAAAAAATCACTTTCTGGGGCCCATTTTCATCCTAAAATGTTGTTTCAGGGGGCCCAACCCAATACAGTGACAAACTGTCCTGAAGGTCACTAAAGGCAAGGGAAGATCACCTCTGGAGAAAATGGCAGTCATGGTGGCAAGATGATGCCCACTTGGAGTCAGTAAGTGGTGAAAATGGCCTCTGAACTCAAACTTATGCCCACCCCAGTTTAAAATCCATTTCACAAAGACACCCTCCACATAGAGAGGATAGTAGAAATGTTAACAGGGGATGAAGGCTTTCATGGCCAGCATCCATAGTTTTCTGTGGCTTTTTTTCGGGCTGTGTGGCCAACTCTTCTAGAACTATGTCAACAGGGGAGTTTCGCTAACTAACATGCTTTCTCATATGTTTAGTAAACCACATCTTCCCACATTGCATAGATGAAACCCAGGAGAGCTTTGGATGAGCAGCATCAGAATGTGGTCAAAAGGGTATGGCTAGGCAACAAGAAGGCAAAAGTTATTAATGAGAAATAACAACCAAACTACATGTTTAAGCAAAGAGACTAGGAATTTATGTACTGAGTTTAGGAAAACCTGAAAAACTTTTTAAAAGCCAAATCAATAAGTACAATACTCTGCATATGTGCATGCACAGAATGATTAACAATAAATGTATTATACAAAACATTATTGTAACATCAAAGTATCTTTAACAGATCCTACTCAGAATTACAGCTTTTTCTCAGATACATGGTCACTGCATGAGCTCAACAGACTGCCCCCCCATGCCAGTGGCAATGCACATTATTATCAGGCCAAATCCCAGCTTCACTGTAACACTCATCTTCAGCAAATTGTACCCTCCTAGTCTAGCCACCTTTACAGTGTTGTTAGGATAAAAATGGGGGAGGGAAGGAAAAAAAAATATCCACTACTTTTAGTTCCAGCTAATAAATGTAATAAAATAGATGAAGAAAAAAAAGATACAATTGCAAAAAAACAATCTGTCATAAAGAAATCCATGCATTCACATGGCCTTTTAAAATGTTCCTCTTAGGCTACAATCCTGTACATGTTTACACAGGAGTAAATCCCACTGAATTCACTGGGTCTTCTGAATGATACATGATCCATATTTGGTTAATAAACCAAAAGGAAAGGGGTGAAGAAAACCAGAAAAACTGATTGTCAGTGTATAACCTTTATGGAAATCTCAAAAAAGAGACAGAACTGAAGGCAAGAAAAAAATCCAATCCTACTTTAGGGAAATTAGAGAAGGTGAGGGGATGTAAAATCCATTAAAGGGGAAAACTGTATGTCAGTGAAAGAAAGATTGAGAAACAGTATGGTGCTCAGTTCTGGGAGTATTTTGATTCACAGGGATGGCTTTAAGGAAAGCCCCTCTTAGTACACAGCTGTGTTTACTCTTTTTGCTTATGAAAAGAAGCAACTTGTGGTCACACAGGAGTATTTCAGACTTCAAGGTCTGTGGCACATCTTCATGTTCTGCACTGGCAAGACTCCACTGCCTCCTCTCCCCTACTTTATTCTGCAGGATTCACAGTTCTTAACTGTTGGCTGCAAAGCCAGAATTGAAATCTGATGGAAAGTGGCTGTTTAGGGGTGGAAAGGAGGGCAGAATCTGGTGCTCCTTAAAACAAACTGGGGAAAAAATCAAGGATGTGACAGGTGTGCCTTTCCTGGCTGATCAGTGACTGTTGGCGGCTATGGTAAATACTATGGTTGCCACATTAAAAATGGGAGAGGTTAACCTTAATGGTATAGCAGAGGCAATTCACCAGGTTGCTTCTCACCCAACCAGATAATAAGCAACATCTGCTGAAATTCCATCTCATTACTGTGTATCTTCTAGTCATTTCTGACTTATAGTGACCTTAAAGTGAACCTATCACAGGGTTTTCTTGGCCAGATTTGTTTAGATAAGATTTGACTTTGCCTCCCTCCGAAGCTCAGAGTGTGACTTGCCCAAGGTCATTCACTGGGTTTCCATGACTGAGCAAGGATACAAACCCTGTTCTCCCAATGTCCTATACCATGTTGTCTCTCTCCATCTTGTACACAACTATTAAAGCAGAGGTGAACAATGGTGGAAGGCTAGGAAGCTGAATTAGCCCCATTAGGAGACCTCAGAGGACCACACTCTGTACCGCACCCAGTTGCACAAAACAAAACCAAGTTTTGCCCCCAAAGGTGCTCTAGGGGACAGGGGGGTATTCTCAGCATGTCTTGGACCTTCATGGGCCCCTAGAGGGCATATTGGGTCATTCAGAGGAGGAGATTTTTAAAAATAGCAAAACTTTGTTTTGATCCCTTGGGGAACCCCTCTTCCGTGGGGGACTCCACACCCCTAGAGATCACTTAGGGGCATTTTCAAGCAAAAAATGTTGTTTGACCCTGGGGAGGGGGGAAACACTCCTGGGGGCCATATGCAGCCCTCAGACTGCACTTTGTCCACCCCAGCATTAAACCCACAGGAACCATGTCTAATTTTTACTTTGGCAACCTTTGGAAACAGAGATTCATAAGAAGGCTTATATGATCCAAGGCAAGGAACTTCCAGCTTAAATATATATATATAATATATATGACACACAAAGATTTGAGAGATAATAGGAATAAGGATGTACATCCCTGCTTGCTTTAAT
>CM034703.1:272261387-272274729 GCA_020142125.1 Phrynosoma platyrhinos
AGAGATGGTTAAGAGGTGATATGATAACCCTGTTTAAATATTTGAAGGATTTCATATTGAGGAGGGAGCTAGCTTGTTTTCTGTTGCTGCAGAGAACAGGACCCAGAACAACGGATGCAAACTACAGGAAAAGAGATTCCATCTCATCATTAGGAGGAACTTCCTGACAGTAAGGGCTGCTCGACAATGAGACACACTCTTTCAGAGTGTGGTGGAGTCTCCTTCTTTGGAGGTCTTTAAACAGAGGCTGGATGGCCATCTGTTGGGGATGCTTTGATTTTCAGTTCCTGTATGGCAAGGGGTTGGACTGGATGGCCCTTGTAGTCTCTTCCAACTTGATTCTATGATTCCAGATGAGCAACCTGTCCTTCTCTGGTCTCTGTGACTCACAGAAATGGGAGACTAGCAAGCTAACCATAGGAGGTAGAAGTGCCATGCAAGACAAGAAAATAGCACTCTCCCTAGAGGACAAGATGACTTAACTGAGACTGCTATACTTTGGTCACATCATGAGAAGGCATGACTCATTAGGAAAAAATGATTCTAGGAAAGGTGAAAAGCAGTAGAAAGGAAGGCTGCATGCCAGATGGTTAGTCTAAATCATGAAGGCCTTGGGGCTGAGCCTGCAAGACTTGAGCAGAACAGTAGAGGATAGGCAATCTTGGAGATATCTCATTCACAGTTTGATTCAAATGCAGTTAACAACAACAAACACCTAATGGAAGATAGAGAGACCTTTATCAGACTGAGAGAGGAAAAACTCCAGGACATGATTGCTTTGTGCTTGAACTAGAGAGATTCCAGGAGAGGACAAAAAACAAAGAACTTCCATGTTAATATATAGGAACACTGAATAGCAGGCCTATGCACTTCAGCAATTATGTGTTGGAGCATATTAGGCAGAGAAGCTTAGAGAAATACCTTCCAGGTGGTTAGCCTGAGTGTCTGGGTGTCTCACCTGCCCATTGTGAACTGTGAGTAGGTCTGGACAATATGGCAGCTTGAGATGGTTGCCCCAAGGCAGGATATGGACCTCAGTCATGCCAGACTGCAGCCAACCTTTAGTCTTCTTCAGGAAGTTCTACCAGGAATGGGGTGAGTTTCTCCCATGACTGTTGTTGGTAAGTCCCCATCCAGACCTCATAAGTGGCAATTCTAAGAGAAAGGGCCATGATCAAATAAATATTCTGTGCTATAGTACCCATCTTATTGCCCTTTTTGTCAGATGGAGTAGCATGCTTCTTCTGATGTGACTAAGACTGTGCCACCTCAACAATGATCAAATTGGGCTTTGGGTGATGCAAGAGCCTATCTGATCCCTCCTCAATGAAACAATAGTAGATGGAATTGATGAAGGAAAGAGGAATTGCTTGCCACCTTCAGCAGAGATGGCAGCAGAGGAAGCAATACATGTGTAGGTACTTTTGCCTGAATTTGTATATACACAGGGTCAGACAGTTCAGCCTTTTGTTATTTCACCTCCAAATCCAATTTTTTTGCCATCTTCAACATTTGTTCCACAAAGGTCCTGACCTCAAAGGCCCAGTCAGGGAGGCTGAGTCATATTCACCCAGAACTGTAGGAAGGGTGTGCATCTGTGGAAGTTCCAATGAAGTGGAAGAGGAATATGAATCAGAGTCCTTTGATTTTGACAATTCCTGCATGAACCATTCTCCTGGGTATGCCGAGGAGTTCAGGCACATGGAGATGGTACCAATGTCTGACCCTATATACAGATTCAGACAAAAGTACCTATGCAAGCATGGGGGGGTCGAGGAGATGTTCAGGGTCCTGGAGATGGTACCTATGACTGGCTTTTAGGCAGCAGAGCAGGAGGTGAATGATGATGTAGCTCCGAAATCTCAAGCCATTCAGGCTGTTTTGAAGACCACTATACTTCAGGGCACTTCTGAGCCCACCCATACATGTTCCTGCTCGGTACCAAGATGGATAGTACTGAGGCACGTTCCAACATACAGTATCAACCAAAACATTAATACAGAGGATCTACATCTCTGGAACTAATAGCCAAATTCCATGGACGGAGTGTGTGTATGCTGATAGTATGAAACAAGCCATCTATCAACTCTATATCTCTCCAATTTCCTATGGCTATATCATTCAAATTGCATCCATACCAATGATAGTTAGATTTGTAACAATAGTGAAGGTGTGGTGGAGACCTCAGCCACAAACTACCAGAACCAGAGAAAATTCCAGCTCCCTGGAATTGTCTGAATCTGATCTAGGCATTCAATGACAGTTGAGCAGACAAATGCCCTATCCTGCAGGACAGCTTTAAGCCTTGACTAACCATTTCAATGTTTCTGGGGGTGAAGGCCTTACAATAAGGACAGACCCCCATGTTATGACCTTCACAAATCTTAGCTCCAAAAATGTGCACTTTTTAAAAGAGGCCATTGAAGCTATCTTGAAGCCAGCCAAGACAAACTGAAGTCCATTAATGAAGCCAAACACAGTCCAGGAAAGCCAAGTTGTAATCAGAGTCCAGAATAAAGCCAAAACACAATCTAAAGGAGAAATAAAAAAAAACAAGCCTAAAATTGTCCATATATCATAAGAAAACCAATAAGCTCATCAACAGTTCCTACAATGCTGATGCTGTAATGAATGAAAAGGAATGGAGGGTTTAGGCAAGAAGTGTACTGGTTAGGCATGCAAGGAGTGGGTGGGGTTAATGCCAAAGTGCTTGCTTAATAGCTCTGGAAGATTTCAAATGATGCACTGCGCAGGTGCAGATAACTACATTTGTGTGAATCAGAGAGATCATAAAGAACTTGGAAGCAGGTCTTCAAGTTATGAGTTTTAATTTAAAATATTTAACCATAGAATAAACACATGTGTGTGTGTGTGTGTGTGTGTATTTATATATATATTTCAATGGATTGTGTTTGCATATCTTTGAGGGAAGGAAAATGGTATAATGCAGGGGTGGGATTTATGTAGCCCAGGGGTAGGCAACCTTTTTGAGCCATGGGCCGAGTTGCTGTCCCTCAGGCAATTGGGGGGCTGAAGCAACAAAAATAGATAAATAAATAAATATTTTTTTAAAAAAAATTAAAAATTTTTTAAAAATTAAAAAATATGCATGCATACTCTCTCAGCCCCAGGAGAGCCATGGCAAAACCCCTGTGGAGATTTTGCCAAGAAAACCCCAAGAACAAGTAATAATAGCAATAATCAATATCATCATGGCGGGGGGCAGCGGCGGTGGCAGGACCGGCCTGGGGCCGGTCCAAAGGCCTCAGGGGAGCCGCATCCAGTCCCCAGGCCTTAGGTTGCCTACTCCTGATGTAGCCCTTTAAATATTGATGAATGTCAGCCCCTGACAGCCCCAGCCAGCTTAGCCAATGGTGAGGAATGATGGGACTTACAGTTCAACAACATTGGGGGAGGCACTCAATTCCCATCCCTAGTATAATAGAAGAACCCTTACTATTGAGATATTGAGATAGCATAGCAGAAGTCAAGGAACTATACTTACAAGTAGATTTTCCATGGGTTTTCTCACAGTTTGGACAATGGTAGATATCAATATCTGGTGCCTCATCTTCTTCTACACCAACACAGCTGAAAGAAATTAAAGCACAGAAAGTCATTGGCAGTTTCCTCAAAAGCACAAACATGTAAAAAAAAAACACCCTTCACAGTAAGACTGACTTCTCATACCCAAGGTCCAGTCTACCAAGGTCATCTAAGGGGCCCTTGGCTGATCCATTACATGATTACGCAAGAGCCATTTTGATTCATTGTCTGACATACTGGGAGAGTATTGTGTTTCTATGCCCCCCCCCCACACACAAAGTAATTGTGCCTGATTAAGCTGGTCATCTGGACCTGGGTCATGAGAACGCAGTGTGACAGCACTCTTAATGTCTTCAGCATCATTGCCCTGCTGCAGCTGGGAAAATCATTAAAAGCAACACCAAGGTCGCCCAATAAGGACCTGAAATTTACACACACACAACTTTAAAACAAAAACGAAACAAAAAAAATGCCAAGATGAGTTTCATTAGGTCAGAATGAATGGGAATTTCACACAGTCCTGTCCTTTCTTTTATTTGTTCTTCCTTCACAGATAATACTACACTCAGTTGAGTTCTCCAGGAAACAGGTGGAAACAAGAGGTAAAATTTATGGATTAAAACAAAATCAAAGCTAAAGCCAAATGAAGAAGCTGCTTGAGAATCTCACAGCATTTTGGGTGGTCAAAAAGAAGATTTCTCATGTAACAGATGCTCAGGACACCCAGTGAGGTCGCTGGCGTAAAACATGAGCCAAGGTAGTGTCGGATTCAGGCAAGCTGCTTCATTGTTATTGTCTGATAGAAGAGCAATACATACAGCTAAAGAATTTAAATTGAAAGAAACCAACTGACCAAGCTAAACAAAAACCTGTGAAACAATCAAGGCAGTAAGTCTTGAACAGCCATTCTTAATTTTCATATCTCAGGGAACCCTTGCATAAAAATTATATAATAAAAATTATATATATGTAAATTATATAGTAAGATGCATGGGCCTAGTCTGGGAATATTCCTAGCTCTATCTTTGTTACTGCACAGATAGATTCCATGACTCAAGAGTGCTTGGGCCCAGCTTTGACTAGTCCACCAGCACCAACATTGGGTTCATTTCAGCACCATGTTAAAGCCTTCAGGCCCAACTGATTTTATCCAGACTGTGCAAGTTTTATGATTGTACCTTTTAAAACTGTTTTAACTGATTTAAAATTATCTGGATATAATTGATAAACTGTTTATATTGATATTGTGTCTGCACAAAGTTAACCTTTCCTGGACAGGGATAACTGTCCATGCACTAGTAACTTACCAATTAGGCTACTGTTAATACACTCTCTCTATATAAATGCCTGCCCAAGAACTGAGATCTATTCTAGGGGTCTTCCTCTGATTTCACCAGAAGGAGAAATGCATTTTGAGAGGATGTGCAGAGGGCCTTCTCTGCAGTGGCATCCCAGTTCTGCAATTCCCTCCTTTTGGAGTAACAGATAATAAGAATTTAATAATATATCTACTGCTCAATATAAATGTTATTTTTTGTCAATCATGATTTCTTATGGAAACCCTAGCAACCATGAGCTGTACCCTTGGGTTCTGAGGAACCCTGGCTGACAAAATGGCCCAGAAGCAATTTTATCCACAAGAAACTAAGGGCCTTTGTAGACTGCTAGAAATAGTGCAAATTGAGGCCACTTTAACTGCCCAGGCTCAGTGCTAGGGAATCATAGGAATTGTATTTTTTTTTCTGAGACATTGAGTCTTCTCTGTCAGAGAGCTCTGGTGCCACAATAAACTACAGTTCCCATGATTCCCTAGCACTGAGTCAGGTCAGTTAACGTGGACTCGATTTGCACTATTTCTGGCAGTCTGCAAAGGCCCTATGTCAAACAAAAAGTATATTTAGCCTCAAACGTCTCATCTTATAGAAGCTATCAACTGCTATTACACTGCCAACAGAAGATCAACACCAAATCTAAAATGAAATGATCCAGACTGCAGCAAGAACAATCAGGATAATTTTAGGCAGCCCCCACCAAACAAATCCATTCCAGATCTGTTGAACTTTAGTTTACCACAGACCAGAAGTAGAAGAACTGTTCAATTGTTTTGCAAAGGTATTTTGGCCCAGCCTCTACTGCCAATGGTAAATGGATTGTGGGAGCTATAGTCCAAAATATCTGAGATCCATTGGCTCCTCACTTCTGCACTAGAACCATCCCACATTTTGTATGTTGAGAGAACAGGTATATCAGTGCTCTCTAGGGATGAACTGTGAGAAAGCAAGAATGACTACAAACTGTACCTGCAGTCTGCCAAAGGCTACTAAAAAAATATGCTTTTTCCATTTCTTATATCACTGTAAGCTGGTGATGCTGTAGAAGGAATGAGATTTGGCCATCTTCCTCCTGCACCACCTCCTGTGTCCTCCTTAAAAAACAAACAGCAGCACAGCTGAAATTGATATTGTTTCTGCACAAAGTTAGGCAGAGAACTCCTGCTTCTGCTGCATGTATTGAATTCAGTTCGTGTGCTACAAGCTTTGTCTCAATTGATAATGTAGTTCTGAAACCAGCACACTGAAATAAAGACCTGCCAGAGAATCAGTGCTGCTGTCACCCCTTAAATAGGGGTGATGTTTTTGTAATCCTCTCGCAACCTACCCCCATGAAATAGTAAATTACAATTCTTTCCCCACGATCACACTGACAGCTCTTTATCTGTGCCCCGTATGAGCTGCATGCAAATATCTAGCAACAAACACCACTTTTTAAAATGTGTGTATTTGTCCGTGTGTGCGTGTGTGTGTGTATACACACACACACACACACACACACACACCATTCCTTCAAATGGTCGACATCAGGTGGCATTGCGGCAATCACTTTGGCCACAAAATGAATTCACTGGAAACAAGAAGGAGGTTTCTGAATATCACAACAGGGTAGGAATCATGCAACCCAAAGAGCCTTTCACAGTACAGAATTATAGCACTGTGATTCCACATTATTTGCCTTGGCTACATCCTGAGGGTTGGGGAAGAATTTCCCCCCCCCCCAAAAAAAACCCCATGGATGACTTGGGGGGAGGGGAAGGGGTTAAACCAGTTTTGTTTTTGTTTCTTTGTTTTGTATTAATAGCACTAGCACTTTACTTTCTATTCTGCTTCACAGCGAACTAAATACTCTCTAATCAGTTTACAATGTGTAAGCCAATTGCCCCCAACAAGCTGGGTACTGATTTTACCGACCTACGAAAGATGGAAGGCTGAGTCAGCCTGGAGCCCTGCAGAATCGAACTCACAACATTTTGGCTGCAGTACCAGGATTTAACCAGCATGGCTCTCTATTTAATCTGTAAGACTATAACAATATAGGACTAAATATAGGACTAATATAGGACTAAATCTAGGGTTGCCAGTTGTTCTGGGAAACCTGGAAAATCCTGGATTGAGGGGATTAAAAAAAATGTCCCAACCACAGCCAGCTGAGCTGGTTGAAGCAGTAAATCCCAATTTTCTCCTTCATCACAAGCCAATGGTAAGTTAAAATATGGCAATGGCAATGAAGCAGGAGACTATGCAAAAAGACTGGCATTGACAGGAAACTCATCCTACCCTACAGGTTTCAGTTGCCACTACACAGGGATAGCATTGTCACCTTATTCTTCCATATCCTCCACCCTTCCCTCAACAGGCCCAGAAGAAATGTCTTTGTATTGTATGGTTTTGTTTTTAATTGTTTTTAATTGTATTGTTCTTTTAAAATTGTTGAGCCACTCTGAGTCACAGTTCTGGGGAAAGAGTGGGATAGTAGTAGTAGTAGTAATAATAATAATAATAATAATAATAATAATAATAATAATAATAATAATAATAGATTGTGTCAGTGGCTAGAGCTTAGGGCTAGGGAGCATGGTGGAACTTTGCTTTCAAACATCCTCAAGAAAGTAAACCCCTTAATTCTCTGGCTGCTTGGAAACCTCCCTCTCTTCACACCAGCTAGGGGGGAAAGAAGAAAAAAAGAGCTCTTAGCGTGATGCAGTGTTTAGGTACAAAGTACAATAACATCTAAATCCACAAAACAGTGATACTTTTATTTGGCTAACCAAAATGACTGAGGTTGAAACATATTGGTAGAAAAAGTGCAATGATTAATGTGTTGAATTTGCATAAATAGAATGCAAATTAATAATATGCATAATTATAATAATTTACATAATATGCAAATTGGATGCCTAGATATGAGGGACTGGAATATGGCAACTCTAACCAAATCAGACATTTAAGTAGCAAAATGCAGTTCAAATGTTAAAGCCACCAGCCTAAATAATAATTGTTCTTTTAAAATTGCTCTTTTAAAGCAAGTTCTTTTGCTTGACCTTATGTTAATTGAAGGATTTATTTCTGAATGGCATTTCTATAAAACAAAGTAATTTTTTTAAAAAAAACACTGCATTCTGGTCTAACAATGAAAAGCTGTCAACCAACTGTTGAAGTTAAAATGTTTAAATTAAAACAGTAAGAGGATTGAAAAATAGTAATGACAGCCAGACTTTAAAAACAAAAAATCATTTTAAAAAAAGTGGATTTTTTTTTAAAAAAATTCATTTGGTTTAAACCAACCTGGTTTAAACCAGCCAACCCTGGTGTGCAATATCACAGAGTCCCAGTTGCAGTCCTTTCCACCCTGTCCATAGGGCCTCGGCAGACAACTAATAAAGTCGTCTCCGAGGCAGGGAAGAGGAGGGGCAGCCGCACGATTGGCGCCCCTTCCTCCTCCCGAGGTTGCCCTCGGAGCTGCTGGCCCTCCGCACGGCTGGCGCTCCGAGGGCAACCTCCCGCAGCAGCGTCTGCACACACTGCAGCGGAAAAGTCAGGGAAAGTGCGCCCTACGCGTTTAGGGCGCACTTTCCCTGACTTCTGAAAGGAGCGCTATTTTTGCGCTCCTTTCAGAGGCGCCAACGGTGCGCCTCGGTGCGGCTGCCGCGGTCCCGCGGCACACCGTCCCAGGGCATCCTGGACGCCCTGGTCTGCTTAGTGGGATAGTTTGTCACTCAGACTCAGCTTGCTTCTGTGGGACCTTTAAGTGGAAAGGCCAGCTATTAGGACACATACATGCACACATTCCATTTATCAACATATGTGGCCAATATACTCAGTTAAAACATGCATACTAAAGATATTACATTTTTGTTACTGTCACAGGTCTCAATAATAAAAGAAAATCTGGAATACTGGAGGGGCACAAAAGACGCTCTGTGTGAAATTTGCTGTTCAGCTCTTAGAGAGGTTGTCTACACTAGCAAAATAAAGCAGCTTCAAACCAACTTGAAGCCTACCTGTCCAGACATCGTATGATGAAAAACTGGATGAAATACAACACAAAGCCACATGCTGCAGCTAAAAAGCTCTAATACTCCACTGGAATGTGGAAAATGTGCATTGTTACACCGGTATATAAACAGCACAGTGCAAGTGCAGGAATGGGGGAAAGCCCAGGTGGCATACAGAAACATTCTGGATCATGCACCCTGGGACCAGTGAGATGCAGCTGCTGGCATGTGACTGTGCAGCTGGTCACATGAGGCATCCAATGGAATGGCAGCTGGGTGGGAAGAGGAAGATAACTGCCTGTCTCAGGTGGTGTGCCCCTGCGATGGTGCGCATACATAGGGGGAGGCAGAAAAAAACAAGAGGTGTAGCTTGACACGCCATGGTGCAGATTGCCCATGGTGTTCAACCCACCTTTGAAGCCAGCTGTGCAGATAGCAGGGTTTTAAATTGGTTTGGAGAAAACTAGGATCAGCCCATTTTTTCCTGTCTGTCCACTCATCCCTGGATACATCAGGCCAGTTCAGAATAAAACAAATATCAAGGTATTTTTCCCTACGTGAGTACACTTATCTCTCTCTCTCTCTCTTGAAGGATACAAGTGGCTTACAGCCAGATCAAATGACTTTATATTCATCAATAGTGAATACAGGATACGATATCCCAGTACAGATATGTGTTTCATACTCTGCAATCAGAGATGCTGGAATAACACTTAGGCACTGGTCCTGAACCTTTCCATTATGGTGTTGCTGTGATTCATACCTCTCCCATATCTTCCAACTTGCAGAGACACAAAACTAATGGAGCTGATATCAAGTAGTGTCAAAGAATGGTGGTATCAACTAGTGGTTGTCAATTAAAGAGACAGAAACATGCAAGTGATATGTTACATATTTGACTGGAATAAACTTTAAGACTTGCAACTGAAAATGGTGAAAGGAAATTTTTGCCAGAATATGACTATTTCAAATCTGTCCAAGTTACTTGTATTAGATCTGATCTGGCTTGAGAGATGAGAGATGAGCTATTTTTCCTCAGAGTGCACAGTAATAATCTTTCCTGAACAAAGGAGGGAAATGAACCATTTCACAAAGGTTCTGCCATTTGAACAGTAAAGCATAATGAAAATATTGTGACAATATTATCTAAAAGCAAGTACTTGCTGAACCAGATGGGCTTCTAAAATCATACGTATGGGAGTTGGTGGCTCCCATGATCAAATTATGGCATCTGGAAATACAATAACCATATGCCAGATAAAAGAATGGAGGCAAATCATGTTGTAGGGAGCCAAAAAAAAAAAAAAAAAAGACAAAGAAAAACAGTGGTTCCTGCATAAATACAGAGCGATAGGTAGATGAAAATCCTTATTGTGTTCAACAGCAGTGTTTGAAGGTTTTTGATGTTAAGTACATGCTTAATCCAACAAGCTATCTGAAAAAGGGAGCAAGAATTAGAGTGGAGAAGGTCACTCTCAATCATCCTACCTAAATGGTGAACAGGCTTGATAAGCGAAATACACATGGAAAATCCTGCATTTGTGGTGTAAAATATAACATAATGAGTGGAATCCAACATTGTGCTAGCACTCATTCACTACTGTGGTGGAAATGTCTTCACTTCCCTGGATGGAGAGGCTTTCCTGGTCCTGTACAGAATGTTTTTAGGGTGCATGACAGGCTGCATGGAGAGGGTGAATCATCTGTCTGTATTTTGCTAATGAAAACTGTTCCATCAATGCAAGCAACCTTATTGGGTCCAAACAATCTTTTCCAATACAAGTTTAGTCTCCCTTATTCAGAATTTCAAAATCCAAAATATTCCAAAATCCAAAATTGTCCGCTAGTGTGGCTAAAATACTGACACCCTTTTTTTATGATTCAATGTAAATAATCTTTGTTTCGTGCACAAAAGTTTTTTTTTTAGTTGTATAAAATTATCTTCAGGCTATGTGTATAAAGTGCATATGAAACATAAATGAATTTTCAGTTTAGACTTGGGTCCCATCTCTAAGATTTCTTATTATGTATGTATATACACATACAGATACTCCAAAATGGAAAAAGAAATCTGAAATCCAAAACACATCTGGCCCCAAACACTTTGAATAAGGGAGACTCAACCTGTAAAAGCATTTTTCATTGGACACCAGCTTCAGAGTGGCACTAGGCAAGGAACTGATCAAGACAGTCCACATCAGGTGATCAGTGAATCGTTGCCAATATATGCTCTCTCCAACCACCATGAATATGTACTTGTAGCAACCACGAGGGCGATATCATTTTCCTGCTGTTCTCTCTCAGAATTTTATTTTATACACTGGCTCTCAAAAATAGATAATTATCAGGGTAATTTCCCTACTGCCACTACTTCCCCCCCCCCCCAAAAAAGGAAAGGCATTAAACTATAAAACAATAAATACAAAAGCTCAAAATAAAAGAGTCCAAAAACAATCAAAGCAAAGCCTTTGACTGCATATACCATGAAAGGCTATGGAATTCCCTTAAAGACATAGGAGTGCTAACACATCTGATAGTCCTAATGAAGAATCTATAGTCAGGACAAGAGACTACTGTCAGAACCGAACACGGAGAAACAGAATAGTTCCCAATTGGCAAAGGAGTCAGACAAGGCTGCATCCTATCACTCTATCTGTTCAACTTGTATGCAGAACGTATTGTAAGAAAAGCAGGCTTGGACACAGAAGAAGGAGGAGTGAAAATAGGAGGAAGGAATATCAACAATCTAAGATATGCAGATGACACCATAGTACTAGCCGAAAACCACACAGGCCTGGAAAACCTACTAAGGAAGATCAAAGAAGAAAGTGCTAAGGTAGGCTTAATGTGGAACATAAAAAAACAAAAATAATGAGCACCGAGGACCTTCACAAGTTCAACCTAGACAATGAAGAAATAGAAATAGTAAAAGAATTCCCATACCTGGGATCAAACGTTGATAAAAATGAGAACTTCAGTCAGGAAATCAAAAGAAGACTAAGAATGGGGAGGGTGGCTAGGAAAGAACTAGAAAAGATTCTAATATGCAAAGATATGCAACTGAGCACAAAAGTTAGAATCACACAAGCCATTGTATTTCCTACTACCATGTATGGATGTGAGAGCTGGATAGTTAAGAAAGATGATAGGAAGAAAATCAATTCACTTGAGATGTGGTGCTGGAGAAGAGTGCTGAGGATCCATTGGACAGCCAAAAGGACAAACAAGTGGGTCCTAGAGCAGATCAAACTGGAAACCTTCCTGGAAGTCAAGATGACCAAACTGAGACTGTCCTACTTCAGACACATCATGAGAAGACTCTTTGGGGAAAAAATAATGCTGGGGAAGGTGGATGGAAGCAGGAAGAGAGGAAGGTCACATGCTAGATGGATGTACTCTATTAAGGAGGTCATGGCTATGTGGTTGCAGGGATTAAGCAATGCAGTGGAGGACAGAGGTCTTGTAAATGTCTCATCCATAGGGTCGCCATGAGTCGAGATTGACTCGAGGGCAGTTAACAACAAGAACAAGAACAACAATAACAACAGTCGAAACTTCAGACACGGATGGATGACGATATCGGGGCAGAATTGGGGCAGAGTCGGGATGGCCGGATTGCAGCTACCCCACCCCAACTCCACCCCCAGGCCAGCCCTTTTGGACGGTCTGCATTGGCCCTTAGTAATTGTTTCAATGTTGCTATGATGCTTTCCCCTACTAGTATGGTGTCATTTGTATAAATTGTTGATATTAATTCCTCATCAAGACTAGCCAATACAGTGGTACTCCCATTTCTTTGAGAGCATTCCATAGCTTTCCACAGTCAATGCAGTCAAAGGTTTTGCTATAATCTATACATTGTGGGATAGCATCAAGTGGAATAACTCTGTGAGGCTATCAAATATCTCAGTTCTAGGCTCATGCGCTCACAGTTTGGCCACAGATCCTGTGGGGACATAATGTCTCTCACACTCATTATGTCACTCTCAGATGCTGTTTAAGCCACTCTCAATCTTCAGGACTGGTAATTATTACCACCTCTAATTCCCAATTTCTCACTATCCAACTTTTCACACCTTTCTTTCTGTTAGCCTTGTATGGTTCTCCAGGTTGCATTAGTTTTGTGTGTTTGCATGCACCTTTTCTCATATCTAAATACAAATGGCTCTTCACATTTGTGGGAGTTTGGAATGCAGAACCGCCGCAAAAGTGGGAAAACCATAAATATTCATGGCACCCCTTTCTCAGCAGGACCCTCTTGGGGATGGCAAGACGAGATGAGGGTGCTGCTGTAGTTCTGGGTAGTTCACTCACTGCCCCTGCCTCTTTCTCTGCTCCTCCCTTGTTGCCTTTTTCTAGCCTTCTAGCCTTGCCTACTAGCCTTTGCTGCCTATTTCTCTGTCCTCCCTCATTGCCTCTTTCCAGCTTCTAGCCTTGCCTGATACCCTTCACTGCCTTTTCCTCCCC
>CM034703.1:272274829-272286278 GCA_020142125.1 Phrynosoma platyrhinos
CACCAAAAGATCATGGATAAGATGGGTCTTGTTTTTGACCGACCTGGCGTGTTCATCCTCCCTCCCTATTTTTCAGAAAGAAAGTGCCCATTTTTACTTTCTCTCTCTCTAGTTCACTTGCCATGGAGAAGCTGACACTGTTGGTGGTGACCTCAAGCCCCATTTTAGTGTAACTATAGGCTACGATTCAATCAATTTAAAAATTAAATTTTATAAAGAAATAATTTTTTGCCCAAATAAGGTGTTTTTGGGAGCTCCAATATGAAAAAAAGGTGAGTCTTTCACAAACAGGACAGAAATAGATAAAGTATAGAGAGGATTCTTAATACTGAATCTCTTGTTAAATGTATAATATCTTAGACCTCAAAAAATTATCTTCGGAAGATTTGGCTGCATATGTGTTAAAAAATGAATGAGAGCTTCTCAGGTGATAAAGAAGTTACATTGTTTGTAGTGATGCTGTTAAACATTCACCCAGCCCTTTCCAGCTGTACATAGGATGCTATCATGTCTCTATATTTGACCTCCTTAGCAGAGTGCAGAAATAAGTAATTATAGTTATTGGCAATCCATTCATTTTTATTGAAGTCATAACTAAGTTACATTTTTAAAATGTGCTACAATGATGACCAATTATTTTGTGCAATGAAAGGAAAACTGTATCTAATTATGATTTAACTTACCATACTCTGCTCTTTGGGCTTTTTGAGGCCAAGACTCCACATTTCTGAACCTTGCAACCCCATCATGTTCCTCTGATATTCTTATTCCTCTGCACCTCATTCATTTAAGGGACATATTGTTCAATAACAGGGGGAGATATGTGGTCTGGATTCAATTGCCTACTGTTCTCCACAGATCAAAAAAGACCTGCTCTCAATGGCCAACACACTAATTGGGGATTGACTCTAGACTCTAAAATTACATCAAAGTGGAAGATAGCTTATTTATTTTGCTTGAACACCAGTGCAGTCCAGTTGTTACTGCATCAAGACAGGAAATTTCCAAAGCACACTTTCACCAGAGGGCTTTGGACTAAATTCTATTTCATCTTCTGTGGGCTAGAAATAAAACAGGAACAGTGAAGGATTTCCATAGCTGCAATAAAAAATGAGTAAGAAAGTAGGCCCTTGGTATCCACTGGGGTTTGGATCCAGAACCCCTGTGGATACCAAAATCTGTAGATGCTTATGCCCCACTATATACAATAGCATAGTAAAATTGTGTTCCTCATATAAATTTGTAAAATCAAGTTCCTCATATAAATTTGCAAAATCAAATTTAAGTGTCGTGGCTCCATCCTATCGAACCCTGGGATTTGTAGTTTGTTGTGTTACTAGAGCTTTCAAACAGAGAAGGCTAAATCTTTCACAAAAGTATAAATCCCAGAATTCTATAGCATTGAGCCATAGCAGTTAAAGTGGTGTCAAACTGCAGAATAGACCAATATATGCTGTTTGGAATTTAAAAAAATATTTTCAAGCTGTGGATGGTTGAACTTGTGGATTCAGAATCTGGAGGGCTGACTGTATGTATGGAGGCCTGATTATAAATAAATGGCATACAGGGAGTATCTGTTCTTGATACAATCAAACCTAACCATGGTGCTGTGTAAATTAGCTATACTGCATTTAATAGTACTGTAATGCAACCCATGGGAGGTTGGAAAGGCCTCAGAAATATGATCTGACAAAGAACAATGCAGCCAATATTTTGAGTAGAGTCAAGTGATTGGCTCATGTACCCCTGTACTGTATCGATGCGGAGAATACCAATTTGTTTTTAGATGTAATTCAAGCAATTATCTTTTAATTCCCTAAATAGCTTGGAACTAAGCTAGGGTGTCTCTTTATGTGTGGATCTGCACATCATTAAGGATGAGCTAATACAGGTTTCTTTGTGACAACCCACTGGCTACTGGTCTGTTTCTGGGCATAATTCAAAGTGCTGGTCACGATCTTTAAAGCCCTATATGGACTAGCTAAAAGGTCATGTCTCCTATATGAGCCAGCCCTACTTTTAAGGTCTTAAGAGGATGGTGGGACAACCACCATCTCAGGTAAGAACATGGGACAGATCCCTCAGTGGCTGCTTACAACTTATGAAATTCCTTTTCATGGGATATTCAGTTGGCCCCCGGCTACTTTCTTTCCACTGGCAGGCAAAGGCCTTTTTATTTAGGCAGGTCTTTGGCTTCTAAATTACTTTGGCAGAAGGATCTTTGTTTAATGAGGTATATTATGTTTATCTTTTTGCTTTGTTTTAATATGTTCTTAACCATTTTAATTTAGTGGGTTTAAAAAAAAGAACTGTTTATCTATTGCTTTTTAATTTTTTTGGGTAACAAATAGGTTCTTCACTTGATGCAAGCCCCCTTTTGTTCCACACTAGGAGAAAGGCAGAACATAAAATAAAATGCAAACAAAAAATTACTAATATATCATTCACACTTGAATTCCCATTCAGCCATTTTTAACTCTGCAGCTATTTAAGTCATCAATGGAATGGATGGCTTTAAAATTCTTTCCCTCACCTCCCAGTTTGTTGCAGTTGTGTTTGCCTATTTTGTGATATTGATGCTGTGGATTATTATTTTAATTTTCTTGGCTTTAGTATAAGACACTTTAAATGGGGCAAAAACAGAACTGCAGCTGTACTTCCAAATGACTTAAACCATTTAATCTTTACTTCTTAAAGCTAGCCTTTTAGTGGGTGCCTGTGAACACAAAGAATTTAATTCAATCAGTACCATATTAATTGATAAAATTAGCAGATTGTCTTAGCCACATTCTCATAGTGTCAAGAGATACATAATGTAAATCTGGAAAGCAATTTCTGAAATTCTCTTCTGATCACGCAATCTGCAAAGGCATTCCCCACTGTGATCTTGGATAAGTCATTTTCTGTCAAAGGGAAAGGTAATCTTGCCAAGAAAACCCTACAACAGGGTCACCATAATTTAGATTTAACTTGAAAGCACCTCACAACAGTTTCTGATCAACTTTGGAATACAAGCTAACTGTGGCAGTTTTCCAGTTATATGACAGAAGCCTGTACACTGGTTTACATTAAACCACCTGCGAGCTGCTTATAAGAAACAATGAGAATCCTAAGGAGTTGCCAGGAAACCTATAATCTCAACAAACAAAATAATGTCACAGTATCATTTTGCTTGGAACTGCCCATACTGCTAGCTGCAATATTAGAAACAAAAAGATGGACTCCACAATGCTTCTATTCTTAAAAGTATAGGCTTCAGAACATCTACTACACAGGGACTGGAACAACCTCCAGATGTTTTGGACTACTATGCTCACGCTCCCTTACTATCCAGGTGGAGCTGATGGGAAATGTAGGCTAAAGGCCAAATGTTCCCAACCCTTGGGTGCAAGGTAATTTTTCTATGCTGAAACCAGTACTAACTAAAATGCCAGCAAACAGTAACCAAATTTCTGACAATTATTGAACAATTTTCCTTTAAGCCTCTACTTCTTTCTAGGGCAATACTGATGACTTTGATCTCTAGCCATGCCATAAGCCACCAAGGCGGAAGAGGCAATACATCCCTATAGCACAGGAAAAAAGACACAAAAAGGACCACTGACAAGCAACTCAGCACTCTATTGCATTTTAATGCTGAATCAATGCAAACATTAAAAGGAGAGATGAAGGACAGACAGCAAGATGCATTTTGTTTATTTAAAAGGGAGTTTCTTCTCATGGAAGCCCTGGATAAGAAATGAAATGACTGTTTTTTTTAAGAAAATGTGGCTGCAATTTTAGAAAACAAACCTCTTTGTGGCACAACTAGAAAGGGAGCTGGGGAAATTTTCAAGAAGTATTCCCTTTGCATGAAAACATGAACGATATGATTTTTTTTTTATGCATCTCTTGAATGTAATGATGTTTCATATTTTTTCTTAACAAGCCCTGCTACATGGCTGTTTGTATAAAATGTGTATCTGAAGAACATTCAGAAATCCCATGTATCTATAAAGGTGGCTGTAGTCTGCAAATGTTTGTGATGCAATATATTTGTTATATCTTTTAAGGTGCTCCAAGATGCTTTACTGTCCAGAAAAAAATTAAGAAAAGCCATACTATAATTATTCTATGGGTTTTTTTAAATCAAAATTATTCAGAGTTGAGTGCTCATAAATGTAAAGATGAAGCAGTGTCTTGAAGAAGTATTTACACACACCCTTTGAGTTTCCACATTTTGTTATGTTACAAAAATATTTTTACAGTGGCACAAGTAAATTAAACCAAATCTGGCACTTGGATTTAAGTACATAACACAACAAAATAGAGAAGTCAAAGAAGGATGCGTACAGTATTGCTCCTTATTTATCTGTAAAACTTTTATTGCACAATTTGCATAGATATTAGCACACAGTAAAGTCACTTTCATGAATAGATGCAAATCAATTTCAGTGAAGAATTAATTATAGATGTTGTGGCAATCTTGCATATGAGACATCTCCAAGGCCCCCTGTTGTCTGTTGCTCTACTTTGGTCCTATAAATTCACGCTCGCGACCTCCTTGATTGAGTCCATCCATCTGGTGTGCCATCTTCCTCTCTTTCTACTTCCCTCTACCTTTCCTAGCATTATTGTCTTTCCTAAAGAGTCATGCCTTCTCATGAAGTGGTCAAAGTACAACAGCCTCAGTTTTGCATTCAATGGTCCAAAACACACTGCAGAAATTATCCAGTTTGAGACCGCTTTAACTGCTCTGGCTCAAAGCTAGGGAATTCTGGGAATTGTAGTCTTGTGAGACATTTAGCCTTCTCTGTTAGAGAGCTCTGGTGCCACAACAAACTACGGGCCTCTACAGACGGGCCTTTTAGGCCATCCTGGAGGCAGGGATGGGGAAGGGCAGCCGCACGCCAGCCACCTCAAACCCTCCCTAAAGCCGTCCTGATGCCACGTGCCATTACGCACAGCGTGCAGCATCAGGATGTCTTTTTGGCACAGCCTTTTGACATGCTGCACATGGCGGCTCTTAGGGCACCCTTTTGCCAGCTCTGAAAGGAGCAGCATTTTGCCGCTCTTTTCCGGGCCGGCAAAGGGGAGGATTGAGGCCGCCGCGTCTGGCAGCCTCGGTCCCGATCCTCCATTTCCTGGGGCAGCCGTCTGCATCCCCCCTACAATTTCCAAGATTCCCTAGCACTGAGATAGGGCAGTTAAAGTGGTCTCAAACTGGATTATTTCTGCAGTGTGCTTTGGAACTTTATTTCCAGGGATTGTTCAGGACTGATGTAGTCAAGGACCCATTTATTTGTCTTTTTGGCTATCAGAACTCTTCTCCAGCACATCTCAAATTTATCTTTTTTCTGTCAGCTGTCTTCACTGTCCAGCTCTCACATTCATACATGGTAATAGGCAATATAATGACTTGGACAATACAGACTTTAATGCTGTTGTATATCTTTACACATTAGGATCTTGTCTAGTTCTTTTATGGCTGTCCTTCCCATTTTTAGTCTTCGTATTTCTTGACTGCAATCTCCATTCTTATCAGTATTTGATCCAAGTTATGGGAACTCTTTAACTATTTCAATTTCCTCATTATCTAGGTTGAACTTATGTAGAATTATAGATAACAACAATAATAAAAAGAGTCATGAATATGATCATACTGTACAAAAAAGGTAAGATATTATATGGGTTTCTTGTTAAACACATTAAATCCATTAACCATACTTCCCATACTCTATTCCACCAGTTTTTGAGGGAGAGATTTCCTATTTTCCAGTTTTTTACAATTTCAAGTCTAGGAATTGTTAGGAATTGTTGGGCAGATTAGAACTTTGTATTTTAAGTTTTTGTTTTCACCTTGAAAAGCTGAGTGAGAGTACATTCCAAGTGAGAGAATGTAATATTCTGTTTAGTGATGTTGGATATCTGAGCAAATACTGTAAGCCAGAAATTGTGCATTTTGTCACATTCCAATCCACATATGTAAATATGTTTTCCTGATCCCACGTCACCTCCACCTGTCCACTCCAGAAGTACCTGTACTTTCTCATTCCAGAAGACCTTTAGAAATGGTTAGCATCTCTCAGCCTTATACAGAATTCTGAAATACCCCAAAATCCAAAATTGTCCACATGGAACTTTGTTTCATGCACAAAATTATTAACAATATTTTGTATAATATTACCTTCAGGCTACGTGTATAAGGTGTACATAAAACATAAATGAATTTCTTAATGGATCAGGCACAGGTATCTGCATGGGTTGTTTGGTTTGTTGTTGTTGTTGTTGTTGTTTTAAAAAAAAACATTTTTCCTTAAGGCATTTTCCTCTTTTCAACTTACTGGTAATGCTTAGCTACTGTTTAATGTTATAAGAAAGCTCTATAATGTGTACCTAGCTCACACTGTCATCCCTCATAGCCAGTTTGACAATGAGGAGGATGCTGAAAGCTTTCACTTTAGATTAACCAGAGTTTGCCACATCATCAATGCCTGGTAAAGTATGGTTAACCTTAATATGGTCAGTGGGAAAAAGTTAATCTCAAATCATGATTTATCATGCTGATGTCTCCCAACTAACCATGGCTGATCTTCAAACAACATGCTAAACTGTGATTAATCCAAATGAGAAGTAGAAGCTTTTGATCTCCTCCTTAGAAACACTGGGCTCCTTGGACAGGAAGAGAATTACAGGATCCAAATGCTCACTAAGCCTCATCATTTTATAATTAAAGCAGGGGGTTACATTATTTATTAATTTGTTTTATGTCAGTATTTATGTTCTATTCTATATCATGGGTTACTTTGGCAGTTTATAATTAAAATCCATTTAAACCTTTTCAACTATAATTTTAAATGGTAAAGAATAATTTAAATGGACTAAAAAATTTATTAAACAATTTAGCAGAGCAAAATTAGTTTAAACAGTGTGTAAACCACCTTTCTGTACTGATTTGGATGAAATCCAAAGGCTTTAATTAAAAGCCAAGTTTTAAATTGGTGCTGAATAGAAGCCAGTGTCAGGCTGAAGAATTAATGCAGTTTGAGACCACTTTAACTGTCATCCTACGGTATCCTGAAATTTGTTGTTGTTGCGGCATGAGAACTCTTTGACAGAGGCTAACTATCTCACAAAACTACAAATCCCAGAACTTCATAGCACTGTAGGGCATTGTACAATCTGGGGTTCACAACAGAGAATGCCCTCTTCCATGTCCTCTTCCAATGCCATAGTATGCATTGGTGGGCCCCTGGAGTAGACCTCAGTCAGTAGGTCTATACAGAGAGAGACAACCCTTCAAGTATGAAAATCTCAAAATATTTAGGGGTTAAAAATCTCATCACTAATGTTACATCCAATGCAACCTGTGCAGCCACTAATTATTACCTAATTCGGATTGAAGTTTCACATATTAGAAGAACAACCTAAGTATTTTTCTGTACTTTTTGGGTGCATATCATACCCTCACAAAATTAGGCTTATAGAACTTGAGATGGAAATAGTCTTCTGTGAGAACAAGTCTAACAAAACTCAAGGATTTGATTAAACTCCGATCAACAAAAAGTGCCATCAGAGTTCTGTTTAGTCCTTGGCTGCAATATTCAGTATGACATCAAAACTGTCAACTACAAGCAAAATGGAACTTTATTGATGTTACAGATTTGTTGTGTGCCTTCAAGTCATTTCTATCTTATAGCAACCCTAATGCAAACCAACAATGGGGTTCATATGCCAAGATTTGTTCAGAGGAGGTTTGTCATTGCCTTCCCCTTAGGCTGAGAGCATGTGACTTGCCCAAGGTCACACAATGGGTTTCATGGCCAAGCTGGGAATCCAACCCGGCTCTCCAAAGTCATAATCCTACACTCAAACCACTATGCCATGCTTGGACTTTTATCTGTGATACAGATACTTGCCACTTAAAAGATGGACCAAGGTCATCAAATTGTTAATGGAGCATAGATTCATTCTCCCACACAATGGGGATGCATCAATTGTTGCTACACTATTTCAGAAAGATAATATGACTGAATTTGTATTTGTATTTGATTTAAAAACATCAATTGCAGATTTTTTAAACAAAAAACAAAAAAACAAAACCTAATGCTCTTTCACCCTACCTCCCACTGCTCTGCTCTTTTTGAGATTCGGGGTTTTAATAGCATTACATTCTCTTTGGCAACCTTTTTCTTACAAATGAGGATGTTCATTAAATTGATGTTAAGTGATGACTGCTATAATTAGAATACTTATTTCAAACACAGCACATCTAATTCAAAGACTATGTTATCCAAGATGTTCCTTTTCCTATTAAGATGTAATTTGAATTAAGACTTACAATTTAATACAAACATTTGTAATTATTCCCCATAACATGAGCTCACAGATGTAATGAGTGGGCCAAAGTTTTATGCATTACAATTGATGACTAGCTCCTGCTGTTATTTTCCCAGATTCATTGAAAGATAGTGTTTCTTCTCAGTTGCTATAATTACAGGTAGAAAAAAATCTGCAGTTCATTGGGTGTATATCTCTCCAAAACCAGTGGGAATTCTTTTTAAAAGGTGAGGCAAACAAACGCATACAAAATATATAGTACAGATAGAATTCCTGGTGAGTGTATTCAGGGAGGCAACATTAAAATGACTATGCACACGTTAAGCATAAGAATGTGAAACCTAACATGAGTGGAAGCATACTATATATCTGCATGGTATTAGAAGACAGCCATTTATGTACAACACTCCTGCAAAGATGCACATGTATAGATTCTAAAATGGAACTTCTTTGATTCACTTGTTTAGGAGAACAAGGGCTAGCTGAAAAGACTTCTGGTCAAATCCTATAACTAGCACTCATAGTGAACTCTATTTTTTACCTTTACCAAGTTTCTAAGATTTCTAATTAAACTATTGAGATACAACTGGATACCCCCCAAATAAGGTTATCACTATAACCATGTGGCCCTGCAGCTGGTAAACAATGCATTATACTCAGGAAATGCCACTGATAGGAAATATCACCTTTAGGGCAAAGGTGATCAGCTTAACACTTCTGTGAGATCTTCGTTATGTGGATATTTGTCTGAGATGTCACTGCCTTTTATTAAACCAAGTTAATATCTCTTGGGAAGTGTTAAGACATTATTTTCATAAAATCATAAGAATCATGGGATCATAGAGTTGGAAGAGACCACAAGAGCCATCCAATCCAACCATCTGCCATGCAGGAACTCTCAATCAAAGCCCCCGACAGATGGTCATCCAGACACTGTTTAAAAACCTCCAAAGTAGGAGACTTCATCACTCTCTGAGGGAGTGTGTTCCACTGTTGAACAGCTCTTACAGTCAGGAATTTCCTCCTAATGTTTAGGTGGAATCTCTTTTCCTCTAGCATGCATCCATTGTTCCAGCTCCTATTCTCTGGAGCAGCAGAAAACAAGCTTTCTCCATCCTCAGTATGACACTCCTTCAAATACTTAAACAGGGCTATCATCTCACCTCTTCACCTTCTATTCTCCAGGCTAAACATAACTAGCTCTCTCACTCCTCATAAGGCATGGTTTCCAGACCCTTCACCATTTTAGTCGCCCTCCTCTGGACACACTCCAGCTTGTCAACATCCTTTTTGAATTGTGGTGCCCAGAACTGGACACAGTGTTCCAGGTGGGGCCTGACTTTGTTTTAGCTAATTTCTTGATCTCATGATCACCCTTATTTTTCCACCAGAGATCCTTTACAACAATTCCAAATTCAAAGGTACAGTAGTTTGTTCTGTGGCTGGGGTTCACTTGACCCATCAACCAAGGACTCTGCCTCCTCCTTCTGCTGAAATCACTGCCTCACCTAGGCTCTGCTTCTTTTAAGCAGAAATCACTCTTTCATAACCCCACAATCAAGGATTTTGGCCAGAGAATCTTATTAGCTCATTCTTTCTTTCTCAAAATCCTTGCTATGGCTTGGAGAACCTTGGTTAGCTTGTACTCCTTCTTTTTTATACTGTTCCAGCCAGGAGGGCCAACACACCCTAGTTTCTCACAAGAAAGCTTCAGTGGGAGCAAGGAGAGGTAATTTTGTCATCGCCAATCTATCTTTCAAGGATTACATTCCATGCACGTTACATTTCCCCCCAAACTGCCCCCTCTTTCATTGTGAGTGGGTGTGTATATGATATGGAAGGGGTGAAATACTTTTGAGCCTTTCTTTCTTACCACTCCCTTCTCTTGGCAACTCCTACTACTTCACATTGCTTAATTCCAAACCCTCACAACTGTTCATTTTGAATTCATATTTCCGCATCCTAAAGCAACTGTATTCTATTAGGTACCTGTTTGCATTTTTCATATATTGTTTGCCATTTAGGAAGCTCTATCATAACATTATTCCCCAGTACAATTATTGTGTATATCTTTATTGCTGTGTGTACAATAAAATAACCTTTTTAGAGAGTTGTGTGTGGATGTGAGTACTGATTCCAGTATGTTTAAGGTGCACTATTGGCCAAGTTCACAAGATCACTTGTAGGCATATGAACTCAGAATATGTATGAGTTCATTCAAGTGCTCTGTGGCCATACCAGATAACAGCAGCATTGACAAGAGTTACCACCTCAGGCACTGTCCAGAACCGTGAGAGTCTCTTGACTGCTGTCACACATCACCCTCTAGTAAAGGTGTACGGCTGCCATCTCCTTGAAAATACTTAGCATTGGTGACTTACTACTACATCCCATTCAACAGTTGACCAGTCAGTTTAACAAGACAAAAGAGTTAGCTTTAAAGCTCACAAGCTGATGGTATAAAAAGCCAAAAGCATAGCCAGGCTGCTAATTTGATGCTATCATCCTCTAGCAAAGGAATTTGTGTTGATTGCAACCTATTGCTGAGAAGCAAATTCATCTCTGAATTCTGAGTTTGCTATAGTGCTTTGCACAGTATGAGTCCTGTTTGATGTTGTTAACTGTGCTTGAGTTGACCTTTTGACTCATGGCGACCTTGTGGATGAGACATCTCCAAAATGCCCCTGTCCTCAACCAATCTACTCAGGTCCTGCAGGTCCAGGCCTGTGTCCTCCCTGATCAAGTCTAACCATCCAGCATGTGGTCCCTCTCTTTCTACTGCCTTATACCTTTCCTAGCGTCTTTACTAAATAAGGCATTTTTTTCTTCATGATGTTGCCTCAATAAGACAACCTCAATTTAGCCATCTTGGCTTCCAGAGAGAGTTCAGGACTGATATGTTCTAGAACCATTTGTTTGAATCCATGGTGTTCTTAGTACTTTTCTCCAGCATCACATCTCCAATGAGATATTTTTTCCTGTTGGCCATTTTCACTGTCTAGTTTTCACATCCATACATGGTGATGGGGAATATGATGGCTGGGATGATCCTCACTTTAGTGTTCAGAGTTATGTCTTTACATTCTATGGTCTTGTCCAGTTCTTTCATACCTGCCCTTCCCAATACAGT
>CM034703.1:272318593-272338526 GCA_020142125.1 Phrynosoma platyrhinos
GTTTCCAGATCCTTCACCATTTTAGTCGCCCTCCTCTGGACACACTCGCTTTTCAACATTCTTTCTGAATTGTGGTGCCTAGAACTGGACACAGTATTCCAGGTGGTGCCTGACCAAAGCAGAATACAGTGACACTATCACTTCCCTTGATCTAGATACTATACTTCTATTAATGCAGGCTAAAATTGCATTGGCCTTTTTAGCTGTGGCATCACATTGTTGACTCATGTTCAACTTGTGGCCTACTAGGACTCCTAGAACCTTTTCACACATAGTCTCATTAAGCCGGGTATCCCCGATCTTATATCTATGCATTTCATTTTTTTACCTTAAGCGCAGTATCTTACATTCTCCATGTTGAAATTCATTTTGTTAGCTTTGGCCCAGCTTTCTAATCTATTAAGGTCATTTTGAATTTCTATCCTGTCTTCTGGGGTATTAATTATTCTTCCTAATTTGGTGTCATCTGCAAATTTGGTAAGCATGCCCCCTATTCTTTCATCCAAGTCATTGATAAAGATGTCAAATAGCACTAGGCCCAGGATAGAACCCTGTGGCACTTCTCTAAATGAGTTCTGGCTAACAAATGCAATTCACTTGAATGGGTCTACTTTGATTTTTTAATTTAACCCTCTGTATTCCTAAGCAGTAGTTTGAAAATATGATTTCAACGGTTTTATTTTTAATGTGCCTGTGTGGATATATGTATTATATTTAAGTGCTTTATGTCACTGCCATTTATCAGAAAATATTAGGATATTTTTCATTCAGATGTTTTGTTTGCAATGTTTTGCATTCCCCTCCCCTTTTTTATGTTGGGGGGAACCCCAGGGAAGCACATGGCACTGAAAACCTATGAACACAAACTTAGAAGAAATTCAGCTGTCTTGTGGTAGTTGAATATAAGACTGCATATCTTTACATACAGTCCTATACATGTCTACCCAGACATAGGCTCTATTAAGTTTGATTATTCTTACTCAGAAGTAAATTGGCATAGGACTGCAGTCTTAAAAAATTGACCCATGCAAGCTCATACTCAAAATATATAGCAAAGCAAAGCAAAGCAGCTTCATTTATATACCGCTTCATATTGAGCTATGAAGTGTCGAAGCAGTTTACAACTGTAAGCTCATTGCCCCCCAGTAAGCTGGGTACTCATTTTAGCAACCTCAGAAGGATGCAGGCCTGAGTCAAGCCTGAGCCCTGGCTAGTACTGAACTCACAACCTTGCGGTTTATGAGTGAGTGGCTGCAGTACAGGCATTTAACCACTGCGCCTCCTTTTTTTTTTTTTTTTAAATTAATTCAAAATTATTTGAATTATTTGAAAATTAATGACATTTTGGCTGAATCAGAATGTGACAGATCTCCCTGCTGTTATCTGCTTGTACTATGAAGCATCCAGATGACTAAAACCAGGAAACATCAGGCCATAGTACCTTTAAAATGTCATTTATATTGTCAGAAGTGCATATGAATCCACTCCCACTGTTTTATGCTCAAAATAAGCAGCTTTTCATAAATCTCAGTTTTTGTCTCCACGCCTATGCTAACCAGGCCAGCAATGACTCTCCGTACATTCCCTATGCTAGAGTTAGATGAAGTGCAAGGGACTTCTCTGTGGTGGGCACCCTAGCTTTGGAACACTCTCCAACTGGTCTGATTCCTGGCACAAATACTATGTTCTTTTCAATGCCAGTTCAAGACATTTGCCAGCCAGTATAAATTATTTTTTAACTGGGTTGAAATATATTTCTTTGCATCTCAGTTATAGTGATGCTTTGATTTTGATGGTGTACTGAATCATAGAATCAGAGTTAAAAGAGACCTCAAGTGAATGGTTGATTCTTATACACACCTTCCTGAAATCTTTGAGATGAAAGCATAGTTTATAATGAAAGTAAAACACAAACAAATACTTAAATAAGAGACCCTGTGTGAGAGAGAGATGGCCTTTTTCCTATCATTTTTCCACATTTTATTCTGCTTTTTTTCCCCAGCCCACAGTGAGTACTGGAGGTGGGGGATATGGCCCTAGCCTTACAAAAATCATCTGCCTGACTCAGTTCTAGTCCCTGGAGCTTGGCCAACAGGCATTTTGTAAGGGGATGCTGGAAGAGGCAGTAGAAAGAGAACTTGTATATGTTGGGTTAACACTTCCCAGCCCCGAAGAATGGGGCTTTTGTTTTGTTTTTTGGTCAAGAGGCAAGGCTTCTCCTGAGATACTGACTTGCTTAGAGGCAGAGCTAACATACACTAGCTCTCTACAAAAGCTGCCACAATCTTTTGGGCTCAAACTCTGAGGGCCAGTGGCATTCACCTTGCAGTGCATGAACTTATATTAGTAAGAGTTGAACAGGAACTCTGCTAACCAACAAGGCCAACAGCCATTTTACATAGGCATGATGGAAGAGGCAGAATAAGGTGATAAGGAGCAAAAGGAGCCCTGGTGGTGTAGCAGGTACTGCAGCCACAACATTGTAAGTGGCTCCAAGGTCCACTCAGCCTTCCATCCTTTCATAGGTCAGTAAAATTAGTACCCAGTTTATTGGGGGCAATTGGCTTACACACTGTAAACCACTTAGGGAGTGCTAGTTCACTGATGAGCAGTATAGAAATGTATTTGCTATTGTGTCTGTTGGGCTATACTTCCCGAGGCCTTGATAGTCTTTTGAGGGAATTTGTTGGGTTGAAGCTGTTGTGTCTGTTGGGATAAGGTTGTTAGTGTGAACTGGGAACAGACTTGCTTGTGCGCTTGATAGTGTTCTATTGATCCTTTGTGTATGAGTCCAGGTCCTCTGACTGAGACCATGATCTCAGGGGGGCAGGGCATCTGTTTAGAGGAAGTGAGTAAGATATATGGTTGGGAAGGAATTAGCAGCCACTAGCTCTCTATATAGTTGCTGACCCAGTTCCTGAAGCTCAGTGAATAGGCACTTCATTAACAGGCATGGCCAATGGGCATTTAGCAAGAGAGTTTTAAGGGGGAGGTCCAGAGTTGTGTTTTGGTGCCTAGTTAAAAATATTGATGGTGAGAGAGGTGCTACTGAAGGATGTGGGTAGCTACAGCTGCAGCAAGTGCTAGTTGGTTGCCCTGCTGCAAGAGACAGTCCAGCAACTTGAGGCCCATGTATCTACTCTTCAGCATATTAGGTACCATGAGGTCTTCTTGGAGAGAATAAACAAGCCGTCCTGAAAGAAGACTACTCAGAGGAATGTCTCTGAAGAGGAGGTCAATTCCCAAACACAGGAGGTTGACAATTGGAGGAATGTGACACATAGACGTTGAAGGCTCAGGGATCATTATGTGAGTTTGGAACTATAGAATCAATTGGAAGCTTTCTCCTTTATCAGTGATTATGAGGAACAGCAACAGGAGCAATGGTGTCAAAGGATGTGAAGTTAATCTTGGAAGACTGAACACATGGAATGTTCTTTGCCAATCCTCAGATGTATGGCGGTGTTAGAGGAGACTTACTGCTGAGGAGAACAGAAGCCGTGCTTTGTGTGCCTGACAGGATGACTTGAGGGGGTGTGCTGTCTCCCTGGATTAAACATTTGCAATGTAACAGAGAGGGTGACCAGACTTTAGCTACCATGCCTTCATCTTATGAAGTCCTGGGGCTTGTAGGTAGGTCGAAGCACTAAGGGCTCTCTGGTGAGAACTCTAAATACTGCTCCCTAAACTGCAAATCCCATAATTCCACAATGTTGCCAGGGGAGTCAAAGTGGAATCATCATTCTATCATTCTATAGTGTGAAAAGGCTCATGAAGTAAGGTCTTCAATGACCAGTTGCAAGGCTGCAAATGACTGTGATGTTCATCTTTCAGGGTTGATAAAACCCTTTCAGGATAAGAAACACTCCTCCCAGAAAGACTTGATTGGCCCCCCCATCTCCTCTTCTTATTTAAGCAGCCTTTAGCTTTTAACTGGTTGAGGAACTACAATAAGTATGGTGATTCTTCAGATACAATAGGTTCTAATACGTTTTTCATCATTCTAAATGTTTTAAGTGGATTGTTGTTTTAATGCTTTTAAATTTTTTGTATTACAGATTATTTTAGATATTTTGTTTTAACATAAAGCTGCTTTGGGTCACATATGGGAGAAAAGCAGAATATATATGAAATAAATATATAAATAAAATCAGTGTGTGTGTTTTTAAAAAAATGCATTTTTAAAAATTTAAATCAGAATTTTAAAATTCAAATTGGGTTTCAAAATTTAAATCATATTTCAAAATTTTCTTAATTTAAACAGTTGTGCTTTTTTTTTTTTTGAGCCCGCATCAAAGAATGCTAATTATACAACTTTTACATATCCTATGAAAATATTAACAGTAGTTTTTGGAGATGGAAGATGCTGTCGTCAATCTTACTCTGCAAGTGGTATACATGGGGTATACCTAAGACTCATCTACATTTCTGGCAGACACAAGTAACTTGAAGGTCAAAACAAAGTGTCCATCCATGTTATCAATGCTAGGAGCCTTGTCCTGACCTCAGGGTGACTCATACTGACAGAGCGACTTGGGTATGGTCTTAAGGACTGCATAGAAAGGGAGCTGGCCATCATCATCACATTTTGCTACAGATGTTTTAGAAAACCTGGCACAAAAGGTAAGCCTTTTTAATATGGGACAAGGGATGGAAACCCTGAATTGGGCCCAGGAGTTGTGAAAACAATCCGGACATGATTTGGGGTTTTGGATCTGTGTAATGTAAACAGCAGGGATGCGGAGACTTAGTGGTTAAGATGCCAATTCTGACAATTGGAAGATCGCAAAGTTGGCAGTTCAAGGCCTGAGTACTGCATGATGGGGTGAGCTCCCATCACTAGTCCCAGCTTCTACTAACTTGGCAGTTCGAAAGCATGCAAATACAAGTCGATAAATAGGTACCATTTTGGTGGGAAGGTAATAGTGTTCGGTGCAGTCATGCTAGCCACATGACCACTGGAGTCATGTTCAGACAACACTGGCTCTTCAGCGTAATAACAGAGATGCGCACCGCCCTCTACAGTCGGTTAAGACTAGACATTCATGTCAAGGACTACCTTTACTTTTACCTTTACCTTTAATATAAACAGCACATATCAAACCCAAGACATTTACTTATAAATGTCTACATTACTTACTGTCTCAATCTTGCATTTTTCTTTAAAAAAAAAAAAAGAACACAATTTTACAGCTCTCTGAAACAGTTCTGAGCTATCAAGATCACATATATACTAACCAAGAGACTGGAGCTTGAACTTTCCTTCCTTCCCTCCCCCCCACTCTCCCTCTTCTTTTTAGTTCATCTAAATTTCAGTTCATAAAAACTTGGGATAGAACAGTCTTATTCAAAGTGGTGGTCCACAGACCAGTGCCAGTCCACATGTGGCTAGTGTGCGGTGAGTTTCCAGGATGGAAACTAACAGTTGTAGCTAATGCGCACAAATATGGCATATGGGGGAGGGAAGGGGTAACCCAGCAGTCCCCCACATCAGATAGCTTAAGATGCACTAATGTAGAAGCCAGTCTTGAGAATAAAGTGACCCTGCTGGATGAGATGGAATGGGATGTTGCCCAAGATTGTGATGGGAAGGTTACCACAAATCAGGCTGTCATATCTTCTGTGAGCAAGGCTTCTACTCATGGTAGGTACACCTCCATCTGTTTTTGATGATCCCTGCTTCAGTCTGTTTATTGTACTACAAGTCCATTTCACTGAGCAAGGTACAAATTTGGGGCAGGGAATAGGAGAACTGTCAGGGAAGAAGTGAAGAGAATACAAGAAGGAAAAAACACTTTTCATAACCATTTCACTGGATCCAATCCCATGCAGATTTTTTAGTGAGAACTGTCTGTACACATACATGGCACTAGAGGGATTAAGTTCTGTATGTCTGGCCTCTTAAGCATTAAGACTCTTATGCCTAAGGCTATATAGTAGTCAATGTGATAACATGTTCTTGGCAGCTTCCTTCACTTCCCAACTTAGGAGATTTGTGTACATTATCCTTACAAGCCCATTTGATATTTCTGAAGTGTCAGCAGCACACTCTGGGTATGCAGGCAGATTCAAGGAGCAATTTCATGTGACCAAGCCAAGGTGCTCTTGAATCTATAACTCAGTGTTCCTCATAAACAAACAGGCTATTATATACAATAAAAAATATGCCTGTCTTTATGCAAACCTGATATGTTTTGCTTATGTTATACTGTATTTTTCTAAGAAGTAAGAAAATACCTCACATGAATTTATTAAATTTTTGTTTTTGTTTTGTCTTTTCCCCAAGTGGCATTCTGGATCAATTCTACATCAGCTTCATATGAAAATCTCTTCAACAATATATAGAAATGTTACATCAGTTCATTTAATAACCCCATACAAATGTAGCAATGAACATCAAAATTGCACCTCCAAAAATGGGGAAAATGGGGACAATGTTTATTTAAGATTTTCTGTGGAAGTAATTTTTCTCAGGAGTAAATATAAAATATAAAGGGCATATTATTAGGGCCTCCAATACTTTTCCCCCTTCTCCTTGTTAAAAAAACTAAATGATTTTCCCCAGTAAAAAGTGCAAAGGAAATAGCTTTGTAATATCATTTAAAGGAGGGAATAGGGAAGTAGTGATGGGATAACAAAAGTCAAACACCACTACTATCTGCCTACTGTGGATAGTGTGATGTGCAATATCTGTGGGCGTGCCTGTCTACTATAGATTTTGGTGTGTGTGTGAGAGAGAGAGAGAGAAGAAGGGAGAGTGTTTGCTTGAGAGAGACAGAAACAGAGAGAAGATGAAATAAGATTATTCTTTACATGGTTGTTTCCTGGTCATATTATTCTTGTTGGCAACTATGCTGCAGCCATACCTAGACCCACAATGATTTCAAAAGGGATACTGTAGCAAAAACCATCTTCTGCAAATGTTCTCCATTGCAGTGACTCTGTGCTGCAGCTTGTCAGTTCTGCTCTGTTCACCAAGCAGAAGAAATTGCTCAAGAGACTAGGCAGCCCGCATCACCCTACTGGGATCAGTATGCTACTTCCACAACACATTGGATCCAAATACAGATCTTGCCTTGCCGAAGTGATGCTTTCTGCCAACAAAACTGGCCAAGCTGACCAATTTTTCCTTTTCCTTTTTTTAAAAGTTTTTAGAGACAGTTCTTTTTAAAGGCTCTGTGAATACATCATGTGCAAGGAAGGGGGGAGACCTAGAAGTTCCTTACAGTTGACTGTTCTGACTGCACAAATGATAGAGGACAGCATATCCTATAGAGCTGCAGAAATGTTTTTTAACAACACACAATGAAGAAGGCAGGCCACCCAAAGGTTGCATGGGATAGTGAGGTTTGGAGTTATGCTCAATCTGTTATGTAACTGAGCTCCATATCTGAATATCAGCAGTTGGCACAAGCTGCAAAGCATTTGCTTCTAGCTTCAGTTTTCCTTTGGCTTAGTTGCTTAACTATCAAGTCTCTCCCTCTTTCTTAACTGTCTTCCAAAGGCTTCTGCTAGGGATGGGAAATCTGTAGCTTATCAGATGTTGTTGCACTACAGCTCCACTATCCTCTGACCATTGGCCATATCGGCTGTTGCTAATAGGAGTCCAAGGATGTTATCACATGTGGGCCAGAAAGCGATAATAAAGTAGAAATAAGGCATTCCGAAAATAAACAGAAAATAAACCTTGATTCCACAAATGGCTTTCACACGTAATTACCTTAATTGCGAAATTACAGTAAGTGCATTTAACGTTCACACATAAGTGAGAAAAGCCCGTAAATGTACTAGAAATGATCTTCTTGCACATGCACAGATAAAGGAATGCTCACTGTGGAGCCATGGGGAAAAACAGGGAAATGCTCCCAATTGCGCATTTGCTCTTCACATTACGGTAAATTACTGTAATTTCACAAATGCATTTTCTCAAAACTACCGAATTTCAAAAGATCTCGGATAACACCAGTTTCTGTCCAGTTTCTGTGTGACATTGTGTGAAATCGTGAGGCACGATTCTGTCCAGTTTCTGTTTGGGATTTGTGTGGATTAACCAGCAGATTTCCCCCGAGTGATAACATCCTAAGCACATGTGGAGAGTCACAGGACCCTCACCCCTGGTTGAGGGGTGCTATCAAGTTGCAATGCCATCTCCTACATGAACAAAGCACTATTTACTCTTCGGAATATCCCCTCACACCCCCCCAAAAAAATCTCCCACAGATTCCAGAAATGGCCTAACAGATACTGTTTTTCTCTTGTAAGGGATGGATGTAAACATAGTCCATGTGCTTGGAGAAACCCCATAGGCTAAGAAAGACAGGCAAGTTATGTTTGTGCATGACAAACAAGCAATTCTCCACAATGCTCTCTTTCCTTAGAGGTCATCTAGAAAACCTGTCCAGATGCCCCATAACCCTCTGAATGACCCTCTGCTATCATCATCCATAGATTTACAAAGAGCTGTAGAACTCTCTTTTTATACACTTGGCTGTATAATTCAAAAACAACAGATGGGATGACGTTCCTAGAATCCATATGTACCAAATCACAGGTAGTTACATCAAGAAACATAAATTTATTTATGTGTTTACTATCCAGAACAAGTACCTATTCTATCAAGAATAAAAAATAGACCTTAGCCCAGGGGTAGGTAACCTTATTGAGCCAGGGGGCAGGTTGCTGTCCCTCAGACAATTGGGGGGTCAAAGCACCAAAAAATAATTAATTAATTAATTAATATTTTTTTAAAAAAATAAAAAATTAAAAAATATATGCATGCACACTCACTCAGCCCCAGAAAAGCCATGGCAAAACCCCTGTGAAGATTTTGCCAAGAAAACCCCAAGAACAAGTAATAACAACAATAATCAATATCATCATGGCGGGCGGTGGCGGCAGTGGAAGGACCGGCCTGGGGCTGGTCCAAAGGCCTCAGGGGGACGCATCCGGCCCCTGGGCCTTAGGTTACCTACCCCTGCCTTAGCCAAATCATATGTTCTTAGCTTCAGGAGAAGGCAATGGCAACAGCAAAACCCTATGATTGGTTCACCTTAGGGTCGCCATAACTCAGAAACAACTTGAAGGCACACCACATCAACATGATAGCCTAGCTACCATGTTGCATCATAACCAACTTCAACAGCTATCCTGTATTATGGATTTTCTCACCCATTTCTTCCCCTCACTCACTCACATACCACTAGCTCCTTTTTCTCTAAGTTCCACCAACCAAAAGCAGCTTAAAACAAGGTAAAAAAGCCATGGTATCCCATAATGTGCACAGATAATTAAGCAGTGGGTCTGTGCACACTTAGAAAAGAATGTGATTAATAAGAGCCAGCATGGGTTTCTCAAAGACAAGTAAGGCCATAACAGGCTTCAAGAGGGCTAAATATAAAGTACTACATCCAGGCAGGAAAAATTAAATGCACAAATATAAGATGGGTGATACCTGGCTTAAAAGAAGTACATGTAAAAAGGATCTATGAGTCTTAGTGGACCACAAGTTAAGCAGACAACTGTGTAGTTGCCCAAAAGCAAATGCAGTTACAGTCAGCTCTTGCCATTCGCAGGCTTACCATCTGAGCATCCACAGGTGGTTCCACCCCATTCACTCCAATTGTGGCACATGTATATGGCCACACCAGTGTGGTCACACACATGGTACAGCACCACTGGGAACAATGGGACTTGAGGTCCCACGTTTTTTGTCATCCATGGGGGGGTGCAGTCTGTATAGGCTGCAGAACCTCCATGGATATGAAGGGCCAACTGTATAGGCTGCATCTACATCAACAGGACTATATAGTTTCCAGATCAAGGATAGTAGTAGTAGATTCTGCTTTGGTCAGATCTCACCTGAACTACTGTGTAGACATCTTTAAATGTGTGTGGCTCTCCACATGTGCTTGGACTCCTATTAGCATGAAGGGATGTCATGTTGAAGATGGAGCAAGCTTGTTTGCTACTGCTCCAGAGATTAGGACATGAACCAATGCATTCAAATTACAAGAAATTTCAACTAAACATTAGGAATAGCATATTTATTCTAATAGATATTCAACAGTGAAACAGACTGCCTCAGAGGGTGGTGGACTCTCCTTCTTTGGTTGCTTTTAAACAAAGGTTGGATGGCACTCTTTCAGGAGTGCTTTGTCTATTCCTGCATGACAAGGGGTTGGAAATAGACAACCCCTGCAATCCCTCCCAACTTTTTGATTCTATGCACCATTGGTGTTGAAGTAAAATGTCCTGTTGGCTCCAGTTTTTAGGGCTGAAGTAAATACTAGCTTAAATCCATGTTGCAAAGCATAATTATTTGTGTAAGTAGGATTTTTAATATTTTTTCTCATTTCAGTCTGTAGACTGTACAATTTATGCACTTATGTCCCTTTGCTAGAATGAAACTTCATTTACGGTATTTTTTGCCCACAGTGAATAGGTTGTTTAAAAACAGTAACCTAGCCTACTCCTTTCATGAGAGACAAATTATTGATGTATTGGTGGACAACCAGCTGGCAGCCTAAGGAAATGCACTGAGCATATTTGTGTTAGCACTCAGTGTCAAATACTGTACATTTATTGGGGGGGGGGGCAGTAATATAGGATGTTATTCAGTGAATCTCTAAGTTATTACACAGATCTCATGACAGGAAATGCAGGTTTGAGGAGGAAATTAAGACAGTTGGTGATTTTGTTTTTTGTAAAAGAAAAATGTGGTCTGAAAGCAAGAACATTGTTTGAAAAAAATTAATAAAGCATAATGACTCTAGTAGGAATATAAGCATCACCCTTTTCTAGCACTGTTCCTGAATGGAACAAGAGTGTGTTCTATTGCTTCATGTAGTAAAATGTTGTTGACAACACTATGGGCCTTGGTCTAATTTTATGTTGGAGGCAAAAGGCCAAAGGGAGAGAAAAAACAGGGTAAGCAAATGAGGGGAATGCTTCTATGTCCATAGGATGATGCATCTGTTCTGGGGTTCAATTCTGGATTTTAAAGGAGTTATCTGAGAGCTGAATCTATTTTGGAGACAAAACGCTTGGATATTTCTTTAAAGTTCATACTAAAGTCACCCTGGTAGCATAGAAGCCACCATCAGCCACAGGCGAAGAGATCTGTAGGTAACAGAGAGCAAGTGAAAGAAAGAGTAACAGAGGGAGCTAAAGTGAAAAGAAACAGAGAGATGAGGGTATCCTATCTACAATAACAATAACAACATATTTATTTCTTACCTACCTATAGATTGAGGGAAACAACAGAATAAAATGCAGTAAAATATGGGCATGTAACATCAGTTGAAACACATAACACTAGGTAAAAGTGCATATATATAATCAACTCATACTTTTAAATTCAAAATTTAAAAATCATCTGGATAGTTCTATATACTTTTGGCTTTTTGCCTGCCTCTGACAGATTACCCTTGGACAGAAAGAGAGTTTAAACAAGATGTATGCTCTCCAAAATTTAAAAAGTCTCAGCCCTACCCTAGGAATTCCAGGGAGTGGAGGTGGGACCATTTGCAAACAAAGAATGAGCTCACTACAGAGCTATTATCTTCATCTTCTTTTTTTTCCTCTGAAAATATATGTGTCTAAAATCCAAGTGTTAAACTACTGAAATCTATGTAGATTATCTTCAGTACTCTACAATTAAAAAAGCAAGTTTTAGAAATAAATAATACCTAAAACTATATGCACTCATCCATGATTAAGCTGTGCTATCTGCATTTGTTCACTAACAGAGAGCAACTACCACTAGCATTACAAAAATCAAATTAAGAATTTAGGAACACCACTTAAAGGTCCTGAGAATCAACTTAGGGCCTTTGCAGACTGCCAGAAATAGTGCACATTAAATTGAGGCACTGCCCTGGCTCAGTGCTAGGGAATCATGGGAACTGTAATTTATTGTGGCACCAGAGCTCTCTGACAGAGAAGGCTCAATATCTCAGAAAAAAATACAATTCCCATGACTCCCTAGCACTGAGCCAGGGCAGTGCCTCAATTTAATGTGCACTATTTCTGGCAGTCTGCAAAGGCCCTTAATGTGATAAAGAGAAAGGACACAACAAGTTCTACTCAAAGTAGCAGCCTGGATTAAAGAACGATGACTTGCTTGGGATGTAGTTTGTTGCTCTGAAAGCAGAAAGTGAAACTAAAAGATGTTAAGCTAGTAAGATGAGAGAGGTACACACCTGCTTTTAAAGATCTTTGCCTATAGTTCTCCTGGCAATACCAAATTGACCACCTGACAATACCATTCATTTACTTAATACAATATTTCTAGTGACTTATTGGAGTACTGAACAGGTGGCCCATAACTATAAAATATCAATCGCCTAGATCTTACATGCACCTGTATTAAAGGGCAGACTTGCCTCATGCAGTATTTCCAAATATCCTCTGGCCCATTTGAAGCCCACAAGCATCTCCATCTCTGCTTTACATGAATCTGGGGGGTGGATAATTTTACATCTGGGGGGTGGATAATTAATTATTAATTATTTTATTTCATTTCTTAAATACTTGTTCCTTTAAAAGACTTGACATCTGCCACAATGAAATTAACACAAACTTTTTTTTATAATAAGAGTTATAAAATAATGCTATCTATAATGTAAATATATGAAACTCCCCCTCCCAAAAAGAAGAAGAAAAAGAACAATACAGTGTGGAATAGTGGTTTGAGCATTATCACTTTATCACACAGGAGGCAAACACCCGCATACCATGAATAAATGGCCATTTAAATCCCATGAATATCCCGCAATAACAGGAATGTTTTCAAATAACATCATGCAGCATCGCCATTATCCCGGCATTATCCCATGAATAAAGCGGCAAAATTGTGCCACTGTTCATTCACAGGAAATTCCCAGCTTGACCATGAAACCCACTAGGTGACCTTGGGCAGGTCACATGCTCTCAGCCTCATGGGAAGGCAATGGCAAGCCCCTTCTCAACAAATCTTGCAAAGAAACCCCCATGTTAGCATCACCTTAGGGTTGCCCTAAGTTAGAAACTACTTGAAAGCACGCAACAACAAACAATAGCTGTATCTGCACTACAACACATTTTAAGGAAATGTTGGTTTATAAAGTTTTTTTCCTGAGTAGGCTAGGAGGAAGATTAGAACTGTAAACAAAAGGTTTTATATCTGTAAAGCTACTGATTTATAACATCAGAAGTAATACATTTCACTTTTAATCCTGTATTTGATCACTAACATTTAAAGTGGGGGGGAGGTGTTCTTCACTCTGCTTTGTGGTAGAAACTTTGTAAAATGTTGTTTCCAGCCAGAGAAATGAAAGCTCAAAACCAGCCAGCCACTCTAGTTCAATCATGATGTAAGTAGTTACATGTGACCTCTTACTCACCTATGTCCCCAACTCCTGTTTTGCTGATGCTATGTCAGTTAGATGCCGTTGGCTTCAAGCAAATATTTTCCTGATGACGACATTATAATCTATGCTCCACAGAGAATGTTATCTAGTATCCAAAGGCTTTCTGATTCTTTGGGACAATTAGCTTAGTGCCTGCTCACTAACAATACCTAGGCATTCAGACTCTGAACTTGTGGACAACTAATTTCCACTCCTTCTCGTGTCCACAGCAAAAAGATTTAACCAGCCAAGAAAATAAAACAACTAAAGCTGGGAAAGAGTGCTTGTGCATTAATGCTGCAGCCATTTTCAGATTTAAAGGGCTTTAGCTCTCCTTCTCTCCTTAGGAATGAATTTAGTGGTGCTATCAAAATGTTAAAAGGCATGTAGATGGTATTTCTATACTTATGATATGACAGCATTCAGACCCCAGTCTGAAAATAACATCAAATGGTGCAGGAAGTCACTGACTTACCTAGGTCTTCCAGTGATGCACATGAGTTCATTCTAGCCCGAGAATTAGAAATGTTAAGCAGAGAGGTGAACAATTAAGAAGAACAATGAAGAAGAGGACAAGTGAAGGAAAGGTGGAAAGGGAGAGAAGTGGGGAGAGGCAAAGAAGCAATGACAGGGCAGGTGATCCTAAGAGGTTGTTTGCAGGACTATCTTGATATCCTAAATGCGAGAACTAAAATAAGCTAAATCCCAAACCTAATATTTCTCTACAAACTCCCACACAATCCCATGTAAAAGATGGTTAGTAGAACAAGATGTGTTCAGTGCTATACCTCACCTGCTGTCTTGCAGATGTGATTTGTTTGCACTTGTACTTTCCCTGGAGATTAAGTGACAAATGGCTACACCAAAAACTCACCTTCCTTTTAGCAGAGGTGATGATCAGCACATTATTGGTGCACTTCAGAGTTCTCACACTGCTTTTCAAGTGCTTTTACAGTACACAAATTACTTCAACCACCATTTCATGGACAACTTTCACATGCAAAATGCATTTAAAGCAAATATACAGAACATTAGATCTAGACTCTTTGCTAATTTAAATCAACACATTTCCATGATATACAATTAAAGTAACCTGTTTTTCAAGATCATCATGGGAGTTAAAATGAGGGGGAAGACACTGAATTTGTTAACATTGTTCTCACTTTAAAGAACTTCCAGAACTCAAAAAGAAGCCCTAGGATTTTTTTAAAACCACACATAAAAAGCAATGATATGAAGCAGCTTTTCAGAAAAAATAACTATAGGCCTAAGCAGACTGCCAGAAATAGTGCACATTAAATTGAGGCACTGCTCTGGCTCAGTGCTAGGGAATCATGAAAATTATATATATTTTTTTCTGAGACATTGAGCCTTCTCTGTCAGAGAGCTCTGGTGCCACAATAAATTACAGTTCCCATGATTCCCTAGCACTGAGCCAGGGCAGTGCCTCAATTTAATGTGCACTATTTCTTGCAGTCTGCTTAGGCCCTATGTCTGAATTTGTTGATTCTGATAGAATACATAGTAATAGTTTGCATTTTCTGACACATCCGTATAAGATCTAATTAGCTTGTCACTTAACAGCTATTTTAAGTCTCTGACAAATGGCACAGAAGTACAGAGCTTTCAGTATTCACATGTCTTTCACAAGAGATCATATATCTAAGCTACTGTACCTACATTCAATTTGCTACAAGAAGAAAAATGGATCATAAAACCATTAAGATACTACTTGCTAATTTGCACTTTTAAAGTAATAAAAGTATTAGCAAACCACAGCTCAGACTAAATGACTTTCAGGTAAGATGGAAACTGTAATAATTGTGCTGTATACCTGTGATCCTAGAAGTGACCAAGAAATGTGTATAAATATGGAGTTAAAGACATACCTCAGTTAACAAAGCCTCTGGAAAAGAAGTTTCTTTTTACAAAGTCTTTCTTATGGCTGCTCCCCCTCCTTCTTGTTCTAGGTCTACTGGAAGGGATTATTTTTTTAGCACCATTGGCATTGGGGAGATAGCGAAGGAGGGCTGAAGAAACACAAATGGTGTCAGACTGCAAAGGTACATCCATAGTAAACAATGCAATAGAGCTTAAGCTGGGAAATAATGAGATGCTATTCTAGCCGATCCTACTGTAGCTGGGTACCTGCCTTCCACGGGTAAGGTAAATAGCAGCTGCCTCCAGAATCACTTACTGAACAAGTATGAATAGCAAAGAGAAATAAATGGGAGAAGAGATAATTCTGCCTCACCAGCTCCTTCCAGTATGTTAAACAAAATGCATAGATCTGTACGTTGGCCATCAAAATGGAAATCATAAGAAAAGAGGATATTGATTAAACCAAAAGTCTTCCCTGGATGCATTAAGGAAGAAACTTGCAAGTAGTCACTTTGCTGTTGTTATGTGCCTTCAATACGTTTCCGAATTATGGTGACCTTAAGGAGAACTTATCATGGGGTTTTCTTAGCAAGACCTGTTCAGAGGAGGTTTGTCACTGCCTTCCGTGGGCTGAGAGCAAGACCACAGAGTGGGTTTCATGGCCAAGCCAGGAATCAAACCCTAGTCTCCAGAATCACAGTGCAACACTCAACCCACTACACTATCCTGGTTCCCTCTAAAAGATTCAAAATGATTTTGTTTACTTATGCAATCTTCCCTTACCTGGTTGTTTCGTTTCACAAGTGCATATGGTGAGTTTTGAATAAAAAGTTTGCTGAATCATCACCTGCTCTTCTTTGCTGTGGTGTAGGAATCTATCCCTGTTCTTTCCATCTTCTTTCTATCTCTGATACAAAATTTTCTGTTAAAGAATTAACTCCTAGAAACACATCTCCAGTCAGTCCTCTACATTTGCAGCCTTGATATTTGCAGATTTGGTTATTTGTGGATTTGATTAATATGTTGTCTCTAGGTCCTCCAGTGCAACTCTGCTGGAAGTTGACCATAGAGTCATTTTGGAGGACCTAGAGATTCCTAGAGAGATGCTTTCTCAGGTTAAAAAAAGTGGTTCTTCATTTGCAGCTTTCTCACTTTCACCAGGGTCCTCAATCCCTAATCCCAGTGAATGTGGGGGATCCACGGTATTTTGTTAACTGGAGTATACCTGTACTACAATCTCTTATACTTGCACTACTGAAAGTTTCCTACAAAAAATAGTCCAGTCCTTCTTTGGATTGCCCATACATCAGTTATAAATACAGTAATTTCCTATTACTTTATGGCACCTTGTTCATTAAGCTATTACATTCATGCCTCCTGCCCATTTTTAAAAAACTTCATTTTTAGATACCTATATGAAGAGAAAGGCCAACCTCAATTGACATATTTGGCCACATATATCACAATGTTTGCCAGACCAACTATGTGAATGTCCTGCCTGACAGAACTGATGCACTTTCCAAAGCTAGAAGCTGAACACTGTCCTTTACGTTTGCTCATCTTTACCATTATAGTTGGACTAGAAATACATAGTAATGGTAATACTCCCATCAGTCATGTCAGTATCACTACAGAACAAACATAATTGTGCTTTCTAAAATTACACTATCTGTTCAAGAACTGTAAGACTACATTTAGATGTCAAGGTCTACACTTGGACTACTACCTCATATAAAGGATAATGGTTACAATTTAAGCAAGTATTAGGACATATTAAATATGTTTTAGGTAATGCCAATTTCTGCATTCTTGATAGCTGGTCTGTTTTTCAAACAATGATATGAATCTGATAGTGTCACTGTACTAATACAAGATCCACTGAGGAAATTAATTTTCAGAGTTAATGCAAGGAAAGGATCCAGTACAGTTTTACACTGAGACACCATGTTGGTGTCTTGTACAACAGTTAAATCCGTAACAATTACACTATTTTAGGTTTTCTTCAGAGGGGGTTTGTCATTGCCAGCCTCTGATGCTAAGAGAGTGAGGGTGTTGCAGACTGCCAGAAATAGTGCAAATTGAGTCCACTTTTAGGGTTAGGGTTAGTGCTAAGGAATCATGGGAATTGCTTTTTTTCTGAGACATTGAGCCTTCTCTGTCAGAGAGCTCTGGTGCCACAATAAAATAAAGTTCCCATGATTCCCTAACCCAAACCCTAACCCTAAAAGTGGACTCAATTTGCACTATTTCTGGCAGTCTGCAACCCCCCCCCCCCCCCCCCCCGAGACTTGTCCAAGGTCACTCAATGGATTTTTATGCTTGAGCAAGGAATTGAACCCTGGTCTCCAAAGTTGTAGGACAACACTCAAACCACTACACTACACTTGCAGCTCCCTGTATCTCTTGATATTCTATAACCATTAACCTCTATTTGACAGTTGCCTTAGTCCCATCTAGGTCCATGGATAAGAGATAGGAGGGAAATAAGTCTATTGAGACTTTTTAAATGCCACTGCCTTCATCAGGAGAAGTCTGACATCGTCCTGAACACCAAGGAGTTGGGATTAAACAAACAGCAATAGCAAAGCCAAAAATGAATAGAATAAGCCCATGCTAGACATTTTAGAGAATAGGCTACAAGTAAAGAGTAGATCCAGCAACATACCTGGGGACACCAAATAGTAACTTAAAGGCTTGGCAGGGGATAGACTGGATTCCTTCAAGAGAGCTTGTAGTGAAAGGAAACCAAATTGGGGCCTCAAAAAGTATCAGAGGGGCAATTTAAGCGATTGGAATAACTTTTCCACCCTCAGTGAAACAGAAGCCGGTTGATGCTCCCACATTTTGTTCTGCTTTCGTTTTAATATAATTTTCCTGTACCTCCAACATGTAGCTTCATGAAACCATATACTCAGATATTTAGAATGAGTCAACCTGCTCCACTGAATCATTCTCTATAAACCATGAGAATTTGATCTTCTTGGTAAAAACTAGAACTGTTATTTTTGAATAGTCAATTGTTAAAAGATTATTTGTGAGACATTTAGTCTTCTCTGTCAGAGAACTCTGGTGTTACAACAAACTACAATTCCCATAATTCTATAGCTTTGAGCCATGGCAGTTATTTCTGTAGTACAGATGCAGCCTAGGCCTTGGAAGGGCTATCATGAAGGAACCCGACAAGATCCTAGAGTGTAAAGATATATAATTGAATACTAAAGTAAGGATTGTCCATGTCACTGTGTTTCCAGTTTCTGTATATAGTTGTGAAAGCTGGACAGTGAAGAAAGCTGAGGCAAAAGAAATCAATTCATTTTAAATGTGGTGCTGTAAGACAGCCCTGCAAATATCATGGACTGCTAAAAAGACAAATAAATGGATCCTAGATCAAATCAAGTCTTACTTTGGATTTATCATGAGAAGACATGACTTACTAGAAAAGACAACAATGCTTGCTAACGTAGAAGCAGTAGAAAATGAGAAAACCTCATTACAGATGGATATCAAGGAAGCCACAACCCTGAGTCTGCAAGTTCTAAGCAGGGCTGGTGGTGATTTGGAGGTCTCTCTTTCATAAGGTTGTCATAAGTCAAAGCTGACTTGATGGTACTTAACAGAAAAAAATAAAGAACAAAATATATCTATCACACAAAACTTTTCAAAGAATTTTGCACACAACTATAGATAAAAGTGGATATGGCTTATTATTTTGCTGACGTGAGGGGACAGGTGTGAGTATATTTAATGATACATGTTTTAATCTGATTTTAATTGTTTTGATTGTTTAATCTTGTTTTAACTTTTGTATCTTGTGGATTTTTAATAATGCCTTTTTTAATTCTTATAAGCTGCTTTAAGTCATGATCTTGGAAAAAGACAAGATGTTGTTGTTGTTGTTGTTGTTGTTGTTGTCATCGTCACTGTTGCTTCTTCCACAATTTTTATGTGAACATATTTAAAAACATATACAGCAACTTGTTTCTAAAAGAGCAACATTCTTTAAACACATTGTTGCCACCATAAAATAATAGTAATTATGGCAAAATATTTTGGTATGGTCCAACTGCACACAAGCAGTTTCTTGGATTCATAATTTTAAACAAAGAATATCCATTTTTATCAAAGAAAAGTTAAGATCATGCCACATATTGTTTCTTTTTGTATAAACATATCAGTTAAACCTGCAAGCACCTGGCTTCCTAGGAGTTGTGCATTAACTGAGATTATACTGTGAAAAGTACCGTGCTACTTGTATAACACATAGCTCTAATTTTACATGAAATTGACACAGAATTTAAATGCCATTGATAGCTTATATTTTAATTTTTCACACACACACACACACACATATATCAGCAAAAATGATAATTTCCTTTTAAATTAAACACCCTTATGAAAAATGCAAGTCAAATAGCAAACTGGCTTCTTACAAAACATAACATTAAGAATTATCCAAATTGTCCCTAAATTAGTGATATCAAGTGCCCATGTACATGTATATGTGTACAAAGTATGGAACCATATTCATTAGCACAATTCACAAGTCTGTGTGAGTACTAAGAAATGCCTCCCTTTTTAAAATATGTTTCCCCAGTCTTGTAAATGGGGAACTAAAGCAAAAATAAATACAGTGGTACCTCTACTTACGAATGCTTCTACTAACG
>CM034703.1:272347510-272364200 GCA_020142125.1 Phrynosoma platyrhinos
ATAAAATCGGGAGGCGTGCAAAACACAGGCGATTGAAGGAGGGAGATTTTAAAAAATTACAAACGATTCAGGGAACGACATGGCTCCCGAGGGCGGGAGGCGGTACTAAATAAAGAAGCCTCACTTGAAAGGGAAAGGGAGGGAAAACCCGCCACCAAGGAAATATTTGCAACAATAAAATATAGAGAGCAATGCAGCTGGAGGCCATGGCCAACCCTCCTCTGGACAATTCTTGCCCAGAAAAACCCCAGAGAAGGGGAAGCGACACCCCGCCACGAAGTTGACAAAACCTTAGGAAAACTCTGGCCAACTTTCCCTCATTTTACGGAAGTTGGACTACAAGCTGACAGGAATAAAAGTTGAGGAAAGGCTCGAGCGAGTTGGCAATAAAGAAGCTATTGTTTTGAAATAGGGTGCAAGCACACACACACACACACAAACAAACAAACAACACCCCTTCTGCCATTTTAAAAATCTTGAAACTCTTCTTTCAGAAGGAATAAAGAGATTTTTATTGCATAGCTTGGTGCCCACCTTCCTAGGGCTTGGGGCATTTAGAGAGGAGAAGGCGGGAAGGAGTTCAAACCTGAAAATGACACACACACACACACACTCCCAAATTCCCTGCCAGCCCCAGCCCCCCTTTTCTCTCCTGGGGTGGAAGGAGGAAGGAGACCTCTCTGGGAGGCATCCACGTTTTTGGGGGAGGGCCTCCTGTCTCTTGCTGAGGCGAGGCTGCTGGGAGCGAAAGTGTGTCTGGGCTTCCTCTCTAGTTGGAGAACTGCTCCGAGGAAGTGGCAGCCTTTCCGGTCTTTGGGCCTTTGCAGACTGCCAGAAATAGTGCACATTAAATTGAGGCACTGCCCTGGCTATAAATTACAGTTAATGGGAACTTTATAAAAACTTTATAAATAAATTACAGTTCATGGCAACTGTAATTTATTGTGGCACCAGAACTCTCTGACAGAGGAGGCTCAATGTCTCAGAAAAAAATACAATTCCCATGACTCCCTAGCACTGAGCCAGGGCAGTGCCTCAATTTAATGTGTACTATTTCTGGCAGTCTGCAAAGGCCCTTTGTTCCCTTGAAGGCATCTAAGAGCCTAAGCAGACTGCCAGAAATAGTGCACATTAAATTGAGGCACTGCCCTGGCTCAGTGTTAGGGAATCATGGGAACTGTATTTTATTGTGGCACCAGAGCTCTCTGACAGAGAAGGCTCAATGTCTCAGAAAAAAATACAATTCCCATGATTCCCTAGCACTGAGCCAGGGTAGTGCCTCAATTTAATGTGCACTATTTCTGGCAGTCTGCTTAGGCCCAAACTTTCTTTTTTTTAGTCAGTTTCGGAACTAATGTCACTTTCAGGCTGCATCCACGCGGCAGAAGTAATCCAGGATGACTCCACTTTAACTGCCCTGGCTCAGTGCTATGGAATTCTGGGGTTTGGAGCTTGTCATGAAGCCAGAGCTCTCTGACAGAAAAGGCGACATGTCTCACAAATGAGTACTCCACCAATAATCTTTTAACAACTGACTCTTCAAAAACAACAGTTCTAGTTTTTGCCAAGAGGAAGACCAAATTCTCATAGCTTATAGAGAACGATTCAGCTGACCAGCTTGACCCATATTAATATCTGAGTATATGGCTTCATGAACCTACCTGTTGGAGGATACAGGAAAATTGTAGTCAGTCCAAAGGGGAACAAAATGTGGGAGCATTCACCTGCTTCTGTTTCACTGAGGGTGGAACATTTATTCCAATAACTATCTGGGTTTTTAAAGCTTAAATTGTCCCTCAGATACTTTGTGAGACCCCAGAAAACTCCAGATCCCAGACTTCCGTAGCATTGAGCCATGGCAGTTAAAAGTGGGGTCGAACTGGATTATTTGTGCAATGTAGGTAAACAATGATATTCTTCGAGATGTTTTTACCCAGCTCAAAAGTTTTTGAAAACACCGCGTGTCACTGCTCCCTTGCTTTTAATTTATTGTTGTGGGCATATGTTTTATTTTAAAGCTGGAGAGCCAGTGTCGTGTACTGGTGTGAGTGTTAGTCTATGGACGTTATCACACAGGGGCAAATCTGCTGGTTAATCCACACAAATCCCAAACAGAAACTGGATTTGTGCCCCGCGTTTTCACACGACATCACACAGAAACTGGACAGAAAGTGGACAGAAACTTGTGTTAACCGAGATCTTTTGAAATTCGGTTGTTTGGAGGAAATGCAAATGCGAAATTAAGGTAATTTCGCATTTACCGTAATGTGAAAAGCAAATGCAAATTTGGGAGCATTTCCCTGCTGTTCCCATTGTTCCAGCGAGCATTTCTCTATCTGCGCATGTGCAAGAAGCTCATTTCTAGTACATTTACGGGCTTTTCTCACTTGTGTGTGAACGTTAAATGCGCTTACTGTAAATTCGCAATTAAGGTAATTACGTGTGAAAGCCATTTGCAGAATCAAGGTTTATTTTCGGTTTATTTTCGGAATGGTACTTGAGATATACTTGGAGGACCAATGGTATACCCGTAGGATCAATAAGATGCAATTGCACCCATCAATTTCTATGAGAAGTTCATTCATACAAGCAGCAAATGCAATACTACAATACCTAAGTAGTAAATTGGGCTGGCTAGGATCCAAGAGTCAGAGTAATGAAGGCCTGAAGATCTCAAGAGGACAGATATGGGCAAATCATAATTGAATTGGGAGTCTGCACTGTGATACTGGGGTTTTAAGAAGGTTGGATGGCCACACCATGGCCTCTGACATGCTAGAAAGAATATTTGACAAATCCATCCCATCATTAGCTGCCTAATGTATATAGAAATTTTGCACAAAAGCCTCAAGCCTTAAACAAAGAGGGAGTGAGGTTTGTAATTTTTTTAAAAAAAATTATTATTTATTCACAAGTACAAATATTTTCCATACATTATTTATCTTTTCAACAATCTATATTATATCCCCCCATATCCCCACCACATTTAGCTCTTATCTATATTTTCTTGTATCATATATCTTTGCAATTGTGATTCCTCTATCATATCACATCTGTTGATGTAACTTTTCTTTCTTCTGATTTCATTTTATTTATTTTACTTATATATCTGTCTCACTTAAATGTATCTTTATCCATGTATAAATATATATCTGTATATATAACCTTTATATGCACCTATATATTTATCTTTATTATTTGGAAGGTTGTCTTGCCTCTAGAGATAAATCATACTATTTTTCTGCTTGTCAACCACTTTTCTTTACAAAACATCAGAAAAAAAATCCAGTCTTTATCATCTGAGTATGAACCATCTATTACTCTGGATAATCTGTCCATTTCAGTAGCTTCTAGTGTTTCGTCAATAGTAGGTATTTTCTGAGATTTCCATCTTTGTGCTATAAGAATTCTTGCCAGTGAAATCATGTATAGGAAGTTTTTCCAATATTTGTTCTTTTCTGGTGTTTTAATCTTATTAATCGTATTGAGCAAATATATCTCTGGATACATGTCATATTTAATGTTCAGCATTTTACAGATCTCATTGTGTATTTCCTTCCAAAATTGCTTAATGTGGTGGGCAATCCCACCACATATATATCCATGAACCTACATTATCTTGACATTTCCAACAAAAAGGCTTTTGATTCTTGTAAATTTTAGACAGTTTCACTGGAGTTAAATGCCATCTGTGTTCCATCTTATGATAACTGTCTCTCAAATTTTGGTTTTTAGTAAATTTATATGTATACCTTCTTGCAATAGTCCAGCTCCCTAAATCTATTTCTCTTTTGATGTCTTTTGCCCATTTTATCATGTTTTCTTTAACTAGATCTGTTTCTAGCTTTCTTTTTAGAAGTACTTTATATAATCTAAAGATTTGTTTTTGTTTTTCTTCCAAGAGTATTCTGTCTATTTCATTGTTTTGTAGATCAAAACCACTTTGTTTCTTATCCACTTTGAATCTTTCTTTCAATTGCAAGATTAAGAATAAAAACTAATAGTTACTACATTGTATATTGGGTATTTCTTCAATATTTCTCATTTCAATTTCACCTGTATCCATTCTTTGTTTTAATATCTCTTTGTACCTTATCCATTTGTCAATTGGCTTAAATCTGCTCATTAAGGCTACCTGTGTGGAAGCCCAGCTGGAAATTCCTCTATAAAATTCATTTTAATTTTTTTGCCAAACTTAAAGTAAAGGTTTTCTTATGAAATGATGCTCAAAATCTCAATGTACCTTATATTTCTCATACCATAGATAGGCATGCCAGCCATACCTAAAGTTAAATCCCTCTAGATTTGAGGTCCTGTTATTCTTTAATGTAACCCAGTCTGCTAACATTACCAGTGCATTAGCCCGATAGTATAATTCCAGATCTGGCAGTTCAAATCCACAATTTTGTCTTGAATTAGTTAACACTTTCCATTTGACTCTGGGTTTCTTCCCTTCCCATAAGAATTTTTTTCAGTTCTTGATTCCATTTATTAAAAGGTTTATTATGTGTTATTATGGGGAGGTTTTCAAAAAGAAAATTAAATTTTGGAAGAACTGACATCTTCACTGCAGCTATCTTCCCTGAGAAATATAACTTTAATTTTGACCATTTTAGCAATTCAGCCTTAATGTACCCCCATAGATTTTTATAATTGTTATCAAATAGATCAGTGGGGTGTTTGTTTGTGGGTTTTTTTGTGTTTTTTTTTTTTTTGTGTGACCCACATTCCTAGATATTTTTTGGTTTTTTTCCTCCACAACCTTAAATTGGGTTATTTCTGTTATTTTTTCTTCTTCTTCTAGTGGTATATTCTTGGTTATCACATTACTTTTTGCCTATTCATCTTAAAACCTGTTAATTTTCCAAATATATCCAAAGTGTCTATCAGGTGTATTATGCTATCTAGCAGTGAGGTTCATAAATTTTTGGAAACTAAAGAGAGGAGAACAGTTACCTCTACTTAATCTGATAAAATCTAAAACTGGTCACAAATTATTGATGTATTTAAACAGGAGACTGAATTCAGAATAGAGTATTAAAAAGTTTACTAGGGACATCCAAACTTCTATATGAAAATCTACCAACAGGTAGAAAAATCTACCAATAGGATTTTAACAAGTGGTTATCATGTTGTTGTTGTGTGCCTTCAAGTCATTTCTGACTTACGGTGACCCTATCACAGGGTTTTCTTGGCAAGATTTGTTCAGAGGAGGTTTGCCATTGCCATTCTCTGAGGCTGAGAGCATGTGACTTGCCCAAGATCATTCAGTGGGTTTCCATAGTTGAGAACCCTGTTCTCCAGAGTCACAGTCCAATGCTCAAACCACAACACCACACGGACTCTCTGGTCATGCATGGATACAATAAAATATATGGGTCACATCTGGAAAAAAATGTGCTGAGGGAGAATAATACTAGCTCACAAAGGTTTAAACTGGTGTCAAAACATGATGGGTTTTGCATGCAAAAATTTGCTTGCACAACTCTCTTTTCACAACATGGTTTCTCTGTCCTCCTCCTCCTCCTCATTGTTATCTGAGAGTTCTATAACAGCCTATGAGAGTTCTATGTAGATGGATTTCTCTTCTCTAAGGACAATTCTCTAAGGACAATGGAGGACTTCTGGGTGTCAAGCAAGTATAAAATCAGTTTAGAAGCCTTTTTGTTCAAAATCATGTGTAACCTGAACAAACCCACACTCTTGCTCTATTTCAACAAAAGTTAATGTAATTTTAGATGGTAAAGTATTAAAGACTATCTGAAGTACACCTGATGAATCCTGGTTCCATACCTAGTACTCCGAAAGTAGTGCACAGGGCATCCTGTGTTCCCATTTCCTGCACTGGTTATTCTACCTCAGATATGTTACCAGCATTATCTCAGATGATTATTATATCCCATTTTCCTGCCCTTTTTTAACATCTCAGAAATCTTAGGATTGATGTCTTAGGTCTCTCCCATTTTCTAGCTCTTTTATAAATTAATAAATAAATTATTCTAGATTCCATATAATCTGTATCTATGTTATTATGGAATTTGCCTTTTGGAGGTTTCTCTTTACAAGAAAAAATAAGGCCACCCAAAAATTAAACACTAGTTTCTATATAATTGGGCCAGGTGGGCTCAGAAGTCCATTTGTAGCTGTGCTTAGTATTTCTTTTTTTCATTTACATTACCCTGACACCTTGGCTCCAAAATCCATTTTGTTCCACAAACAGCAGCTTGGAAAGTTGCCAAGAACACCACTATGGCCCTGAAGATTGCTTTGGTGTCAGAGTAATTGTGCATTTGTTTTTTCCACTTATCAGATTAAGTAGAGTTGTCCCATTACGTCAACAAATTTAGAATCTACTTGTACATCCCTCAGAAATCAGAGACATAGATCCATCCATCCATCCTCCATTGTACTGCCCCTACCTTGAATAACCATCTTGAGCTTTCTATTCATCAGATGCATTCGTTTTTGTTTTCTCTGTTCTATGCAGTCTGGGACTCAGCCTCAGAAACTCTGTTTTAACTTTGGAAGAGAAGGAATCAACTAAATTAAATTTAGAAAATCCTATTTTTATCCGTATCCATACACTAAAAGGAAATAAATACGTTTATAAAGAAATTTTGTTGTTAACTGCCCTCAAGTCGATCTTGACCCATGGCGACCCTATGGATGAGACATCTCCAAGACCTCTGCTTAAATCAGGGGTAGGCAACCTTTCCCCTTTAAGGGCCGAGGGACTTCAGCTCCCAGAAGCCTCAGCCATGTTGGCCAATAGTCCCATGTTGCCCAATAGCTCCTGGGATTCTGGGAGCTGAAGTCCCTCAGCCCTTAAAGGGGAAAGGTTGCCTACCCCTGGCTTAAATCCTGCAAACCCATACCCATGACCTCCTTAATTGAGTCCATCCATCTGGCCTGTTGCCTACCTCTCTTCCTGCTTTCCTCCACCTTCCCTAGCATTATTTAGAGTCCTCTCTTCTCATGATGTGTCCGAAATACGACAGTCTTAGTTTAGTCATCTTGGCTTCCAGGCAGGTTTCTGGCTTGATCTGCTCTAGGGCCCATTTGTTTGTCTTTTTGGCAGTCCATGGGATCCTCAGCACTCTTCTCCAACACCACATCTCAAATGAATTAAATTTCTTCCTATCATCTTTCTGAACTGTCTCACATCCATATATGGTAACAGGGAATACAATAGCCTGTATGATTCTAACTTTTGTGCTGAGTTGTATATCTTTGCATTTTAGAATCTTTTCTAGTTCTTTCATAGCCACACTCCCCATTCTTAGTCTTCTGATTTCCTGACTGCAGTCCCCATTTCTTTCAATGTTTGATCCCAGATATGGGAATTCTTTTACTATTTCTTCATTGTCTAGGTTGAACTTGTGAAGGTCCTTGATGGTCATTATTTTTGTTTTCTTTATGTTTTATATTAAGCCTGCCTTTGCACTTTCTTCTTTGATCTTCCTTAGTAGGTGTTCCAGGTCTGTGAGGTTTTCTGCTAGTATTATGGTGTCACCTGCATATCTTAGATTGTTGATATTCCTTCCTCCTATTTTCACTCCTCCTTCAGTGTCCAAGCCTGCTTTTCTTGTAATATGTTCTGCGTACAAGTTGAACAAATAGGGTGATAGGATGCATCCTTGTCTGACTTTTTTTTCAATTGGGAACCATTCTGTTTCTCCATGTTCTGTTCTGACAGTAGCCTCTTGTCCAGAGTACAGATTCTTGATTAGGACTGTCAGATGTGTTGGCACTCCCATGTCTTTAAGGGCATGTATTTAAGGTCTTTCATGATCTATGCAGTCAAAGGCTTTGCTATAGTCTATAAAGCACATGCTGATTTTCTTTTGGAATTCCCTGGTGTGCTCATAAAGAAATACATACAGAGAAAAGATATGGAAAAGAAAAATATGTCATTTATAAATATATACCCAGGCCCATCCATTTAGTAATCGCCCACAATAAAAATCTGAATCTTACAGCATGCTTCATAAACATTATTTTTGAGAAACAAGAACTACAAGAATTGTCTCAAGAATATTTAAGAGAAACAAATGCTGGGTTCTCTGAAAGACAAAGGAGAAAGAAAGAAGTCTTAAGAGAAATTTGGAAAGATAGGCACATTACATTCACAAAATATTAAACACACGTTATAAGAAAACCAAAAGCTTCTAGGAAAATACTACACTACAAAGAACACTACTGTAAACAAGGCTTATTTTACATATTCCACAATGGCTAAATAGCAATTGCCACAGAAATGGCCATGTATATTGTTTGGTCACAAGGTTACATTTCACTAACAGATCTGTCCTCTCCTTCATAGGACTTATTGACCAAGGTCATAGGGCTTATTGCTTCTTACCAATACTAAGGTAAGAAGTACATGTTAAAAGTGTGGGTGGTAGCCGCTCCAGGTTTGCTTGATGTCAGAATTTGGAGCATCAGTAGCACCAGCTATGAGAAGAAAGATACACCAGTTTATTTTCGCATGTAAATTCTTTTATTTCTTTTTGAAAGAATAGCAAACAATTATGGTTATTTAATCATGACCTAGACTAGACAAAAATTCTTATTTTAAATAGCTGATACTGAAAATTATAATTATTATAATTAATAATTGACTACATGTATGCTTAACTGGGTCCATTGAATTTTTTATCCCAATTTGGACAGTGGGTTGCTATAACTGAAATAAAAATGAACTGAAATCCTTTTTGCTCATCCATCACCTTAATCCTATAATAGTTGAAGCAGTTACATTATGTGAAATTAAAAATTAAATTTTGACAATGTCTGTATGATCATCACTGTCGATCTCTGGCATTCTGTTTCCTCTGTCCTCTGCCTTCCTTTTGGAGACTATGCAGATGCATACCATGCACCTGTTCTCTCTGCTTTTGTCCATTGCTCTGAAATGTCTTTCTTCCCTTTCTTCTCTGTGCGTCTCTTTTCTCGAACTTCTCCTATCTCTCTCCATCCACATCCATGCCCACCACACCCTCTCTCATCTTGCCTCTTAACCTCATCTTTCATGTATTTCTTTCCTCTCACATACACATGCTCTGCACCTTCCTTCCTTCCTTCCTTCCTATGTGTGGAATGGAAAATTGGTAAGGACAAGCAGGGGCCATGATGACAATATAACTATGAAAATTTATTCCCATATCATTTCCTAGAAACTTAAATTGCATTACGTTTCATTTGGATAAATTGGTATTTAACATCCTGGTTTAATTTTTTTTAATAAGAAAAAACATAATGTATACAAAGGGATCTTGTAGCACCTTTGAAACTAACTATGCAAAATAAGTTGTATAACTTATTTTGAGAGTGTGCAAAATATGCTTTCATTGACTTGGTTTACTTCCTCAGATGCATGGAGTGAAGTGTTGCCCAGGAAGACCTTTCATATATTACCGTAGTTTCATTAATATTAACACACTGGTTCTGATCTCTGCACATTTATCATCACCCATGTGTACATGGCAATTCTTGGTGACATGCAACAAAAATACACAGCAACATTCCATAGGTAGGGAGAAATATATTATTTTTGTAAAATTAATTTAAAAATAAAAATAAACATAGGAGCTATTCCAAGACATATAAAATACTGAAGATATCCATTTAACTAAAAAAAATTAAAAAGAAGAAAAAAGAGATTCTGTTGGCTCCGTTCCTAATAGCTGATTTATCTTGGGTGAAGCACTAGAGGATGCATGCCATGACATATAAAAATGTCCTTCCCCACACTATCTGACAGGTTGCATGTGGGGTCTTTGTCCTTAATTGTGTCCCCTTTGGGGAAGTGGTATGTTAGTCTTAAGTGAGCCATTTCTCATTTAAAGCAAAGAATATATTCCTGTGCCCACTCACTGTGCTTAAAAGCAAATTTGAAGTCCCAAATTCTCCTGGAAGCATTAATCTGATTATAAATAAGATATGTTGGCATCTGAAAGACCGTATCTCCTTATATAAGCCAGTGCATATATTAAGATATGCAGCGGAGGGCTTTTGCAGGTGCAGTTGGTGAGGACTCTATCATCTCTCTCTCTCACTTTTACTGAAACAGTTTAAAATATGTTTAAAGTGCTTTCAGTGTTTTAGCTGTTTTTAGGGCCTCTGCAGATGGGCCCAAAGCGCCGGTGGAGAGCCACGCTGGGAAGCGGTGGATTGGGGCCGAGGCTGCTGCACCGCGCGGCCCTGATCCTCCCTTTTGCAGCAAAAGAACAGCAAAATGCCGCTTCTTTTACAGGTGGCAAAAGGCTGCCCTAAGAGCCGGCACATGGCTCTTTAGTGACCCTTCCAGCACAGCATGTCAAAATGCTGGGCTGGAAGGACACGCGGCATCAGGGCGTCCTCAGCGTGGGGATGGGGCGGCCGACGTGCGGCTGCCCCTCCCCATCTCTGCCTCCAGGCTGGTCCTTTGGGACAGTCTGTAGAGGCCCTTAGTCAAGTTTAATTCCTTTTTAATTTTTTTGAATTAATGTCTTAATTGGACATTTTCAAAGTAATCTTGGATCCCATTTTGGGAGAAAGGTGAGATATAAGTGCAATAAATGAATAAATAAAGGGCCTTTACAGACTGCCAGAAATAGTTCCAGTCCAAATTCATGTATGATGTTCTAATTGCAAAAGAGAAACATCAGTGCCAACAGAAAAACAACATCAACATGCAAACGGAGAATAAAAAGCATTATGAGATCATCAAGTACAAGAGAGAAGTTGTAATTTAAATTAGCAGTGGCAAGAGCTAGAATGGAGAAAAATGAGACAATAAACATATTTCCATAGATTGATATGAGAGCATGGAGGATGTTTTTTGATTTATGAATTTAGAGAAGCACCAAATACTATAACAGACTGAACACATTTGTGGGTGGAATGGATGCAACTTTGAGATTATGGCCTACATCCAATTGCTACTATTAGCTAAAAGAGACCAGTTGAATAAGTGAAACTTAAATAAGTGTTGGCTGAACATTCAGCAATTGATTCAGTGGCCCTGCTCTAGTTAGGACTCACAATTAGATTTAGGCCAAAAACAGAAGAGAAAGTCTGAAATTATGTTCTTAAGATCTTCCTTCTTTCCTTTCTTTCTTGGAAGGGAGTGGTGGTCTTTACTTCACATAGATTTCAAATGTTTCTCCAAATTTCTGAAGCCACCCTCCCCCCAGTTTTTCAAACATAATGAAAAATCTGGTATCAATTATATAGATCATAAATAACTTTTAGAAGTTGAGTAGGGAGGTCCTATTATAGAGAATATTAATCTTGGAAGAACCTTGACCAGGGGGGGGATGCAGACCAGGGCGTCCAGGACGCCCTGGGATGGTGCGCCGCTGGAGCGAGGCAGCCGCACCGCGGCGCACTGGCTGCGTCCCTTTCAGAAGTCAGGGAAAGTGCGCCCTAAACACGTAGGGCACACTTTCCCTGACTTTTCCGCTGCAGCATGTGCAGACGCTGCGGCGGGAGGTTACCCTGGGAGCGCCGGCCATGCGGAGGGCCGGCAGCTCCGAGGGCAACCTCGGGAGGAGGAAGGGGCACCACGCGTACATCTGCCCCTCCTCTTCCCTGCCTCCAAGATGGCTCAATAAGCCGTCTGCCGAGGCTGCAGATTTGTCTCATTGGAACTATTCTTGTGTAGTACAGAAACATTATAACTGCCTAACCCTGACAGATTAATGAAAGGCAAGATGTAGTTTTATTTTAAAAGAAATCTAAGAAAATAAAATTTTGTCAAAGAAACACCTGAGAAATATAAACTTTTATTGGCTCTTTAGCAATGTCTCTCACTTAATTGAGTAACTGATTTGTTTGCTTGTTTGTTTATTAAATATTTGAAGCATTTATCTATCACATCACAGCCCATAAAAATTAATACTTTAATTCTGGAAGAAAGCTCACACTGAATTTCCAGCCTCCGAAAATCATATTGTTTTAAAAATTAATTTAAGTTGCTTATTTTCATGAGACATTTCCCAACATAATTAATAATTTGATTTTTACTCGGTAGTCACTAAATTTGAGATGATGGATTATTGATCAAATGCACCCGTCAGTGTGTAGCTCTGTACCTAAAACCTTCTCCCACTCCAGAGGTCTGTCACATCTCTTCCTTTTTTCATCCAGAATGTTACCAGCAGTATCTCAGAGAGGAATCTCCACTTTCCCCACCTTTTCTTAATCTGAGAGATCTTAACAGGTGTAAGTTTAGCCCTCTCCTGTTTTCCACCTTTCCCCCATGCCTTCGGATTCTATAATACTGCACTACACTGTTAAAACGCTATTACTGCAATGTTACTACTATGGCTGCCTCCTGTTGAATCCTGGGATTTGCAGTTTAGGGGGGGCATTTAGAATTCTCAGAGAGCTCTTAGGTCTCACTAAACTACAAATCCCAGAATGCCACAGGAGGCAGACATAGCAATTAAAGTGGGATAATAGTGCTATAGCTGTGTAGTGCGATATTAGCAATGCCTCAGAGAACCTTCTCCTGTTTGCTAGCTAGCATTGTCTGTGACTCCATATGGCCTCCTGTTCTCTGCCCTGCTTTTTCATCTCAGGAAATCTTACCAGCAGCACCTGAGAAACCCTCTCCAAGTTCCCCTTTCTCATTCTCTCAAAACTTCCACTGAGCTATATAGCAGCAACAACACAACAACAACAATGGTTCTTCCAAACAGTCTCTGTGACTTCCACAAATAAGTAACCCTATGCTTGCATAGCAGAGGTTCTGAACTTTCTAGACTTCTAAGATTTGGCTGGAGCTCCATCCAGTCCACTGCATGTGTCCAAGTGTAGCTTGCATCTCTCCCTTTAGTTCCTTTTCCAGTGTAACATCATAAGCAGATAGGTTTGGAACATCCATCAGTATTCTTCTCTAGCTTCTTCAGTATTTTTTCTTTCAATTTTGTCTCCATTGTCCTTTCTTCTTCTGGTCTTCAGCAAAGTCTGCTTCTGCTTGTTTCCTTTTAAGAAGTTGTTATTTGATAGAAACAAGTAGGCCTAACTTGCTGGGAAGGGGGGAAAATGGAGTGGAAAATGTTTCCTTCTCTGGCCTTTTAAATTTGTAGGCAAGGTGGCATTCTCCCCACCCAGTTCACTGGATCAAGAAGCACCCCAAGTGCTCCATAGGGCAGGAAATCCTCCACAGCAACTGCACACTGCATTCTTTCTCTCTCTCATTCACTCTCTGTTGTATGCCTTCAAGTTGTTTCCAACTGATGGCAACCCTAAGGCAACCATATTGTAGGGTTTTCTTGCCAAAATTTGTTCAAAGGAGGTTTGTCATGGCCTTCTCCTGAGGCTGAGAACATATGACATGCCCAGGGCCATCCAGTGGGTTTCACGGCTGAGCTGGGAATCAAATCCTGGTCTCCAGAGTCATAGGGCCTAAGCAGACCAGGGCGTCCAGGACGCCCTGGTCCGGAGCGCCGCGGGACCATGGCAGCCGCACCGTGGTGCTCCTGTGGCGACCCTAAAAGGAGTGCCAAATTGGCGCTCCTTTTACAAGTCAGGGAAAGTGTGCCCTAAACGCGTCAGGCACACTTTCCCTGACTCTTCCGCCGCAGCGCATGAGGACGCTGAGGCGGGAGGTTGCCCTCGGCGCACCGGCCACGCGGAGGGCCGGCAGCTCCGAGGGCAACCTCAGGAAGAGGAAGGAGCGCCGCGCGTGCGGCTGCTCCTCCTCTTCCTGGGCTCAGAGACGGCTCAATAAGCCGTCTGCCGAGGCCCATAGTCTAACACAGGGGTAGTCAACCTTTTTGAGCCGGGGGCCGGGTTGCTGTCCCTCAGACAACTGGGAGGCCGAAGGACCAAAAATAAATGAATAAATAAATAATTTTTTTACATTAAAAATTAAAAAATATGCATGCACACTCTTTCAGCCCCAGAAAAGCCATGGCAAAATCCCTGTGGAGATTTTGCCAGGAAAACCCCAAGAACAAGTAATAACAACAATAATCAATATCATCATGGCAGGCGGCAGCAGTGGCGGTCCAAAGGCCTCGGGGGGGGCGCATCCAGCCCCCGGGCCTTAGGTTGCCTACCCCGGTCTAACACTCTAACCACTATGCCACATTGGCTTCTCTGTACTAAATAGAATTAGAGAATTGTCTGTAGATTAAAGAAAATGAGCTCAGACTTTGAACTGGAGGAAGCTGGAGGTGATGCTGAGGAGTTCTTGATCTCCATTGTATGGTGTATAGTCCCTGTGTCTCCCAATTTTGATTTGCATAAAGCCAGATTTAAATTTGCACCATTATTAAAGAATTATTTTTGGCAAGTCAGTTACTTCACCTGAGAACAAATTGTTTGCTCCTGTGACCTGAGGGACAGATAAAACTCACCATCCCTCTCTCACACCACCATTATTTTCAGATACCCCTTTCTGCTACTGATGAAAAAAAACCCAAAGCTATTTCAAAATTACTATCCTGCTTCTTTTCAGATGCTAAAATAAAAGTATGGTTTTCTATGCTTTCTTGACATGTGAAGTCTAGTCCTGAAGGAAAGGAGTCTAAAGAAGGGCACTGTTTGTTATGAGAAGAGACAGCTTTATCTGTGGCCCTTCTGCCAGGACCAGCTCATAAAGGAGAAGCATAGGTCCATAGTGTCATCAAAGTCCTTCTAATAGAATGGGGTAGGCACAAACATGAAGCTCCCTACACAGCTGTAAGGAGCTTCATATTTTCTCCCTGCAACTATGTAGGCAGGGATATAACTGTGTTATTTGAATAGAGAAAATATTAGTGTGAACCATGGAGCCAGCTGGCAGCTCTTGCCACAATCACAGCTGTAATTTTCCAGCCAGTATAACTATTACAGGAATTACTAGATCTTTCAAGCCCTAGTATTTTGGTCTATGGCTGTGCTCCTATAAAATATGTATGTGATCACAATTTTCATGTGTGAAGCGGGTGACCAAATATCCTAACCGCAAAGGAGGACAAGCCACTGTAAAATGTAGGACATTCAAAGAAAATATAGTGTATGACCAAAGAAAAAGTTAAAAACACTCATGTAAACATAAAGCCATGCTTCTTGATCCTGCTCAACATGGAGGACATTCTGGAATTCCTCCTGGACAGAAGGCTGAAATGGAGGACATGTCCAGTAAAAGGATATCTGGTCACCCTGGCTGTGAATGGTTACAGTGAAAGACACCCATGAACAACTGAACTACAAAAGAACTTCTGATAAAAAATGTAGGCCTGTGACTCTAACATCATCATTTTTCTTCTCTTGTATGGATTTTTAAAACATCTTTTGTCTGATGGAGAATGTATCTACACTGCAGAAATAAAATCGTCTATACTGCTTTAACTGTCATGGCTCCAACCTGTGGGATTCTGGGATTCTGGGTAAGGTATTCAGTCTGGCCTTTCAGAGAATTCTGGTGCTTCACCAAACTACAGATCCTAGAATTCTGGAGAATAGAGTCCTGGCAGTTAAAGTGGTGTCAAACTGCTTTATTTCTGCAGTGTAGTTACACCTGCAAAACCCAGTGGAGCTTCAAAAGCTTTTCTGCATTTTGGGGCCTTTGCAGACTGCCAGAAATAGTGCAAATTGAGGCCACTTTAACTGCGCTGACTCAGTGCTAGGGAATCATGGGAACTGTAGTTTATTGTGGCACCAGAGCTTTCTGATAGAGAAGGCTCAATGTCTCAGAAAAAAATACAGTTCCCATGATTCCCTAGGACTGAGCCAGGACAGTTAAAGTGGACTCAATTTGCATTATTTCTGGTTGGCCAATATTTTGTGGATACTGGATTTTGTTGTATTTTGTTACATGGCTAATATGGCTACTCTCAATGTGTTTCCTGGATTTGAAGATATTGCATTTTATGCATTTTGGTTGGTCAATAAAGGTATACCTCTTTTGTGTATTTTGTTGTATTTTGCTGCATGGCCAACACGGCTACCGCTGAATACTTGACTCATGGTCAAGACTAACCTTGATCCCCCCTTCCATATATACATACATGAAGATCAATATTAGAATACAAACACAAGTGGAATCTGCAATATTTTACCATGTGAAGTGCTCTTGTTTAAAATTACAGTAAACCAGCCATGACAATTGAACATTCTCATTCCTGATTAGACAGGAATTTTTATATATTTATTTATTTCCTCCTTTATGTTACGTGAAACTGTTTTAAACCAGACTTTTGTGTGTACACGTTTCAGGGTTCTTCCTAAGCTGCTGATATTTTTCCTTTATACTGGTGGGCAGGATAAGGGAGGTTACTGGTATGGTTATATAACAATTGGACCTTATGCCTGAACATCAGAAGCAAAGGGAATAATATTCCCATAAACCTGGGCAGGAATCCCAGTAAAATACAAAAGACCAGTATTTGTTCTAAGTACCCTGGAAAAAACACAAATATCTGGGAAATAAAATGTGTATTATCTCCTGATAGTATCTAATCTAAATTGTGGAAAGTGTTTTATGAAAAGGCTAGGTCAGAGCTTAGAAAAATTACTTTTTCAGATGACAGCTGCAATGTGGCTATCTGAAAAAGTAATATATCTAAACTTTGGGCTGGACACACCCGGCAGCAGCGGCAGCACCACCTGGGCCAGCGCGAGGGCCCCAACGCACCGGCTCCCTGAGCAGCACTTGCCGGCGCGACGCGGAGGAGGAGGAAGGCGGGACCATCTGGGCCTGAAAAGGCCCCCA
>CM034703.1:272391796-272403177 GCA_020142125.1 Phrynosoma platyrhinos
CCCCCCCCCCCCGAAAATATACTGTACCAAGGACTTGTTGACTAGTCCTTACCAGAGGTTCCAACTGGAAAATAGCTCACTGCTGGGGCAAGAGCCACAGTCATGTATGCCTTAGGGACATCCAAATAGGATTACTATTATGCAACCTATGGGGACTGTCTTTGAATAGTCATTGGAACTTGTAGTTTGGTGCAAAACAGTGTTGCCATGGTTGTGACCAAAGGCTTCTTTAATACATGCAGTTTTATTGGCTTCTAATTTATTCTCAGACTCAGTTCAAATTGCTGATGGTCACTGGCTTGGGTATATAGTACTTTAAGGACTGGCTACCACCAGATGAAATCACCACCTTACGTGTATCACCAGGAAAATCTCTTCTGCATATTCCTTCAGTGGTAAAGCTAAGTGAAACATATAGGAGGCACTCTTCATGTCAGCACACTAAGACATTGTATTCCTGGCTGTGGAAGCTCATTCTCTAACGGAATCAGTTTCAGCAGATGTTTTGCTTGCCGTCCTGAATGCATATTCTGTCTGCTATGTTCTCTCTGTTACATAGTTGTTTTAAATTAGCTGCTCTACCAGCTTGAAAGAGGAGAGTACCATTCTGGCCAAGGGGAGGGGGAGCAGAGTGTGTGTGAGAGAGGAAGATCATCCTCTCCCCATGACCTTTCTCTGCTGTTGCAGGATGAGTATCAGTTCTGAATCTAAGGACTTTACTATTATATATGTAGTAAAGGCACCAGATCCTGATCTTGGAAGCTAAGCAGGGTCAGCCCTGGTTAGTACTTGGGTGTGAGATTGTCAGGAAATGACATGGATGTGACCACAAGATGGAGCTGTAAGCTTGGTAATGTAGGTGGTTAAGCTCCAGTGGCAGGTGTGCGTGAGTCAGCACTTGAGAATATGCACACCTGGGATGCCTGATGCAAGAGGCATTGGTAACCGCCTATAAAAAGGAGATGGGAATTATCTCCAGTGTGGGTTTCTTGTGTATGGAGTGGTTTGTTGAAGTGTTGCATAGTTGTGAGTATTTGAGATGGCTGTCCAATAGTCTGTATGTATATACTGTACATAGTGCAACCAAAGATTAAAGCCCTCGTGTTGAGTGAAGGCTGGCCTTGCTGCTGTCTTTATTTGGAAGAAAGCCAGAGCTCAAGGCCGTGTGCTGCTGTGAAGGAATTATTCCTTCTCTGCCAGAAGTCCTTTTGCAAACAACTCTCTGGAATCCTTTGCCTGGCGTCCTGTCGACATGGAACAACTCTGCATGTGGTTGTGGTGGACACAGTGCGTCTTTCTACGCCCCAACAGAGATCACCAATTAATATCTGGTGCTGTAGGCTGTATTTCAGTGGAAGGAACTGGCAAAATCACCTCTGAATATTCCTTGTCTAAGAAAACCATATGAAATTCATAGGGTTGCCCTAAGTTGACAGGTGACTTAAAGGGACACACACACACAGGTTAAATAGCCAAAAATGAAAATACTGTCCCTTTACATCACACCCATCCTTTATTAAAAGATACACTAGTAACATTTTTTTTTAAAAAATAGAAACTTCTTGTTAAATATGCAAACATCAAATATAGCTGACAGACTCCATTTCCGAAAGAGAGTTCTGAAGGGTAAAGCAACCTCATGCTAATCAAAAGTCATGAGGATTTTTACTATAAGTGCACAGTCATGTATGCTGTGGGGAGTTCAAAATGGGATGATGATGATGCAATGTATAGGACTGCCTTTGGAAAGTAGTTGGAAATTGCAGCCTGGCGCAAAACAGTGCAGCCAGAAGCATGACTAAATGCTACCCCCCTCCCCCAGCATGTAACAATAGAACAATTGAATCAGCAACATCCAAGTACACCACTGCTGACTGGATGGTCCCCGCAGCTGGAGGCTACTATGTAGTCAGCAGCTGCACACCAAGAGCAAGTACCAGCCTCTTGTCCTGTGCTAAATTCCAAGGATAATTCCACTGTGACAAGAGAAGATTTACTCCAGCTTACCCTCTTGTTGCTCCTCCAACAGAAACTACCTGCAAAGGAAATGGCCCTCTGCCACCTCGACCACGTCTGCTTCCAGCCCAGTGGCCTACCACAGTGCCGGCTATTTCAAGTTTTCCTCCCTGAGAAGGAATAGGTTGGACACCTAAAACAAAACAAAAAAATAACAACAAAAACAATGATGGTTCTTTGTAACTGCACTTTTGAAGAAGGAAAGAATAGAGACGTTGCTGCAAAACATCTCTCTTTCTGAAAACTGGGTTTTAAGTATTTGGAAAGGGACTTAAAAACCTGTGAAGGCTTTGTCTCAAAGTTCTTTGAATGTTATTTAAAATAATGAATCAAATGATCTTGGGGTAATTTTACAAACATCATATTTTAAAATAATCAGGTTCGTAAGTTAAGTTATAACTCACATACCAGTTCAGACTTAAGTCCTATTGAGATCAGTAAAGACTAACTAAATGTGCCATCTTCATACCAATTTATCTATGGTTAAATTGATAGACTGCAGAAGTTTGAGTAAGCTCAAAACTGAGTACCAGACTGTAATCCAGGTTGAGGCAGGAACAGTTTCATAATGCTTAAATAAAGGTAGAGCGAGTAGTTTCTAAGCTGCATGGCTGTGTGTCTTAAAGCCAGGGGAAATGGTCTTCTGTTCATACGGTGCAGCACTGATGAATTCTAGTGAGTCTCCCATCTTGCTGTTATCCCCTGTACTCAGGAGCAGTTTGGGATGCGTACATGTGTGTTTACAAAAGAGGAGCCAGGAAAATTGCAGTGTATGATGAGGCCCCTCCTTCTGTTCTATGAAATATGAGACCTGCCGCCCACCTACAAATCTGGATGCAACAAATCTAATTTACTGCCACTATTTGAGGTACATAGTAACCTAAAATATAAACCCTAAAATTGTTCTGACTTGCTTTCAACTGTGCTGCTACAACCCAGAAGCTCACATGTCAGAAGCAAAAGTAGGCTGGTTAATGTTTGAACACTATTTAAAAACATATGGTCTTTATTACCTTTGTATTTCTATGTGCATTTCAACCTAAATTTCAATATTCACGTGGGACTATTTGTAAAGTAATGCTACCACAGATCATAACAATCATTTCCAGTAATCTAATGCAAAGAGCATTAGCTAGACATGACCAATTAAGCCAACAGCAATGCAAGGGTAAAGAATAGGTAGAAGCATTGTGGTTACAAGTTATGCCAGAATCTTAACACACTAATTAGCATTAGTGAAGGCATGGAATTTTATTCTTTTCTATGTTCTACTATCAGTTCTAAAAGTATACCAGCTGCTTCATTTGGCTACTGAGAGCCAGGGGTGTTTGATATTAGCCATATCTTTGATATTAAGAGAGAATGTAGGAATTCATTGGAATTGATTCAAATGCAGGGATTTCCTGTTCCACTTTAAAAAATAAAAATAAAAAGACGACATTTGGATAACGTCTCTTTTAGGAGTTCCAGTTTTCAAGTATAAACTCCTATGAAACAATGAAACAATGATAACATCCAAAAATAAAACTATACTAGATGTCACTCTATGTTCCATGATTTTTATCATCAGCTATTTTTAAATAAGGAAAGTGCTGAGTATTAAGCACACACAAACTGCCTTGCAGAGACAAAAATTTAAATTGAGACTTTAAACCAGAGGTGAGAACTGTGCAGCCCTCTAGGTTGTTGCAGGACTATAACTCCCAGAGTCCTTCACCACTGGCTTGAATGGTTAGGGCTATTCATGCTAAGCCAATCCCATCCTGTTTAAATGAATTCATTTTTTTAGTTTTTAGAGGCAGTATGTGGCAACTCTAGTTTGCTGTGGAGATCTTCTACCCAAGCAACTGCGGTTAGTAAGTAACGTGACAGTAGTTTGGGGTGCAGGTTGCAGGGGAACTGGCAGCCACAGAAGGTTAAAAGGGGGGAGGAGGCAGAGGGAGAAGAAAAAGAAATCTAGTCATTGGTGAGAAGCCTCTGAGCAGAGTGAGATGAAGGAGGCTGTTGCTGTAAGCTCTAGGAAAGGGGATTGGTATAATTACCGCCCTGAAACTTGCTAGTCCTGTTGCTGTCATTGCCAGAGAAGCCTCCAGAGTGTCCTCCTGCAGCAGCCACCCGGAAGGCCCGATAAGCGTTTGTTGCTACTGTTTCCCCATAAGGGCCTCCAAAGCCATAGACTCCTGTTGAGACCCAGGGTAAAAGAGACAGGGGAAAACTGTGAGGGGCAGGGGGACATGTAGGAATTCCCCCAAAAAATAAGCGGTTGATTTTTTGAGTGTGCACAGTTTCTCTCTACAACACATGATCAAATCTTTGAGAATATGCTGACTTAACAACCAAGGAGAAAAACATGGAAGACCCACCTCAGCCATAAATAGATAAATTCACAGGATTTGTGAACACCTTATTAATTTACAATTGATTGCTGGATGAAGAAACTTCCGTTTGACCTCCCTCCCTCATGTACTCTAATCATTGCAGGTATCATGACAGCCACATTTCTACTACAAACAATATGATTAGATTTAATGTCCTTTGAACTCAAACAGCTTTTCCTCAATTTATATGATTAACACAAAATACCTGACTAACTTCTCATGTTGTTAAATACATGAATCCATGCATATTTCATCAGGAGTTACTGTAACTTGAAAAAACTTGATAAAAATAAATACCTGGGAAATACACAAAGCCTATTTCTTTTACAAGTAAGAAGTACTTAAAGGATCAAGCAATTGGGACATTTTAATTTAAAAGCATGGACATTTTAATTCCCTTCATGCTAAACCCTTCATGTAGTTTTCTGTAATTTTCCATATCAATTTCTTTCTGTATCTTCTAACAGCTTTAGATAGGTAAACTGTTTAAAGAATTGGGAAGATAAAGGGTCTTCTGTTTATCAAATTTATCCTTCAGCTTTATGATTGAGGTTTTCTTCCAAAACACATAGAACTATTTTCTTAATGGAATTACATTTGCAAATATGGGGTTGGATTCACACAGAAACTACTTTCTGCACACTTTGCACAAAAACACTGTGCATTAAAAATGGAACTAAGTTATCATTTTTGTTTGTGAAGTCCCTTGACATGCAAACAAAAGTTGCTACAGTTCACGCCAAACACCACATGCCATCTCGTGAAAGCACTTATGGAGAAGTGCTACTTTCTACCTTCCTTTGGCTCACAATTGTTTGGTTCTAGCCATTTGGAACAGAGGAAAGACTTCATGTATCTTCCTGTTATGATTTCATTTACACAATGCCTTAAATGTAAATTTATTTGCTTGTGTCAAATATGTTAAAATCACTCAACATACAACTGCAAATGCTGTGATTGTGATAGATGATATATTGGTAGCATCTTGCATTAAAAACACAATACAGGGTGGGGGCATAAATTAAATTAAATTCACAACTAAATCCAACACAAATGTTTACATACACCCAGTGATAATAAGACTATAAGTACATGTGTAATCTGTTTTGAATGAAATGCCACACATTGCAACAGGATAGCACACTTACCAGCAAAGCCTCTGCCCCTGCCCTGAGGTGGTGGTACTGGCCCAAAATGCCGAGGATATACAGATGTTGGATAGAAAGGCATGGCAGGTGGTGGTGGGAAAGGGAGCGGATGGTTCTGCCTGGAGAAATTTAAACCTTCAAGGATGCTCTGACGCATCTTTTCAACCTTGGCAGCTTGTTCAGCCTAGAATAATAAAAAAAAAATGGGACACTAATGCATTTAGATTATTAATGCAAAATATATCCATTACACACTTTGTACTATTAATATTAGCAATAGTACTAGGGCCTAAAAACACTAAAGGCAACAGATCCTATTAGAACCTGGAAGCTAAGCAGAATCAGCCCTAGTTAGTACTTGCATGGGACACTGCCAGCAAATATCAGATGCTCTAGGCCAGTGATCCCCAAACTGTGTCCTTTAAAGGGATTTTGGACTTTAGCTCCCAGAAGCCTCAGCCATGTTGGCCAATAATCTGGGATTCTGGGAGCTGAAGTCCAAAATCCTTTAAAGGGCACAGTTTGGGGATCACTGTTCTAGGCTGTATTTCAGAGGAAGGAATGGGAAAAACCAGCTTTCAGGATTCCTTGCCTAAGAAAACCCAATGCAATCAATGGGGTTGCCATAAGCTGAAGGCCTATGCGCATATGCGCGTGCGCGCACACACACAAACATTAGTAGTAGTAGTAGCAGTAGCAAGAGTAGTCATATTTATACAGCCAGTGTGGTGTTGGTCAAGCTAAATTCAGTAGATTTTCTGGCCTGCTAACCATGGAAACCCACTGAATGACCTTGGGTAAGTCATAGGGGCTAAGCAGATGGCGCTTTGCGCCGTCTTCAGAGCAAGGAAGGGGAGGGGCAGCCACACGCTGGGCGCCCCAACTCCTTCCCCAAAATGTCCTCAGAGCAGCCAGCCCTCCACACGGCCGGCGCTCCAAGGATGACCTCCCGCTGCAGCGTCCGTACACGCTGCAGCGGAAGAGTCGCCGAAGGTGCGCCGGCAGCCTTTTGCGGTGCGCCTTTGGCAATTTGCAGAAGGAGCACTATTTTAGCGCTCCTTCCAGGGGCGGCGAAGCTGCACCGCAGGGCTGAGGAATGGGAATGTCTCGGCCCCATGGCGCAGCTTCCTGGGGCGGTCCCATGCCGCCTGTCTGCTTCCCCCTATAGTCTCTCAGCGTTAGAGGAAAGCAACAGCCACCCCTACTGAACACATCTTGTCAAGAAAATCCTAAAATAGGATTGGCTTAAGGTTGTCATAAGTCATCAATGACTTGAAGGTACACAATAAGTAGCCATATTAATTATAATTGTCTCACGATCATCTGTTATCACCTTGAAACTGGGACTCAAGACACCTTACAAACTAAAACAAATACAACACAGTTAGAAATACAAAAGATCAACATTAAAAAAAATTAAACTATTAATACTAATAACAATTTAAAATATATAATTAAAATGTTGAAAAGCAGTCAAAAACAGTACTATTTTAAATCCCTCCCTTCAGTTCTCAAAAGCCTGTTGAAATAAAAAAATGATTTTGCTGCCAAGGGAAGGAGAGCAAGGACAGGGCCATTCTAGCCTCCTTATAAGAAGGGAGCTCTAGAGCCAAGGCAGACACTGTTTCTCTTTTGTAATAACTTTTAAATGACAACACAGATAACAGCAGCTAGTTTGCCAACTATAAACAGTTGGTTCAATTCACTAAAAACAAAACATAACAATACCAAAATCCCTGTTCTAAAATAGGAGACTATTCTCCTTGCTTCTTTTCTTTAAAGGAATTTTTAATTACTAATAGCAAAAGGCTTTGCCAAAGTCCTTTCCTAAGAAGTCCTGAGTAAACTTAGCAATCATGAAGAGGTGAGGTCCTCTTATGGTTAAACTGGTTGATATTCTGGAGCTGGGATGTGAGGTGAGTGAGGTCCAAGACAAAACTGAAGGCATAAAGGAAAGGCACTGAGCTCCAAAAGGAGCTTATGAAACCTAGTGAATTGGCCTTACAATGGAAAATATGGTTCAGTATGAAGTGTAAAATGACAGTTGGTGAAAAATCCTAACCTCATTCACATTAGTGAGGCCTAAGTCTGCAATGACTTAGGATGAGACGTTGGAGATGTTATGGAGAGCTCAATGAAAATGTTGATCCAATATGTGTCTGTAGAGAAAAACTGGGGATTGTTAAGAAACCAATCAAAAATAAAACTGCCAATATGAATGCCTTTATACATATCTCTGGCAAGACTCTCGAATAATGTACCCAGCTCTAGTCTCCGAACTGTAAAAAATATATGACAGAATTAAAAAGGATACAGGTATCCTAAATGACAAGCAAGTCCATTAAGACAAATGGTTACAATATTTGGAGAATGGCAAATGGGGGGGCATAAAGGTGTGGTGTGGAGAGAATTGATAACCATTCTCGTAATATTAGAGCAGGGGTAGGCAACCTTTCCCCTTTAAGGGCCGAGGGACTTCAGTTCCCAGAAACCTCAGCCATGTTGGCCAATAACTCCTGGGATTCTGGGAGCTGAAGTCCCTTGGCCCTTAAAGAGGAAAGGTTGCCTACCCCTGTATTAGAGCCCTGCGAGGGTTCTTAGCTCGCCCAACTCATCACTACCTGCAGCGGCTGGGAGCCGATCGAGCGGTCGGGCAGAGGCTTCTTAGTCCGCCCAACTCACCACCATCATATCAATATGGTGCGGTTGCTGGATATCGTGTCAATAAAAATAAAACGGTAATATTGCCAATAAATATTTCCAAAAAGGAACTTGATAGCTTGATCGATATATCAGGATACAAAATTGAAAACAAAGTTAAATATTTGGGAATTTAGCTGACTGCAAAAAACTCTGATCTTTTTAAAAATAATTATCATAGGGTTTGGTTGGAAATCCGGGAAGACCTTAGGAAATGGGCCAGTTTGAAGATATCTTGGCTTGGCAGGATTGCCTTGATTAAAATGTCAGTTCTCCCCAAAATGATTTATTACTTCCAAAATATTCCTATTATAGATAATGATGCCCCCTTAAAACAGTGGAATAAGGACATTATAAAGTTTATTTGGTCAAACAAAAAAATCTAGAACTAAAATTATAAATTTATATGACACTCTTGAACAAGGTGGCTTAGCTATGCCTAATTTATCATGGTATTATGATGCCTGTGTATTAGATTGACTACACAATTGGTTCAAATTGGAAAATAAGAGGTTATTAGATCTGGAAGCGGTGGACTTACAGTACGGGCTTCATGCATATTTGTTTTACGATAAATTTAAGAGTGATAAAATTTTTAGAAATCACTATATCTGTAAAGTTTATATGAGAGTCTGGCTGAAATATAAAAAAAGTTGGTGTGTTAAGATTCCCTATTGGGCTTCTCCGGCAGAAGCCATTTTAATGAGAAAGATATATAGTGATGATATTTGGCTTCTATATAAAAATTTGGTTGACTTAGAAGGACCAGATAAGGCTTTCATATTGCATGAAAAACTTATTGAAGTGGGATATAATTTGAATTGGTTCACATACAGACAGTTATTCGAGAGATTTAAGTTAGATCTTCCTTTGGATCAGATTGGACCTGCTTATAAAAAATTTGAAGATATAGTGAATGGGGAAGACAAAAAGATAATATCTAAATATTATAATCTAATTAGAGAATGGGTTTTGGAGGAGAACAAAATTAAAAATTATATGATTAGCAGGGCCAAAGATTTGAAGCAAAATATAACATTAGAGGAATGGGAGGGAATTTGGAAAAAAAACTATAAAATGTACTGTATGCACTGATTTAAGAGAAAACTTATACAAATTAATGTTCCGTTGGTATTTGACACCAGCGATACTTTCTAAAATGTATAAAGGGTATGATCCAAAATGTTGGAAGTGTGGTGAAGACGGGGTATCATATATTCATATGTGGTGGACATGCAAATCGGCCCAGAAATATTGGAAAAAAATAAGTCAAGAGATACGGAAAATGCTAAATTTACAAATCCCCTTTGACCCTAAAGTGTATCTTTTGAATATTGTAAATGATGATATAAAAAATAAAATAAAATGGTAAATTGTTGTTTTTCCTGTTAACATCGGCTAGAATTCTTCACGCAAAGTATTGGAGAAAAAAAGATATTCGTTCTGTTGAAGAATGGGGTTTGAAATTATACGATATACACGAAATGGAAAAATTAACGTATTATATACAAAATAATGGGAATTCCGACTTCCATGAAAATTGGAATTTATGGTATCGATATATAGAAGAAAGAGATTTTGAGAACAGGAGAGGATGTATAACTCTTGTGGAATATTAAATGAAATATAACTCGAAGTCAATATCGATTGGAAGTTATACATGTAATCTGTCCCATTTTGTAGGTTATTATAATCATGATTATTAATTTACACCAATAATGTAAAATAGATATACTCAAGATATGTTTATATCGGTGTTTAGACTTAAAATATATAAGTATTTAAGTTATTTAAGGTCTAATATTATTATAAATGTTTTGAATCCAGATTCTAAATTGTTAATTGTAACCCACTGAAGTATTGGATCGAGATGCAGAGGTATATATACTGGATAATGTATTTTATAGTTAGAATCTAGCAGATTTTGAAAAAATGTCGATTCACTCATGTATATCCGTTTTATTTATTTAAGGTTTAAAATTTATATCTGTGATGTAGTATTGACTTATGTTTATGTGGTTATTTGATTTGATGTTTTTGAATCCTAGGTTTCAGTTTAGGAAGTTTAAATGTTGTTTTTTGTTTGTTTTAAGTGTATTGTGTTGTGTTTGTATGGTTGTATTGTTTTGTTATGTTGTGTGTTTTTTCTTTTCATTTTGTTATGTATGTTTTGTTTTTATACTTCAATAAAAGTTTTTAATAATTTACATAAATAAAAAAAGAGGCACCATCCTGTCCCCGATGTTGTTCAACATATATATGAAGCCGCTGGGAGAGATTATCCGGAGCCACGGGGCGGGGTGTTATCAGTACACTGATGACACCCAGATATACTTCTCCATGTCTCGGTCATCAGCTATGACTTCAGATGGCGTCTCTCCCCTCAATGTTAGTAATGGGCTGGATAGGAAAAACAGATTGAGACTGAATAAAACGGAGGTGCTTGCGGTAGCAGCCCCAAAACTAGGTATTGGGATATAACCTCTAGTCCTGGATGGGGTCACACTCTCTAGGGACTGTGTTCGCAGTCTGGGGGTGCCCCTGGATCCGTTGCTCCAGATGAATAATCAGGAGCACTTGTTATCAGCTTCAGTTGAGACCACCATGGTTGCCTTGACCGATGATTTGTGTCTGAGCATCGACAGGGGTAGTGTGACACTGTTGGTGCTCTTAGACCTTCAGCGGCTTTTGATACGATAGATCATAGCATCCTCTTGGATCGCCTGAGGAAGCTGGGAATTGGAGGCACTGCTTTGCAGGGGTTCCGTTCCTTCCTCTCGGGCAGATCCCAGAGGGTGCTGCTCGGGGACAGCTTCTCCAGTAAAAGGGAGCTCACCTGTGGTGTTCCACAAGGTGCTATACTTATTTAACATCTATATGAAGCCGCTGGGTGAGATTATTCAGAGTTATGGAGCTGGGTGTTATCAGTATGCTGATGACACCCAAATCTATTCCTCCGTGTCTCGTTTGTCGGCCTCGAATTCCGATGGCGTCTCCTATCTCAGTGAATGTCTTCGGGTAGTAATGGGCTGGATGAGAAAAAACAGATTGAGACTGAATCCAGACAAAACGGAAGTGCTCCAAGAATTAAGTTGCAACCTCTGGTCCTGGACGGGGTCACACTCTCTGTAAAGGACTG
>CM034703.1:272403277-272417354 GCA_020142125.1 Phrynosoma platyrhinos
GACAGTCAGGAGTGCCTGTTATCAGCTTCGGTTGATACGCCAGCTGCGACCTTTTCTGGCAACCTCAAGTCTAGATTTCTGTAATGCGCTCTACATGGGGCTACCCTCGTGCTTGGTCCAGAAACTGCAGTTAGTACAAAATATGGCAGCCAGAGTACTGTCTGGAACATCTAGGAGGGACCATATTACTCCGGTATTAAAGTCCCTCCACTGGCGGCCTATTAGTTTCCGAACCCAGTACAAGGTGTTCTTTATTACCTTTAAAGCCCTAAATGGCTTGGATCCAACCTATCTTTGGGACCGCCTCCTTCCATATAATCCACCCCACACACTCTGGTCTTCTGGGGGGAACTTGCTTTAGCCTATAAAATCTAGGCTGGGAAAGGCCCATTTAGTACGACTCTCAGTACCATTTGCTGGAAAATGTGGGTGGGAGGGTGCTATTGCATAGGTGCTGAGGACTTCCCAAAGGCCTATGGTTGATCACCGAAGGAAAAAAAAAATAGGGAATTAGAAAGGACTTTGGTCTGATACAGCATGAATGTTCTTCTGTTCAAAAAAAGAGAGGGTAAATGATTACATTGCTATTCCCAACACAAGGTGGAATCCATGTATTTTTAAAATCTACCAGAACCATAGGCAAATAATTTTATTTACTGAAGACCAACTATGATCTTGCAGGATGCTGGAAGAAGACAAAACCCTGTCAAATCTTTGCTTCAAAATAACTGCCTCCTACCTGTCACAAAGGGTGACATTCCAGTGCCTGGACCACTTAATAACAATATCACACATGGTCTCTATAAGATTTGAAGAACTCTAGTAGGCCCAGATAATTGCTCATTGCAGCTGGCACTAATAGGACATTCTGCCAAAATATCTGGTATTTTTTTTTTTATCTATTCTATGAATACAATGTATTCACCTATTCCAGATTTGTCATACCCAACCTGGCTGAGGACTCAGAGGACGATGAGGCTGAGCCAGTAGGGGCATGACAAATTCATCTAATAATAATAATAACAATAATAATAATAATAATTTTTATTTATAGCCCGCTCCTCTGCACAACAATCGAGGTGGGTTACAGCATTTAAAACAGACAAAATTAAAACATTCCCTCATCCCCCAACGTTCTTACCAGAACTAATATGCTTCTGTACAAAATCATTTATTGATTAAAAGCTAGCCCTGACCAGTATCCAGTGCTGTGACTGAATGAGGGCAGGGAATTTAAGCCATTTACCCCTTAACTGGAATGAACACATTACACACTTTACTCTACATTCATTTCGGCAAATCTTTAGAAAGATCCAAATTCAATAATGCTATTTGTCAGACACTAAGTTACACACACAAATCAGTGGTGTGTATGTGCGTGTGTGTGCCACATCGGGTGACACCCCAGAAGACACCTGGTCAGCCCCCCACCCCTTGCAAGCACTCCTTGGGCCCATGCAGATGCCACTCCGTGCCTCAGGAGGTCTTTGTGCCTCAGGGGGGTGTCTCTGGCCCGCGCGGCACTTCCCCCAGACTTGAAAGTCCCACCTGGATGTCCTACCTCCAATAGTCCCGCCCCCCCACACCACATGGCATCCAGTGCGGGATCTTCACTGATACAAACGTATTACCAGCCTTTCCTCCACCCCTGAAACTAATACCAGAGGCAATTAAAATACTTTATTTGCTGATGCTACTGAGAAATGTAATTCACAGATTTCACTGAAAACTAGTGAAATTAAAATAAATTTTATTATTATATTGAATCTAAATTTATTAATTTACTGAAATTATATCCCGCCTTTCTCCCAAGATGGGATTCAACTAGTATCACATACATCAGGAAGGAACATACCTGACCATCACAGAGGTCAATGAGGGGAACTTTCTCCCGGCTTGCTTTGATGAGTTTGGTCTGGAACAGCTTCCCATCAAAGTACATCCACGGACAACAATGTTCCCATGGAATTGGCTGCCCACAAGCATCGTTTGCAAACAATGCCATGTCAACACCGCTCATAAACAATGCCGACAGCTGAATTCCTCGAGGATCTAGATTTTCAATCTTTAAAACAGAAATGAAACCTCAGTTGACTAAGTGCCATACAAAGTCCCAGGACTGAAATTTCTTTTAAAAATAAACTCCACTACTCAGAACTCATGACTTGGAGAACTATTTTTTTAAAGAGATTAAGCCATGTAACTGCAATAAGTTAATTCTCTTCATAGATGTGTAGTTCAATTTATGTTTCTCTTTATTAAGACTTCCTTCTAATGGGCATGTATTAAAAAGCCAAACAAATCAAACTGAATGAGAAATGTATTTCTGTAGAATTTAAAGGTCACTGTTAACAAGCCACTTCAAAGGAGTGGGCTTATATGGGTATTTCTTCTTTCTTCCCTCCTTTCTGGCTTTCTTTGCAAAGAAATAAAGTCTGCATGCTCCCACAATTGCTGGAGAACTGAATAGCCAAATCTAGAGATTTCACCATCTGAATTCAGAATCTCCCTTGTCTCTCTTTAAAAGAGGACTTGCTTTCTCATGCATGGCCACTGGTATTTCTGAAGTGCTGTTTTGATCCATTTCTTTCTGTGGTGACTGAAGCTAAAACTCTCCATGGGATCAGGGGAAAACAAAAATGTCTGAACAAGTTAAAAGTAAAAGAAATAAATAATAAATATGCCCCATTTTTTTAATTGTTTCATAACATATACTCAGGTAATTAAGTAGGTATAATTATTAGTATAATTTAGAGAATAGCAAACATCTGCAATTAAAATGAAGATTTATGTTATTTACCAATATATTTAGAATAATAATACTCAGAAACATCATGAAACTTATTGCATGTCTTAACAATTATTCAAGGATTAATATTCAAGAAAATAAATTGGACTGGCTTTGTGACATTTGAATGCCCAGAAAAATGAAACACACCATAATTCCTAATTATAGGCTCCAGGTTACAGTCTCAACTTTTTTTGATGAAAGCAACAAGGTTAGAATCTTTATCAAAGTAGTAGTTGCTGATGTAATTGACAGGTGACCCATTTATTTGACATTTTTTATGTTTAGAGAAAACAGTTAACTCGAGACAATTCTGCTATATGAAAGAACTTGCACTATCCAGCTATACAGGCTTGATTAAAAAATCGCATGAATATGTTCACTAACCATGAAGAAAGGATTGGGAGAGATCTACCCCCCCCTCCCATTATTCTGGGTTGTTCCAAAAATCTACCCTGAAGAGTTGGGAGATCACTCTGGAAAACCATTCAGGAAGAAATGGGGTGCGTGGAATGAAATCATCACATTTCATTAGCAGGAACCTCTTCCATATCAAAAGTGTGAACATGAATAAAAGGGCAATTCTGGATCCAAACCACACAATTGTACAGAAATCTGTTAGATTCAGTGCATGTCTTGAAGGTGGATGTCAGTTATGCCATGAATATCTCAAATTCCTCAAACAGATTGGAAGTGGATTTGGAGTAGTAGAATTTGAGTTAAATCCCCAATATGAATCTGTTTGATTTAATCAGAATTTAGAAAGCAATGCCAAAAAGCAAGCTGACATGTCAAATCTGCAATAGTACTGCAGCATTATGGCAATTCAGAGTGATACATTACTCACAACATGGCGAAACTAGTATGAAGCATGCACTACTGTTGATGTAAAATAATATTCTAGTTCCTAGACTGTCAAAGCTAGGTTGCTAGAATGATGAACAATTTTGTACAGAGAATTTATCTAAATGCATAAATTTGAAAATTAAAATAAAAACTTGGTGAATTCTGCCTTTTATTCTTGATAAAGTAAGTGATTTAGTGTCATCCATGTATGTTCTTTTCCAAGTCACTCACCTGTAATGCTAAGCTCACACTGATTTAACTGGGGCAATTTACATTCAGAATACAAATACTGCCTTACTGGGTCTGGCCAATGATCAATTTAGCCCAGCATCCTGTCTTCAACTCTAGCCTATACCAGACGATAGAGTCATGGTGTGAGGTTGGCCTCCCTAAGGAAGTACAAGTTGTTAGCAGGGAAGCAGTGAGCAGCAGCAGAGAAAAAGACAGCAAAGTGGGGAAAGGAAGAACTACAGGAAGAGGCAAGACAAGCAAAAATGAAAAGGACCCTTTCAGATGGGACAGACCTTTATCAAAAAGTTTCATTCACCAAGAAGCTTAAACCGTTGCTCCAGAATTTCCATGTATTATTTCTCTAAATTTATATCTTCTAATATGAATGTTTGCCTCCCTATGTGCATCTTTCATTATTGTACATTACTCGTATGTTAGTAAGGTAAAGGTAAAGGTATTCCCCATTGACAAGGTTGTCAAGTCGTGTCCCACCATAGGGGGCGGTGCTTATCTCCATTATTAAGCCAAATAACCAGTGTTGTCAGAGACTACTCTGTGATCGTGTGGCCAGCATGACTGCACAAAACGCTGTTTATTTCCCACTGAGAAGTGGTACCTATTTATCTACTTGCATTTGCATGCTTTTGAACTGCTAGGTTAGCAGAAGCTAGGACTAGTGATGGGAGCTCACTCCATAATGAGACACTTGGGTCTTGAACTGAAAACCTGCCGATCTTGCAATCAACAGAGTAGAGTCAGCATCAGACCACGCTCCCTTGTATGTTACTATGATAAAATTTGAAATCACTACTTTATTAGTTAAAGCCATGTTAATGACCTTCAGAAGGCCAAGTTAGAAGTTTTTCAGCATTCTTGGGTGGTGTGGTATGAATAGATTTAAATTTATTTGGTAAAATAAATTTATTTGTTTATTGCCTTTCATCTCATCAGGGGCTCGGAAATGATACGTAAGAGACAAATACGACAATTTTAAAAAAGATCAATTTAAGTTATTGACTTAAAATAAGTTTCCCATTTGCAGTTCATTTATTTCCTGAACAAAAAAGAACTAGTTCCACTAATAACTAAACCATACAGCTTTTTAACTCTAAACAGAACCTTTATACCTCTTAGGTTCTATTTCAGAACCTTTGATCATAGAATCAGATCATTTAAATTACAGCCTAATATTTGGATGGAGACAAAGGAGGGAGGGAAAATTGTAAAATTAATGTGTTTTTAACATTTTCTCTATAAAACATGAAAGGACTTAAAAATTCATAAAGTCTTTAAAGTCTTTCCTTCAAGAAGGTTATGTTCATTTTCTTAAAACAGAGACTAAATGAGAAGAAGGGTATTGCTGTTTTGTGAGATAAGAAAAAAATGCCCATGTAACTGAATCAGTAGAATTACAATTACAGGATCTAATGCTGGACTTCCATTAGAGGTACAGCAGGATCCGGTGGAAGCAAGAAGTGGTGGCAAACTCCCCTTCACAGTGCAGTTTCCCAATGCATCCAACAAAACTCTCCACAGAGCTGGAAAACCGTCCACACCCAGTTTTGGGCAGCTCTAAGGTCTGAAAGGGGGAGCAGAAGGAAAGGAAGTTCTAATGCTGCTATGCCAGTACCATGTTGGATTTAAGGCATGCATATTATTATTTTGGAATGGAACATACACCAAATATTGGCTACCCATATTTAAAAGGTATTAAAAAGAACACAAGGTCACCTAATATGGGAACAATGACTAATCCAACAGAGGTACACAGGACAGTATCTTCTACAGCTATTGTTTGTATTTGAATCCAGAAAGGCGCCAAATAACATAATACGTAAAATCAGGTTGCATACCTGTAACTGTAGCTCTTCAAGTGGTCATCTGTGAACTCACAAAAATGGGTTATCTTCCTCCTGCACAGTGGATCTTTCAGACCTTCTAGAGCATTACATACCATATATACTCATCTACAAGTCAACAAATTTATGCCTAAAAATTGACTCCACAATGTATGGTTGATTTATATACAGGTCAATATGGTAATACACCTTAGAAATGTCCTAAAAGAAGTGTGTCCAGACACCCCACTCTCCTGCCTGGACCATACGTATGCAAAGATCTCTTGAGGCAAGGTGGAGGGGGGAGAGTGCATGCTGATTTCTTTAACAAACTGCTGCTGGACACCCATTTTCCCTGCCTAAACTGTGAGTTAACAAAGATCTCTTGAGGCAAGGGGGTGCAGGGGGAGTGTGTGTGTGTGTGTGTGTGCGTGCGCATACTGATCATATTTCTTTAACAAAGTGCTGCTGAACACCCATTTTGCATTGCAAAAGGTCACCAGACAGAGTATAGTGTTTTAAGTTTTACCCTCGACTTATCCACAGGTCATATTAAAATCCATAATTTTGGCCTTAAAACCTTCCCTCGACTTATGCATGAGATCAACTTGTATATGAGTATATATGGTAAGCGTTTCAGCGGTAGCCCCATTCAGCTCTTGCAGCCCTATATATGAGCCTTCCTGCCTAAACTGTCAGTTCCATGGACACCTAGGTAGCAATCTATAGGACACGCAGGACACAACAAGAGGTGGATGGGTGGGTTGTGTGAGTTCACAGATGACCACTTGAAGAACTACAGTTACAGGTATGCAATCTGTCCTCTTTCTTCGTGGTCCCTGTGACTCACACAGATAGGAGACTAGCAAGCTACACAAATAGGAGGCAGGAATGTCATTGCAAACAAATCAGAATTTTACTGAGCACCAAACATGAGCAAAACACCCCCTACCCATACAAGGCAATGTGAAAACACAACAAGTTTCAGAAGATAGAATTGTTGTGATGGAAGCGCGATGGTCGTCACATGTATAGCCGCACAGGATGGAGGTGCCGGGATCGATGTGGATGGTCCCGGGATTGGAGATGGGGACCTCGCCAAGGCTGGAGATGGTTCTCAGCTCGGGAACTGGGTCCTTACGAGGGCCCATAGCATGTGGTCTTTTCGGCAGAGGGTCCCTGGAGTCTCTTCCATCCTTTTGCATGGAGTGATGTCTCTTAGAGGCCTTTTTGTCTTTGTGGGGCTCTGGTGAGTGGCTGTGTTTGGAATGGGCCTTTTTAGCAATCTTTTCAGAGCCGTGGACTGACTTGTGGGGCTTCTTTTTTGGGCTAGACTTCAAAGATGAGTTGTCTTTGCCCTCCACATCTCCTGCAGCCCCAGGGATAGACAGAGGGCGCAAGGCCTGTTCATAAAGGGCTGCCTTCAGGCTTCCGGGTTGGAATGGCGGACCGGTGAGACGTGTTTGCAGCAGTCTCTGCAGGAACCGTCTAGCCATGGGCATTAACTGACTGTTGGTATGGAATTTTCCTCCATCAGTCGAATAACTCTCCTGGTAAGGGGAGTTCAGAAGATATCCTTTGCAGTTTACAACGAAGAAGAGGAGGCAGAGAAATTATAACATCAGAGTTGTAGTAACCAAAGAAGGTCTGTTTGCCCATGGCTTTCCCCAGAATATGGGGGTGAAGGATCGCCACCAGATTTTTAAAGAAAAGAAGTTTCTTTTTGTGGATTTTGGTATTGGCAGTGGCTGTCGGATAGAACAAAGGTGAACCTAAACCGCTTTTTAAATATTTTTCTTTTTGTTGTTTTCTACCGACATACCCTTTGAAAAAGACACAAAGCAAGCTTATTTATAAGCACCCTTTCTTTGTTACTAAGAATCTTTCCTGGATATTATGAGTAGATAATTGACCTTGGATAAAGACGAGAAATAACTAGACTACGTGCATTTTTCCTCTTATTTATTTTGGATTTTGGACTGTTTTAGAGAGCTTGGCTTAATTATGTTTGGCAGCTGCTTGATTTAGCAGCGGAGGAAAAAAATATAAATTACCTTTGAGGAGACCAATTGAAGATTGATTGAGAGTGTATGGAAGTCCGTCCTTCACGGGAGCGGTGAATGGGAGGAGGAGAGGAAGGGCGTGACGCAAAGTCGCCAGGAGTGAAAAGGATACTGGGAACAGTAGTCCAAGTGGCTGTAACCAGGAAATTCTTAAAGTGACAGCTGACGCACGAAAAGAGTGCAGTCAAAGTTGCCTGAGGTGAGACGGACACTGGGAGTGGTAGTCCACAGCAGCTTATAGAGCGACTTGGAGGCGAAAAGTGGATGCGAAGGGAGAGCATTGCCAAGAATCGTTGAGTTGAAAGTATACTTTGGAAATGGCAATTAACTAAAAAGGTAACTCCATGGCAAGCCTACTTTAAAAATAAATAGGCAATTGAACTGAAGGAGAATTGAGGGAAACTAGGAGAAAGCTGAAGGCTCACTGGTTAAAGGAAGGCGGTAAAATCTGTTTTATGGAAGGACTGTGGCGCCATCTGGAGAAATCTACAGGAAACTTGAGACTAAGCTTTCCCCCATTATTTTCCCTATTTTTTCTCTCCATTATTCGCTATATAGGCTGTGAAGATAGACATGTTAATAGAACTGTTGTGGACCAAGTTCTGAGTATCTACACAAAACCTGGTTGGAAAGACTAAATTGGAGTTTTAAGACCTAAATAGACTCAAATTTTGGATTATCAATAAGAGGAGTGGACAGAAGCTGGGTCAAAGAATACTGGTAGAATGAGACTGTATGGAAGAAAATATATAGTTGGGTTCTAAATTTAACCTGTACTTCTTCCTCTGTAGTGTTTTTTCACCCTGTTTTTCTGCTTGATTTAAAAATTGCAACTTGATAATCTGTTGTATGACTCTGGATTGTTATAGGGCCAAGGCGGTGGCAATCTAGTAATTCCTTTAAAACTTGTATAGAATCCAATACTTTATAGTATAGATTGACTGTTAGAACAAGTCGAGGTCTGACAATAGTGTGAAGGCTTGTTATAAATGGCTACTGCAAAAATTACCAGGGCACAAGCACAGGCGCAAGCCCAAGCCCAAACACAAGTGGGTCGTAGACCTTCAATAGAGCAATCTAAAGGGCCAAATCTTAATATGTCTTTGATGGAGGAGATCAGGAAAATTAGAACAGAATTAAGTAGGGAAATTCAAGAGCTAAAACAGGAGATGAACGATTTTAAGGTGGAGATTAAGAGAGAGATAAGAGAAGATCTAAAAGGATAAAAGAGATAAGAGAAGATCTAAAATGGGGGCCATTGACAAAATGTCACTGGAAATGAGTAAGTTCAAAAATAAAATGGAAAAAATTGAAACAAAACATGAAAACTTTGAGGAAAATTTGAAAGAAATAAAACTAAGACAAAAAGATTTGATGGAGGAAAATACGATAAAAGATGTAAGAATTAGGGAGAGATCTGTGAAGGTCAGAGGTATTCTGGAAGAAGAGGGAGAAGATCTGTGGCAGAAGGTTATCCATATCTTGAGCACATATTTAGGTAAAGAAACTTCCCTTTGTGAGTTAGAAGTAGACAACTTATATTGCTTGAATTCATATGTAGCAAAAAAGAATAAAATACCCACAGATGTGATAATCTATTTTGTTAGGAAACAAATGAGAGATCTGATATGGTACAAACATAAGAAAAGCCCAATTACATACCAGGGCCGGGATCTACATTTGTTTAAAGATTTGCCCCCAGTGATTATTAGGAAAAAGAAAGAATTTGGCTTCTTAACAAATGTGTTAAGGGAAAAACAAATCCTGTATAGGTGGAAGATCCTAGAGCAGGGGTAGGCAACCTTTTTGAGCTGGGGGCCGGGTTGCTGTCCCTCAGACAATTGGGGGGCCGAAGCACCAAAAATAAATAAATTAATTAATTAAAATTAAAAATTAAAAAAAAATTTAAAAAAAAATATGCATGCACACTCTCTCAGCCCCAGAAAAGCCATGGCAAAACCCTTGTGGAGATTTTGCCAAGAAAACCCCAAGAATAAGTAATAACAACAATAATCAATATCATCAATGGTAGGTGGCAGCGGCGGCAGCAGGACTGGCCTGGGGCCGGTCCAAAGGCCTCGGTGGGCCGCATCCGGCCCCCGGGCCTTAGGTTGCCTACCCCTGTCCTAGAGGGATTGACTCTCTGGTTCCAGAAAAAAAGAATAGAGATAAAAACCATTTGTGATGCAAAAGAATTTCTTAAATATCTTAGGAAGGACAATCAGCAAGAAAAGAGTAAATAAGAGACTCAAGCTATTCAAAAGGAAAACATAGAAGATAAAGATAGAAAAAAGAAAGATGAGGGCCAGATTGTTAAAGCTAGGGAAGGGAATAAAGAACAAGAAGCTAGAACAACAATTAGAGATTTAGGGAGAAAAGGCAGAAAGATAAAGGAAATGCAGTTAACAAAGGAGAGGTCACCAGGGTGGAAGGAAAAGAACCTGAACCTTTGCAGACAGAGAGTGAGAGTGAACTAGAGAATGAAGAAGAATCAGAGGAGGAATATCCGCTTAGTGAAGGAGAGCGAGATTTGATAGAAATATAAGTGAATTATGGATACGATTAAGGTCACATCATGGAATGTGAAGGGCTTAAACGGACGAGACAAGAGGGGGAAAGTATTTCAATATATCAAGCGGCAGAATATACAAATAACTTGTCTCCAAGAAACCAGAATACAAAAAAATAAGGTAAAACTATTAGAAAACTCTAAATTGGCGAAACTATTTGTCTCGTCCGCGGATAAGAAAAAGAAAGGGGTAGCTCTATATGTCAACTCCAAATATATGAGGCACAAGAAGTTATAAATGATCATAAGGGACATTACGTGGGAGTCACAACTTTGATAAATGGAGAAAAGATATTGTTGGTCGGGATCTATGGTCCATTTGAAAAAAGGGGTCGTTTTTTTAGACATTTATTAAATAAAATAGAGAATTTAACTTATGATGCGTGCATGTTAATGGGGGACTGGAATGTGGTAATTGATCCGAGAATTGATAGATACTCAGAGAATAAAATCAAAGACAATCAAGGTAAGCTCCCCAGGCAATTTTTTGAGCTGGTAGAAAGATTGGACATTAAGGATATTTGGAGAGAGAAGAATGGAGAGACAAGAGAATATACTTTTTTTCCCCGACCGTCACAGGTCGTGGGGCTAGGCTTGATATGATTTTTGTCTCACCACATATTGCTTCCAAGATTATAAATGTAGAGATAAAACCGAGAGTTCTCTCAGACCATAGTCTAGTCTTAATGCTGATGAGGGTAAGAACGAAAGAATTCAATTGGAGATTAAAGACAGAATTATTAAATAGTAAAAAAAATTGTGTAGAAGCGACAGAGGAGATTGAAAGTTTTTTTCCAGGAAAATATGGATAAGGGGACTGACATAAATATAGTTTGGGAAGCGGCCAAAGCTGTTCTTAGAGGGTTTTTTTTTTATGAAAAAAAGTCACTGGAACAAAAAACTAAGATCAAAGAAGCTAACAGAGTTACAGGAAAGGCTAGTTAAAGAAGAAGGTAAATTGAAGCAAACCCCAAATGATAAAAAGCTAATTTTAAAGATCAAATCAATTCAGCAGCAGATTTCACTATGTTTAACGGAGGATATACAAAGAAGTATAAATTATATGTGACAAAAGAAATTTGAGGGAGCGAATAAGCCTGGCAAATGGCTTGCTTATTTGATGAAAAAGGAAAAAACGAAAAAACAAATAACTTGTTTGAACCAAGATCAAAGAATCATAGATCAAGACAAGATTAAGGAGATTGTCCATAGTTTCTATGAACAGCTATATGGACTGGAAGTAGTTCAGGAAGAGGATACAAGAAAATACCTAGAACAAAGCAAATTTGAACCCTTTAGCGAGGAACAAAGAGAATATTTAAATAAAGAAATTACATCTCAAGAAATCATTGAAATTATAAAAAAAATCAAAACAGGGAAAGCAGCAGGACCCAATGGGTTTCCTGCTGAATTCTATAAAAAATTTGCCCAACAGTTAGCTCAACCCTTGTGTTCTGTTATAAAGGAAATAGGTGAAAATAAAACCCCTCCTTCCTGGAATCAGGCAAATATTGTTTTAATTCCAAAAGAGAACAAAGATAGCCAATATATAAACAACTATAGGCCAATCTCATTGCTAAACTGCGACTATAAGATCTTTGCAGCAGTGTTAGCGGAAAGACTAAAGAATATCCTAAAAAACTGGATTGGTAAAGATCAAAACGGCCTTTTGCCCCAAAGAAAGATCAAGGACAATATGAGACATGTACTTGACATCATTGAACTACATGAGCGGAGAATAGATAAAAAATTAGTTATGACTTTCCTTGACTTTGAGAAAGCCTTCGATAAGGCGAATTGGAGCTTTATGTTCCAAGTGCTGGAGAAAATTAACGTTGGGACAAAATTTATCAATTGGATTAAATCAATTTATGTTAAGCAAGAAGCATGGATATTAGTTAATGGGGAGAAGACCAAGAAAATAGAAATTAGGAAGGGTACAAGGCAAGGATGTCCTTTGTCTTCCCTTTTATTTGTAATGGTTGTTGAGATATTGATAAATAATAGAGAAAATAAAGATATAAAGGGCATTAAATATAAACAATATGAATCGAAACTGAAGGCATATGCAGATGATCTGCTGATTACGTTATCAGACCCGGAAGATAGTTTGCAACAGCTATTAAGGACATTAGATTAATTTAGTCTGGTATCGGGATTAAAAATAAATAAGGAAAAAACAATGATATTAACAAAAAATTTATCGGAAACTGACAAGCAAGCAATAGAAAAAATTTCAGGATATCAAATAACTAAAAAAGTTAGATATCTTGGAATTGATCTGACAAACAAAAACGTTGATTTATTTAAAAATAATTATGAGAAATTGTCAAAAGAAGTAAAGAAAGACCTGACAAGGTGGAGTAAGCTAAAACTTTCCTGGCTGGGGAGAATATCGGCAGTAAAAATGAGCATTTTGCCAAAGTTTCAATTTTTATTTCAAAATATCCCCATTATAATTAATAACACTCCATTTAGCTCTTGGAATAGAGAAATTTCAAAATTTATATGGGAGGGCAGAAGGCCAAGGGTGCGATTTAAAATTATGCAGGACAGAAAAGATAAGGGAGGTTTGGCGTTGCCCAACTTATTAGTATATTATGAAGCTAACTGTTTAGAATGGTTAAATGAATGGATATTACTTGAAGATAAAGAGCTACTAAGTTTAGAGGGAATAGATCAAAGATTCGGCTTACAAACGTATCTTCTTTATGGAAAACTGAAAATACACAAGGATTTTACTAACCATTTTGTTAGAAGATCACTTATAAAAGTTTGGATAAAATATAGAGATAGAATCTGCCCAGATATACCAGTATGGACCTCTATTCATGAAGCTTTTCATAATAGAGAAACAATCTTACATGAGAAGTGGATTACGTACAAAGACCTAATCATAGAATCAAAAGGTAACAGAAATCCTAAAATTAAGACTTTGGAACAGATGATAAGTGAAGGATATTTGATAGGATGGTTGTTGTATAGGCAGTTAAGGCAAAGATTTCTAGCAGATCAAAAAACACCAGGAATAAGGATAAAAAGAACTAAATTTGAGCACTATTTGATGTCGGAAAATACACACAAAATAGCCCTATACTATAAGTGCTTAATGGATTTCGCTATGGAGGAGGAAGTAGTAAAGGAGCACATGATTAAATGGGCACAGGACATTAAACAGAACATCAGACTCGATCAATGCGAAGAACTTTGGAAAAAAAATCAAAATATACCACTTATTATGATTTAAGAGAAAACCTTTATAAAATGCAGTTCAGATGGTATATGACACCAGCCAGATTAACTAAATTTTGTAAGAACCTCTCGTTGAAATGCTGGAAATGTAAGATGGAAGTAGGAACTTTTTACCATACCTGGTGGAATTGCAAGAGAGCGAGAAAATATTGGGTTACTATTCAAAGGTCCATGATGGAAATATTACAAACTCAAATAGATTTGGACCCTAAACTATTTCTCCTTAATATTTGTGAAGATAGACAGCTTGAAAATAAATATGGCAAACTCATATTTTATATGATTGTATGTGCAAGGACAGTCTATGCCAAGAAATGGAAATGTGACAGTCTCCCAAATAAGGTTGAATGGTTAGACAAATTATTTAGTGTTGTACAATTAGATCAAGCCACATCCTTTTTAAGAGGGGAAGATTGGGAAGAAAATGAGGCAATTTGGAAATCGCTATTTAATTACATCAACGAAGAAAGGGTAAAATCTTATTGAATTG
>CM034703.1:272417454-272430432 GCA_020142125.1 Phrynosoma platyrhinos
TAATTACATCAACGAAGAAAGGGTAAAATCTTATTGAATTGGAGGAAAGGTTTGTCTAAATGATTGGAGATAAGATACAATAGATGTAATATGTATTTAATTTGATCAGAATAGTGGATTCGGGTTCTCAATCTCAAATACGGATGTAAGAAGAAAGGTAGTTAATTTTAAAGGTATGGATTATGACTTGACTGCATGTCTAGGAAGTTTCTGGAGCGTAAGGGTGAAATCAATTGTTATATGTTAGATGTTAAATATAGATAGTGCTATGTTTCAAGAAAATAGGTATGTATGCATGTAAGTATGTTAATATCTTTTCTTACTTTTTCTTTTCTTTTTCTTCTGTTTCCTTTTTTCACTTTCATTTCCAACTTTATTTCCTTCTATTTTTTGATTTATTTCTTGTTGTATAAAGTTGTATGTATGTTCACTTTTATATTTTAAATCCAATAAATAAATAAATAAATAAAAGGGCTGCCTTCAGACACCTATCCCTGTTCCGGAGGGCCTGGGTGGTCATGGACTTACAATAAGGACAGCCCTTCTTATTGTGGCCTTCCCCCAGACATAGAAGGCAATCGGCATGTGGATCCAAGGATGGGATCTTATTCACACACCTAGTGCACTTCTTGAATGACTTAGAAGCCATCTTCTAACCAAATCCAATAGCCAAATCCAAAGAGAAGTCGAAAACAGTACCTAGATCAATCAGAGGCAACAGGAATATCAAACACAATCCAAATCCGAAGTCAGAGAATAGTCCGAGGTTATCAAAGCCGAGTGATTCAATTAGGAATTTGAAACACATGTGAGCAAAGCTCCTTCGAAGCTGCTAGCACGGCGGACGAAAGGAACTGAAGGGGGCAGTACCGTGAGAGGGCCCTTATAGGATTGGGCAGCACTACCGCCAAAAAGTTGCAACTTAAGTCCAGCCCAGTGAAAAGTTGCAACTTTTAGTCTGCCTAGGGATTACAGAATATTCCAAAGTTGCTGCGCATGCGCAGACAATATCCATTTGTGTGATTTGCAGAGAACACAAAGAAGAATGTCAGAATACTATCAAGATATGGAGGAATACAGTAAATATTTCCCAAAGGCAGTATCACCTTCAGACCCTGGGTCTACTCTGTAGTTAGTTATAAAAGTCATTGGCTGTGACCAGGTAGCTGCCCAACAAATGTTCTTAATTGGTCTGCCAGACAGAAAAGCAGATGTGGCAACAGCCCATGTGGAGTGTACTTGAATTCATGCCACAGGGTCCTTCCAAGCCAGCTTATAAGTGAAGCAGATAGCCAACACTGCTTTCAGAAACACTCAAAACCAGCAGCCCTTTCTTCACCAAAATGTAGCACACAGAGTCTTTGTGAAGTCCAGAAAGCTGAAGTCTTGTCAACATGGAAGGTCAAAACCTTCTGTCTTCCTGAAACATTTTGGACAGATTCAGTGACTGATCTAGCAGAGGGCTGCTTTTTGCAAGAGAATGTCCATCTCCTGAAATAATGTGGATGAGGAAGGTGTGGCACAAAGAATGGCTGAGGGATGATATTTCCAGAATTTGATGGCATAAACTTTTGTGATGATGTCAAGCCACAAATCTGAGGTGATGGTGGCCAAATAGGGTGGAATTTTTTGAGCATGTTGTGACAAGGTGGCATATGCACTGGTGATCAAGTGACAGCAAGGCAGTAATCCTCGAGGAAGTCAACAGCGATGTTTGAAGGAATCACTCTGGTGCTTCATATTGAAGCATCTTGGAATGGGCAGACTTAAATTCAGGTGTAGGGATAGGACCCCTCGACTTCTGCCCAGCAGAGGAAGGCAGCAGAAAAGTATGATGATACCAAGCTTCAGGAGGGCTGCAGGCACACTTTGAAGTTAAACTATATCTGTACCAAGAGGATCTGAACTTATTTGCTACCACAGTCTGCTACATGGTAGGAGGTCATGATCTGCTGCCCACCTAATTCACAGGCTTCATACTGAAGCATCAACACTACTCTATGATTCTCATCTCCCAATTTGTTGAAAAACCAAGTCAGTTTTTCCCACAGCAGCTGGTGATACACGCCCATACATGTGAAGTAGTTGGAGATTTTATAAGTGAGGGCTGCAGGAAAAGTAAAACGTTCTGCCCATTCAATCCAAATTTTTACCCTCTTTGTCAGCTGGTGTTGAATGTAATCTGTGTGGTGCATGGGGATTGTGCTGTGCCCGCAATTACTGAGTTTGGCTTTGCATGTTGACCAAACCAAGGTATGTCAGAATCCTGAACAATGTAAAGGGCTCTAATACTGTGGGATGTAAAGGATATAGTAGAAGGAGTCACCTAAGATTTGTAGATGACCTGTAGAAGGTATAGAAGCATGGGCAGTGCAGTCAGAACAGTAGCCCAAGTCTGGACATGGTGGAAACCTGGATCGTCAGTTTCTGCTTGCAGCTGCATTCCATCCAAATCTAGCAAATTTTGCATTCTCAGTTCAACCAACGCCCTCACATCATCCACAGGAGAGGAAGGATCTACCACACCCAATAGTGTTTGAGGTGTTTTCCACACTGAAATGATGATTGAGCCAAAATCTGACTGAGAATCAGATGACAAAGTGGTCAGGGTGAAGGCTGGAGTGCCTGAGATACAGCTGGTAGCTCTATCTGAGAAGACGAAGCAATGGGAGTATGTGCTCTGAATGGACTGAGCAGACAGGGTAGGCTTCTTACGCATCATTGATGTGATCTCTTGTAAAGCAAACTCAGTATGCTGAATTGTAGGCTAGGCTGCCGTGGCTGCCAAAGGATGGTTCTGGTAATGTGACTGACAGTGCTTATGGCTCCAATGATACTGCAGGCAAGCCTTGTATGAGCCACGTTGTAATCCAATACAATGGGCCCTTATTTATGAGGGTTCTGTTCTGGACACTCTTGTGGATGGCAAAAATTGTGGGACCTCAAGTCCCACGGTATTCAATGGAGGCACGCGGGCAGCTGCTATGCTAGGTTCATGTGCATACACAGCTGTTGAAGTCAATGAGCCTTGCCATCCACAGATGGCAAGCCCGTGTTTGGGAGGGGGCACTGTACCAGAGTATGCTGGAGAGCTTTTATAACAGGAATATGAAGTTTCTGTTGAGCTGAACCTAGAATGTCTCCACTCATGAGTGAATCCAGGAGTCAGAGTCAGTGGAAGCCGAAGCAAGATCTAGATTGAACAAACTGTCGATCTGCTGGAGAAGGCAGGGGAAGTTAATGGTTTAGTAGGAAGTATCCCCAAGTGGATGGCTGAACAGAAGTAGGTGTGACAGAAATTCTCACAATTGGAAAGGATTCTATTCCGTCCGGTAAGCATTGTGAAATCTCCGAGATTCCAAGAGTTGCAACTCATTGAGAAGAATATCCAGTCATCTCTGTTCAAAGAGAGGTTGGCTCCTGCAGTTGAAGTATCTTGGAAATGACTTGTGAGGAGGCCCTGGAGACAGAAGCTGGGGAATGGTGACTGTCTTTACTTTTTTTTCTTGTGCTTCTGCAGACTAGCTATCGACTCCATTGCCACCTCTAAGGATCCACCAGAAATCCAAGGGTGCGGGCATGAGGCTTAACTGTCAGTGCTGAACTGTGCAGTCATCAGTGGGTATCAAGATGTGAAGCGTGAGTGGCCTGGATTCTGAGGCAGGCTGGCAGGGCTGAGATTGTGGATGGTGAACTTAGAGAGAGTCAAATGGGCCAGAGGGAGGAGGTAAGGTTAGGAAAGAGGCTGAGGCCTAAACATAGCAAGGCAGAGTTCCAGGAGTCCAATGGGCCAGAGACAGTAGGCAAAGTCAGGAGAGAGACCAAGATCTAAGCACAGCAAGGCTTAATGCAACCAGAGACTAGGCAAAATGCAACCAGAGTAGATACAGGCAGCACAAAAGACTGTGTTGCTGTGGCAAGGGTTGAGAGGCCAATGCAGCCCTTAAATGACTGTAGCTCCAGCTGCCCTGCATGTGTAGAGCTGGCTGTACATGTTGGCTTACCCTGTTCCTTCCAGGACGTTTGCAGCTCAGATCTTTGGCAGCAGGACTCCAGCAATCAGAGGTCCTATCCTGTGACAGTTTACACAGGCAGACCCTTACAGCGAGGTAGAGATGGACTTTGACAACAAATGCTTAACAGCAAGACTATGGGAGGAACCAGCTGAAGATAATGTAGTGGCAGCAGACTTAGAAACTATCTCTGTCAGTTTCATATTGACCAACGTGGTAGGTCTACCTGGCAGCAATTGATGCCCAAAACTGCTTTCAAATGCAATTCTCTATTCCTTCTTGTTTGAGGAATAAAGGTGGTTCAGTGGGCACAGGAGGCAACCAAATGAGAATCACCAGATAAGACATTTTGGGTGTCCATCCCATTCCAGGATCTTAGCGCCACAGAGGACACAAGTTTTAGAGTATGCTAGAAAAAGAGTCGAGGGCAAGATTGACTTCAAACTCTGATGCCATAACCACCACTGAACTACCAGGCTTATTCCTAGGACCAAATGGGCTGAAGAAAGCCTGATGAAAAGCACAGTCAAACTAAAGAATGTGGTTTCTATTGATGCTGCTGCAGCGTCCGTGGATGAAAAGGAACTGGCAGTTTCAACAGGAAGATTCCTATATAGGGCTGAGGGAGGTTGGTGTGGCTACCACCAACAAACTTATGTAACGCTTTAGAAGATTTGAAAAAATGCATTGCACAGGATAACCCATTTGTGTGAGTAACAGGGATCACAAAGAATATGCCTCTGCTTCAAATATTCTCCCCCTCTTCAGTCTTAATGTGAAAATATTTAATAAACTGCCATGAAATGCAAAGCCTACACTCAGGGTAGGCATGAATGTGATTTACATTGAACAGACACTGTACAATAGCTGAAATGCAAACAGGATGAACAAATAAAACAAATGCAATCGACATAAACATCCATTTCAAAAAAAGACTAGTTTTTATCCAACCCATTCCTCTGGTAACAATGCACAAAACACCTGGAAGACACTTTGTGTTATACCACATTCTCTGCTCCAATACACAGGCAGGAGACTGGTTGACTCATTCTAGGGTGCATTTTTAGTTTGTTCAGGGTAACCCAAGTCTTTATAACACTCCACAGAATGCTCTTATGATATGCAAGAACGCTGTGGAAGGTTCCTCAGAAAAAACAAAAAGGGGAAAAAATAAAAAATAAATAAAATGAAAATGTGATGGGTTCCTTGAAGACAGATGTTTGAAAGTCACTCATGTCAAACATAAAACAATACTAGTTAAAGGGATTTAAAACATATCATAATCAGTAATTGTAACTCAAGAGGAGCTGAAGCCAAACACTTCAAGCCCACAGATTATTTTGCTGACAGCAAATATAAATGGATGAAGAGTGTTAACCAAGAATTACACTATTATACCAAGTTCTTGAATCAGTACAGTTTAAAAGTTACCTTCAGTTCCTGTAATTGGTCAGGCTCATAGAGTTTTGGAGATAAAGCTTGAGCCAGAAAAGCATCAAGTTCCTGGCGCCGAAGTATCCGAACCCCAGGCCATTGCACCAAATACCTATAAAGACAAATGATATCGGATTCAGTACTGTTTGAAAAGTTTAAGTGCTATGATGAAATATTATGATTTTGGGGCATAGAAGAGTATAACTAGAAAGTAACGTTCAAAATAATGCCCCCTGCCTGTTCAAGGAAAGAACTGGGGAGATAGTACTTGGTGATTTCTCTTTCACTGTCCCATCCCCACAATGGCAGGTGACACAGGGACAACAAGGAGAAAAGAGAACAGTGGAATTTCTCTCCCCATCTTCCTCCAGCAGAAATCTGTGCCACACTTCAGTCTTTTCCATGGAAAAGCTTTCCATTCATTATAGAAACTCTTTCAAGCCAATCTGTAATGCGTTAATAATATTTAACTCAACACAATAAAATCAAAGGTTAAGTACACTTGTAAGTGCTTCTAATTTTGTATGTGTCATGCCAACATTCAAACTACCTTCAATTATTTGTTTATGTATCTGTCATCTGTGATACAGAACAAAGGCACAGCATGCTTTGCTAATGTTGCAGCAATAAACCCCAAGTGTGCCTTTAAATTAATAAAGTGAACACGAAAAAAGTCAAGTAAGTTGGGCTTGTAAAACTAAACTACGCTTGGAACAGATACATAAAATGATACTACACATTCACTGCTAGATTCAACCAGTCTACACTACATGCATTTGGCTTCTGTCAAGGACAGGGCACCCTTGTTTGGATTTTAAGGTTCTCTTCTACTCACAGAAGGGAGACAATTTCCACTGATACCCCCTTCAATCTGCATCTCATCCCCAGCTCTATGCCAGATCATTCCCAATGATCTCCCAGTTTTCAGGACCAGATTGTCAAGGGGCTGCAGAAGAGGGGAGAGAGACACAGAAAAAAAAACATTCTGTGACTAGAATCTCCCTGGGAAATTTAGGAACCAAATCCATAGATAGGACCTACAACCTGATTTCTTTCTATTCCCTCACCCCATTTGTGGCCTAAACAAAAGCTTTTTTTTCTGGTGCACTATTCCACATAATTATGTATTTTTTTAAAACCTTGCCTAGATTTAAAATTTGGAGTTTGGGATGGCTTTGCATTTAGTTGCACACTTTAGGCCATTTGCTTGACTCTTCTGCACCAAGTGACTGTATGGATTTTAACAACATAAAAGAAAATAACACTTAAGCAATACTATTACATTACTTCTAGTCATCTACACAATTACTATAATGTTAACAACCATTTCCTCAATAACTACAGGCGGACCTCCATTTGTGTAGACTTGGTGTCCGTGGTCTTGGCCATTTGCGGGTGGGGAGGGACACAATGGACAAAATACGGTGTGCACCGCCATTCAAGCCAATAGGGCTTGAATATTGGTGATTTTCTCTTTTCATGGGGGGGGGGGGTCTGGAACAGATTCCCCCGTGAAAATGGAGAGATGACTGTATAAGACTAAAATAAAGCTGGTCTTGGATAGCAGTTGATAGATGCCATATTCCTTTACATTTTTGCCTGTCATCAAATAAATTTAATAGCTCTTGCTTCTCATGAAAATGGAGGGAAAGAGAAGCATATTCTTAATTATGGGGATATACAGGTGTATTTTAGAATTGTAAGAGAGCTATTAAATTAATAGCAATATAACAAGTTACCCATCAAACAAAATATAAAGATAATGAAAACCAAGATGTCATTACTTCCAAATTTGTCAACAGAAGCTTAAGAAACTAGAATATAGGCAACATATTTGGAAACCATGAGGCACACTAGGTAAATAGCCACATGGCCAGAAGGAGGAGGTACCAGCCTGCAAAAGATACCTTCCAATTATCATCTTAACTAAGGACAGAAACATCAAAATGCAGACATCTGACTAACATCTCCCATTTTTTTTCTCCTGTTTGGAGAAGCATCTTGCCTGATAAAGAAGTCAGTGGAACTTCGAAAGCTTGCAACAAGTATATTGTGCATTTTGGTTGGCCGATAAAGGTATCACTGTTTGGTGGATTTTTGTTTGAATTAGGTAAATTGATGTTATTTCAAAACCATATAGGGGATGTTTGTAGATAGACAAAAGCCATGCTTACCTTAATACACAACAAAGCACCATAAGGTGAGTGGGCACATTAGATGGGTTTAACATTGCTGGTGTATCTGACCTCATACAGGCCAAGAATGCCCTCATGCGTCGATTTTTGTCCTCTACTGCTTTTCCTAGCCACAGTTTCTTCAAATTGGGACAGGTCCATTCCCGAAATGCAAGAGCTTCTACCAACTCAGGGGTCTGGGGAGACTTTCCTTTGTAAGCAGCCCATTCTTTAATTATCACTGGTGAAACTACAGGGGGAGAAAAAAGAAACCAAACACTTCCAGCATGGTGTGTAAAAAATGTTGAGCAAGTTCTTGAGACAACATTCTACTTGCACTTACAAAACACCACCTTACAGATAAATCTCATAATAGGCTCCAAGACTGAATGTATGGACTGTGCTTTACCTTGTGAAATGCCTTAAGCTTAACAAGCAGTTAACCAATAGTTTTCTATGACCAAAACAGACTTAATTTCTACAAATTTAAATGACAGACTTAAAAATTAGCTCAACTCTCTCCAACTGAAACCAATATGATTTTTGTGTTTATATCTAAGTGGACTTCCTGTTTTTTCCCTGTCCTCTTTGACAAGCAATACTCCTAAAGCAGTGACTTGGACCACCCTTATGGTCTATACACATTAATTTGTGCTTTTGTTGAAATGATTATTTATAAGCAGGCAAGCTATTCTGCTTCTAAATAAATTCCCTTCTTTTTGAATGACCCCTTCATTGTGCTACCTTAAAGAGAAACTTGATTATTTAATACAGCAGACGAAAACAGCAAAAACAAAACAAGGATATCTGGAGCTTTAGCTATTTATTTGTTTATTTGTTTATTTATTTAAAGGATTTATATCCTGCCTTTCTTCCACAATGGAATTCAAGGTGGGTTACAACAAAAGTGAAAGTTAGGATTAGGTTGCTTATCTGAACACTGAGTTTGATTCATCTGCGTCACCTCAACATACAGCTTGCTCAGCAGCACCAAGCTCTTTGCTTCTACCAGTTTGCTTAAACCAAAGAGAAATGCCATGTTTGGCCAAACTTATCTTAATAAACCTATCTAAATGAACCACTGGCCACATCTTTCCTCCATTCGTGGTATATCTGGATGCAATATGGGAGCTTTCAATTAACCCATAGTTTCCTGTTTCATCCAAACTAGGAAACTGTGATTTACTAACTTTGGAACAAATCAGGAAGTTAAAGCATAAGCCAGCTGGGTTGCAATCTAGCTGGGTTGCCTGACTTGGCAAATGACAGCTAACTACTGTGGCCACAATTAAAAACTAATTGAAAACAACGACACTGCATTCATGCATGCTGCAAAAGGAGGAAAGAAAAGGCTGAATGGGCAGGAAAAAGGCTCACTAGCATCTTTAGTTAACCTTACAGTTAATGTGAGCCTCATATGTGCAGCTTGACTGAGGGCAGGAAAAGCTGTTCAGCATGGGATAAGAGACTGGAGTTTCAGTCAAGATATGATTCCTTCTTGTTTTAATTCTACACACACGCCAGCTTACATCTTAGTATTTTATCTCTGTAATCACCCTAACTCTCCCATCTGCTTTTGGTGAGAAGGAGAGCTTTGGAAATAGTATGGTGAATACACAATCTTCTACCTTAACTTTTACTCTCATTATCCCTCCTAATTCACAAGGCTTGCAGAGAATGATGGAAACAGCAGTCAAACAATATATGGAAAACCAAAACCTCCACACCCTGTGGTATGGGTTTAGAGTGCAGGGCCCTACAGCTATATGGAGGCACCAGCAGAAAGTGACCCCACTTCTTGTGCAAGATTAATTTAAAGACCACATCCAGTATGTATTTTTAACTGAAATTTGCCAATGTCAGAGGCAAAGGATCTGAAAAACTGATAATACTGGTAAATGGTAATTTTTGCTCTTCTTAAGGTTCTGCTATTCCCTTTAGCTCTGATATTTCTATAAATACTGGGACATATCTAGCACTACTGCCAACCTAAATTCAAACAGTATCTAAAATGAAATGCAGATGGTGGAACTATTACATCGGTTCAGTGAAAAGAAGCCTGCAAAAATTTTTGAAACTCAAACTATACCTTCTGTCGCCAACCAACATTTCTCCTATTTAAAACAACACCGGAGAAAAATACTGGCAGCTAGAACTAGTATACAGGAAAAGGAGTGCAAACTCTTCTGCCTCCTTTCCTCCTCCTGAAAGGTGTCTGGCATCTCAGGTGGTAAACATTCTTTACACTAAGCATAGGCAATGAAAATATACACTCTTTGTATATGAATTTGGTCCAAGGTTTAAACATGGATTATTACATTGTTCTGTAATTCCTAGTTCACTGAGCCCATTACTCAGATTTTAGTTTTCTAGTAATAACATAAAAAAATAAGTTATACAACTCTGATGTTGGTGGTATTCTGACAGAGCTACTGCTGATTTGTTTTTGCATACAGTCAAGGATAGGGATCTATTTGCTGCAGAATAGCAAGCAGCAGTGGGCTTAGTTCAGTTCTTCATGACACTGATTTGAAAAGCTTTCCAACAGCACACAGAAGGTTGAATTTATGATCTAATCCATTTACATACCAGGGTTTGATTCCCAACTTGGCCATGAAACCCAATGGGTGACCTTGGGTAAGTTACATGCTCTTAGCCTCAGTGGAAGGCAATGGCAAATCTTCTCTGAACAAATCTTGCCAAGAAAACTCAAGACAGGTTCACCTTAAGGTTGTCATAAGTTGGTAACGACTTGAAGGCGTACAACAACAAACAAAATATTTTAGAATCTAGTTTTGAAATTGTGAAATATTCTCTTGCATAAAGATCTGTGGGTAGGAATATACGTGAAGCAGACATATTAAATTACAAAAAGGGCTTCTTTTGCATTATAAATTTCATGCAACAGAATCCAGCTGATGAAACAGAGATATTTCATTTCTTTACAGATATAAGATGGGTAGCTTCTTAACAAGGTCATGTCATTTTAGATTGTAAGCTTGAGGGCAATAATAATAATTGTAAGCCACTCTGATGCCATTATCACTAAAAGTCAACATGGATTTCTCAAAAAAAAAAAAAAAAATGCCAGACTAATCTAATCTCTTTTTTTGATAAAATTACCAGCTTGCTAGATGAAGGGAATGCAGTAGACATAGCATATCTTGATTTAAGTAAGGCTTTTGACAAGGTCCCCCATGATATTCTTGCAAACAAGATAGTAAAATGTGGGCTAGACGATACAACTGTTAGGCAGATTAGTAAATGGTTGACTGACTGAACCCAAAGGGTATTCAGCAATAGCTCCTCTTCATCCTGGAGAGAAGTAACCAATGGGGTATCACAGGGTTCTGTCCTGGGCCCAGTGCTCTTCAACATCTTCATCAACGACTTGGATGAAAAAATAGGGGGCATGCTTCTCAAATTTTCAGATGATACCCAATTAGGAGGAATAGCTAATACCTCAGAGGGCAGGCTGAAAATTCAAATCTCCTTAATAGATTAGAAAGCTGGGCCAAAGCTAACAAAAATGAATTTCAACACAGAGAAGGACAGGTTGCTTACCTGTAACGGTATTTCTTCGAGTGGTCATCTGCGAATTCACACAAATGGGTATTCACTGCGCATGCGCAGAAACTTTGGATCCTTCTACAATCGCTAGGCAGATCTTAAAGTTGCAACTTTCCGTTAGGCTGGGCATAAGTTGCAACTTTTTGGTGGTAGCCCATCCCTATATAGGCTCCGTGCCGGTACCGCCCCCTTCAGTTCTGGAAGTTCGCTGCCAGCTGTGAAATAAACAGAAACATAAGCAGGCACAGTGAGGGGAGGATGGGCGGGATTTGTGTGAATTCGCAGATGACCACTCGAAGAAATACCGTTACAGGTAAGCAACCTGTCCTTCTTCTTCGTGGTCTCTGTGAATCACACAAATGGGTAGGACTGACAAGCTTAGGTGAAAGGAGGAGGGAGTGCCCTGCCACAACACAGGTACCGGCACACATAATGCTGTAAGGATCAGGGAAGTATAACACTCACTGTGTTCAGTCGATGGCCGGCATTGATCAATTAGTGCAACTCCGACAGCAGGACTTCCCTCCCGAAAGCTGCGTCACGTTTGGCTCTTGCATCCATTCTGTAATGCTTGACGAAAGTCAAGGGTTGAGACCAGACCGCAGCCTTGCAGATGTCCTCTAGTGGCACCCCCGATAAGAAGGCAGAGGATGCTGCCACAGCCCGAGTGGGCTCGCACTCCAGCTGGAAACTCCTTGTTAGCGAGCTCGTAGCAGAGCCGGATCGTGGCTGTTATCCATTTGGAAAATCTCTGTGATGAGACCGGCAAGCCCTTCTTTGCCTCTCCATAGTAAACAAAAAGGCGATGGGATTGTCTCCAGCTCGATGTCCTATCCACATAAAAGGCTAGGCTCGACATACATCTAGGAGGTGTAGCCGTCTCTCTTCCACAGTAGTAGGACTCGGGGCCAATGTTGGGAGCACGATGTCCTGGTTCAAGTGAAATGCAAACACCACTTTCGGTAGAAAGGTGATGTCCAGTCTCAAGACCACCTTGTCCTTGTGGAAAATGAGAAACGATGGGTCTGCTCTCAAGGCACAGAGTTTGCTGACCCCGCGGGCCGAGGTAATCGCTACCAAAAAGGCCGTCTTCCAAGACAATAGCCTGAGATCCATGGTGGCCAGGGGCTCAAACGGAGCTGCTAACAGTCTGGAAAGGACGACACTGAGGTCCCAGCCCGGTGTTGGTACCGTTGTAGGAGGATGAAGGTTAGAAAGTCCTCTAAGAAAAGCCTTCACCAGGGGCTCTTTGAAGAACGACGGCACCCCACTGAGGTGGTAGAATGAGCAGATTGCTGATAAATAGCACTTTATCGATTGGATGTCAAGACCGCTGTCAACTAGAGACATTAAAAAGTCCAGCACTATTTCCACAGAAACTCGGGATGGGGACAGCCCTCTCGTGTCCAGGAAGAGCTGAAACCTGGTCCACTTTAAGGCATAAGACTTCCTGGTAGAAGGCTTCAGGGAAGCTCTGATGACAGCTAGAACAGGAGATGGTAACCTGTTTAGGGCAGAATCCTCCAGGCAACCAGCTGGAGAGAATCCATGTCCAGGTGGAGAACTCGTCCCCCGTGCAGGGATAGCAAGTCTTATCTGGGATTGAGGCGGAGAAAGTTCCCTCTGGAGAGGTCCAAGAGCGGGACGTACCATGGTTGCCTGGGCCACCAGGGAGTGATCAAGATGACATTCGCCCGCTCCCGCCTGATCTTGGCCACCCCTCTGGTGATTAGCGGAAGGGGGGGAAACATGTACAGGAATTCCCCTGTCCATCGGTAAATGAAGGC
>CM034703.1:272442850-272469504 GCA_020142125.1 Phrynosoma platyrhinos
TATTCTATTTGATTGTATGAAATTTTATTGTAAACCGCCTAGATTGGTTCGCCACCGAGCGGTATATAAATAATTATTATTATTATTATTATTATTATTATTATTAATGCAGATGAACAGGAAGGAGGAGGATTTGTTTCACCCAGGAATCCTTTTTGAATCATTAGACTGCACATAAATGGCTAGAGACACATCATTACAAATCTGTATCAAGCATTCACACACATTTAAATGAATAATAGAAGGGGTTAGCTCAGGTCCATATAGGAACAACCCTGTACCTGGTATGATCTATATCAAAATGTCATTGAATGTTAATATAGAAGCATTTCCCCAACATCTCCGACCTATTTCTTCCAGTTGTAAAGGTCATCACCCACCTTTAATAGAAACCACATTATAGTCAGAACTTCAATACTCACCTAGGTAGTGTGGTGGATGAAATGGAATAGGCTTATTAGTTGCTGAATAATAGGCAACTGCTCTCTTGAATCGTTTAACTTTGTCATCTGTTCTAGACTAAAAAAAAATTTAAATTCTTTATTACATACACACATGAAGAATAACTATAAGCAATCTCAACAGCCTAATAAGCCAAGCATTTCTATACTAATAAACACTAGTAAATACACCTCAGGGACATCTGGAACACTCTAATGCAGGGGTAGGCAACCTTTTTGAGCCACGGGCCGGGTTGCTGTCCCTCAGACAATTGGGGGGCCGAAGCACCCAAAATAAATAAATAAATAAATAAAAATATTTTTTTAAAAAAATTTAAAAAAAATATGCATGCACATTCTCTCAGCCCCAGAAAATCCATGGCAAACCCCCTGTGGATATTTTGCCAAGAAAACCCCAAAAATAAGTAATAACAACAATAATCAATATCATCATGGTGGGCGGTGGTGGCGGCGGCAGGACCGGCCTGGGGCCGGTCCAAAGGCCTCAGGGGGCCGCATCCGGCCCCCGGGCCTTAGGTTGCCTACCCCTGCTCTAATGCATTTATTTATTTATTTTGTTGGGGGGGAGGAGAAGATGCACAAACATATGAGCACACATGGCCACACAGATGGACATACATACACTGTCATATATTTGTCAATTTACTATTTGGCAATAACACAACATGCTTTAACAAGAAGTATACATCCACACAACTTTATTCTTTTACCTGTGAGTACTGAAAAACGTCTTTAGCTATGGCATCCAAATCAGAAGTATCCTGAATATTGCGGACATAGTCAGCTACAGCTTTGATCACTACGTCACAGGGTGGTAAAACTAACTGATGTGCTCGTACCTAGAAACACAAACACAAGTTAATATCTTCCAACCTATATAGCTCCCTACAATAGCTTAACTGTTCTAAGTAACTGACTTAAATTAAATTTCACTTTATAATAATATAATAAGCAATTCTATTAATCTAAGCAGAATTTACTAGCTTGAGTGTTTGACATATTCACCAATACCTAGGGATACTTTAAAAGAATAAAGGCTCTCAACAAGAATGAACAAAAATACGGTAAATATGAACTATTAATATTCTTTTGATTCAACAAGAGAGACACCTACTGCTATGCATGCAGCAGTTATTTTAGTAATTAAATGGCAGCCACTGAAGCATTTCTGTTAGGGATACATGTGAACATAATCAAATGAAAACCAGGTTTTTAAAAAACTATGGTAACAAGCAAGGAGAAGAAACATCTAGATGCATCATGAGAGGGAAATATGGGAAGAGCAGTTTAGGAGGTCGCAAAGTGGATAAATATCAGTGGCCTGACTTGAGCAGGCCCACTGAATAAATGGGATTCACCTATTTGTTGACACAAAATTCATTCGATTTAGTCAATGGACCTACTCTACTGGGATTAGCAAATAGGATTCAAACCAATCATTTTAAACATGTTCACTATATTGTTGTGCCTTCAAGTCATTTCTGACTTATCGTGACTCTATCACAGGGTTTTCTGCGGTTGAAAGTGTGTGATTCACATAGTGTCTTACTAATTCTTTAAAATGAAACCTGAATACAAAGTAACTGATTAAAAGTCCTTTTGGGGCCTTTGAAGATTGCCAGAAATAATGCACCTTGAGTCCACTTTAACTACCCTGGTTCAGTGCTAGGGAATCATGGGAACTGTAGTTTATTGTGGCACCAGAGCTCTCTGACATAGAAGGCTCAATGTCTCAGAAAAAATTACAGTTCCCATGATTCCCTAGCACTGAGTCAGGGCAGTTAAAGTGGACTCAAGCTGCATTATTTCTGGCAGTCTGTTACTTAGAACTGAATTAAAGCCTACTACCAATCATATGTTAAAAGCTATTTTAACTAGACTTCTGGGGGGAAATGTATTTCCTAACATACATTTTACGATACACATTCTGGCCTTCTTAGTAGCAGACCCAAGGTACAGCCACTCAATATCGATGCTAGAATCCAGGATATGTCATCCACCATTATGAATGCTCCCCAAAACATATAAGTGAACTTATAACCCTGTTTATAAACTACTGAATTCTTCAATGCATTCTTTTTCAAAATTATGAATATTAAAAACTCTCCCAATCAAACAGAATGGGTGTTCTATTTTCATCACATATAAATACAACTTTACCCATTACATACCAAACATGCATCTGGAAAGTTCTAGACACTGCAGCTTGATCCAGTCCATGTTTAGTCGGAACCCAAGATCTCACTTTATTCAATGAAATGTGCTTGCAAGTAACTGTATATAAAGATTTTAGCTGAATGCAAATACTCTTTTTTAACTTCCCTAAATGTGTATAAACCAGATTGAAGCAGATCTAATTCTACAGGTTATTTGTGCAACGTGGTTAAGGATTTTGGAGTCTGCTATTAGACTGCACAGCTCTTATTTATGAATACTTTAACTGTTATATTAGATAGTATATTAGATAGTATGCACAATTGTCCAGGAAATACATCAATTCCACAACAAGAAGCTTCAATTTAAATCAATCAATCAATTATGGGGCTGTTTTGTGTTAAGGTAACTGCGGGTATTGACATTTAGCAAAAAATTAATATTCTTGGAGAACCAGTGGGAAATTTCAGGCCATTTTGACATTTATCAATATGTTTTAAAGCCAGCCACATGCCTAGAATCAGAGTTGGAATGAGCCTGATAGCTTCTTCCATTTTCCGCTTAATCTCAACAGCCCAATTATATGCATACTTGCCGTCAATTCTATGTATGCTTGTTATTGAGATTAATTGAATTTACTTTTAAGTGTCAGAAGAATTATAGCTTCAACACCTGCCACATTCAGAAAGCCAGAGTTTAAGCAAAGTGCTATGAAACCAATACAAAACCAAGCTTGAAATTCAATATTCAGTCACTATGATGTTATCCTATTTGGGGAGTATCTCACAAATCTCTCTGCTCCAAATATAAATGGAAAAACCTTGGTTCATGATTTTAACGTAACTCCCAGGTTTACTGGAAAACACCTTAAGCAACTGTCAACATCAGCAAAAGCAGCATCATGGAAATGAGGTTCTGTAAATGACAACCTGTCTCCAAAACTAGAACAAGAATCTCTGCCCAGTCTATCAGTCAACATGCTCAGTACAGGACTATATAAAGGGGACAAACACTAAACCTTTTTGAACTTTCACCATGATCACATTTCTCTTTCAATAGCCCCAACAGAATGGAGAAAGTGTATTTTCAGGAGTAGCACATCACCTAGGGAGGCCTGCTTGACATATATCATCACTGAAAAATGAAAGGATATTTTTTTAAAAAATTAGCCCCAGATTTCTATTTCATTTCTGTTGTACTCTCCATTTTATTTTTATAGCATTTCTGTGATATTACTTCTGTTGTGTTAAATGTCTTGGGGGAAAATCTGGACACCATATACATTGTTATTAAGAAACAACAAGGAAACCTTCAAGATTTCAAAAGTGTGGATTTGTCTTCTATTCCCCATTTCACATACATTTTTCCTGGAAGTATTTGATTGATTTCAACAAACTCTTTCTAAACAAGCATATTAAACTTCAGATTATAACTTAAGTCTCTCTTTATAGACTTTGGGCCTCTACAGATGGTGCTTTGCGCCGTCTTGGAGGCAGGAAGGGAAGGGACAGCCACACTCCGGGCGCCCCAACCTCTTCCTGAAGACGTCCTGACACCATGTGCTGTTACGCATGGTGCGTGGCATCAGGATGTCCTTCCGGTGCAGTGTTTTGATGCTCTGCGCTGGAAGAGGAGCCAAAGAGCCACATGGCAGCTCTTGGGGTGGCCTATTTGCTGTCTATGAAAGGAGCGTCATTTTGGTGCTCCTTTCCGAGGCAACAAAAGGGAGCATCAGGCAGCCTCGGCTTCAATCCTCCGTTTCCCAGGGCAGCCTGTCTGCATCCCCCTTTGTTTCTCTGATCAAGTTCTAGAAATCGCTTGGGTTGATGATTTTGCTTATGATTTGAAAGAAACAGTAGTTTTCTTGGTAATATCTATAATCCTGAAAGTGTAAATCAAACTAAATTCTGTGAAAAATGGATTAAAACCAGCTTCATTTTTAAGCCAAAGTTTGCTGATCCATTGAAAGCTAGCAGTAAGGAGTTCAACTAACGTGTAAATACCAAGTTTGGTCAATACTGGTCATAAATGTGCATACTAGAACAAAAGAATTTAGAAATCTGAACTAAGTACACAAAGCAGCTAATACTGAGGGTCCAAAATCTTACTAAAGTCCTAATTTTGATTCCATTAGATAACTCATTAAGGATCTCTACAGACAGGCGGCCATGGGCCGCCCAGAGAAGCCGAGGATTGGGGCCGAGGCTGCCCCACGCCTCAGCCCCAATCTACCCTTTTGGTGACTGGGAAAGGAGCGCTAAAATAGCGCTCTTTTCCCAAGCCCCAGAAAGGGCGCTGGAAGAGCCGTCACACGGCTTTTCCGGCTCAGCCCGTGCAGAGGCTGTGCCGGGAGGACGTGATCGGGAAGGGGTTGGTGCGTCCGGTGTCCAGCTGGCCCTCCCCTTCCCTGGCTCCAAGACAGCGCTTTGCACCGTCTGCAGAGCCCCTTTTTTGATAACTTTGCGATTATGAGTTGTACAGTCCAAATATAGATAATATATTTCAGTCCTGACAACTATTTAAGACTTAGGGCCTTTGCAGACTGCCAGAAATAGTGCACTTTAAATTGAGACACTGCCCTAGCTCAGTGCTAGGGAATCATGAAAATTGTATTTTTTTCCTGAGACATTGAGCCTTCTCTGTCAGAGAGCTCTGGTGCCACAATAAAATACAGTTCCCTAGCACTGAGCCAGGGCAGTGCCTCAATTTAAAGTGCACTATTTCTGGCAGTCTGCAAAGGCCTATAGTTGTCTAATGTGTGTTCTAGAGGAAATATTTAAAGACATGGAAGATTGGGAGCCAAATTTTTAGCCAGCATAATTTCCAGAAGATTAGTTACATTCAGTTAAATCACAGTTGGGAATCAGACATCCTTCAAGGAATTGCTGGACTGCATCTCCCAGCAGTTGCTGAATAGGCCTGTTAAGACTTTCAGGCCAACAATCTCTGAAGGGCCACATGATACCCACCCCCAATTTAAACTTTAAGTCATCTTACATTCCAGGGGCATAGAACTAGGCATCAGTAGGATATACAGTCAGCCCTCCACATTTGTGTCTTTGACTTTTGCAGCTTTGAATAATATGCTCTCTCTAGTTACTCCAACACAATCCTGTATCAGGTTGACCATAAGGCACATTGAAGGACCTAGAGATTCCTAGAGAAAACACTTCTCTAGGTATCTATAGGTTGTCCAGTATGATTATAAGGCTAGCTTCTGGTGGATGTTGACCATAGCGTTGAGCTGGTGGCCATACATTCCTAGAGAGGTGTTTGTTCAGTTTTTAACAAAATAGTGGTCTTATATCTCCATTTTTTCCAACTTTCATGGGGTTCCTGCAACCTAACCCTAGTGAATGTGGAGGGCCCACTGTACAACAATTGATTTATGGTATTTTTTTAAAAAACCCCACTACTGTCTTAGCTTTAATCTGTAAATGCCAGACCAAATGAAAACATCTTACAATGCTTCCGAAAGGTCCGCAGGCTTTAGCAAGTCTCCAAGGGAAGAAAGTTCCATGACTGGTTGAGCCGCCACCAAGAATGCCTCTCTCTGCATCCCTGTTATATGGATTCTGCACAGAGATGGTATAGTGAAGTGAGGTGAGAGCTAAAGGTTAATTGAACAAATTCTTACATGACGTGGGAAATGAGGCACTCTTCATGATGGACCCAAGACATTTTGAAAGCTTTGTATGTTAGGCTTGCACTCTAACCTAGGAGTGAGAAATAAAAGAGCTAGTGTAGATGAGTGTACTAGAATAATATGCTTTAAGCAACATATGCCCATTAGAGCAGGCTGTTAACTTCTGCACTGTGCAGTGATTTCAGCAGCAGGCCTGAAGAGTCAAGAGCCATACTGAATAGATCACATGCTTTCCATGCCAAACACCTAAGTTCAGTTTCTAGCACCTCTAATAAGGGAATCTTAGGGGGGTTACAGACTGCCAGAAATAGTGCAAATTGAGTCCACTTTTAGGGTTAGGGTTAGTGCTAGGGAATCATGGGAATTGTTTTTTTCCCCTGAGACAATGAGCTTCTCTATCAGAGAGCTCTGGTGCCACAATAAACTACAGTTCCCATGATACCCTAACCCTAACCCTAACCCTAAAAGTGGACTCAATTTGCACTATTTCTGGCAGTCTGCAACCCTCCTTAGTTAAAAGTGCTAGAAAGATGTCTTCCCAAGACTTTGGAAAGTTACTGTCAGTGTGCACCATATATAAGTGACTTGAAATAACATTCTGAATGTTAGAACCCAAACATTTAACATTCAGATATGGAAAGACTATTGTAGATTATCCCCATGGCTAAAATTTACAAAGAGGCATGGTACTAGGATGCTACTGAACTCTCAACATAAAATTCTTCTACTAGGGGGCCATCATCCAAAAATAAATGTTGAGAGATAAAGCAGCACAAGAGGCAACATCATATGTCAGACTAAACTGAGTAATCAGACTTTTTAAACAATCAATTCAGTGAGGCTATTCAACAAGAAATCTAAGATATGTATACCAACTTTCTTGTTGTTGTGCACCTTCAAGTCATTTCCAACTTATGGTGACCCTAAGGCCACCCTATCATGGTGTTTTCTGAGGCTGAGTGTGTGTGGATAGCCCAAGGTCACCCAATGAATTTCCATGGCTGAGCAGGGATTGGGACCAGAGTCATTGTCCATCACTCAAACCACATTATGCTGGCTCCAACTAAGACTCCTTTTTAAATATACAATGGTCCTAGACAGCAGCACCTGCAAAATCTTTGATAACTCTTGGGCCCAGTCTATTTCCAATGTTTGATGGATTAAGGTAAGAAGGCCATGGAACCAGACGTTTCCTGATTCTTCCCTATATGGCTTGCCTTTACAGGCAAACTATGGTTAAACTTTATTTCAGATACTCCTAAACTATTTTTCTGAACCCAGATTAGATTCATCGTCTTTTTCTACCTGAATTATCTATGACTGTTCCTCTCAGGGTAAGCATGATCAGTAATATATTTAGATGCTTCCACTCCTATCCAGGATTACAACAATATGTTCTGTGTATCAGGTATCAAATTTTTCAAAAATCCTGTAAGAGAAATTCCACATGATGGCTTTACTTTGATGTCAGGCTTACATGGAGACTATCAGGATCTTGTTACATGGCTACTTCATTAAGAAAATGGCAAACCTTAAAACTATTATTCATATAATACGAGAACAAGAATAGCAGTGAAGAGGGACAACTACTTTCAGAAGCATATAAAACTATAAGGAATGTTACTGTTGTAACATCATAGCCAACAACTTTTTAGCAAATTGGTGGGGGGCATCATGGGGGAGGAGGAGAAGTACAGAGGACACAAGTGTTCTAGTCCAAACTGTAAGCTATTAATGTGAAGCATTTTTGCAAAAGACAGTTAAAGAAAGCCAACACCCCCAAGATAACAATCACCACTCAACCTGAATGATGTGGTTATAGTTTTACATACAACAGCTTGCAACACAAAATGATGCCTATACTCTTTGCACTTTCACCACTCCCATGTAGCTTAATGAAACAATGTTTAGATGTTGTTTTTAGGGAATACCATTTCTGTAGCATAATGGATAGCAGAAAAAGTCATTATGCAAGACAATGGAAGTAATCATGCAAACAGTGGATATGATTAACCCTTCTAGCCTTACCTTTATTCAAAAACAGAAGTTCATTTAAAAAAAAATTGATCCTTCCCTGTGTGCTTGTGTTTGCCTTCAATCATTCACATGGAAGGCACTTCTATGTTTGTGTTTATTTGCCTATTTACCTTCAAGTTGTCTGTAAACCTATGATGACCCCATGAATTTCATAGGTCCTTTTTAGGCCAGGAACATTCAGAGATTGTTTTGCCAGTTGCTTCTTCTGAAATATAGCCTACAATATCTGGTATTCCTTGGTTTCCCATCCAACTATTACCTGAGCCATATTTAAATTGTAAGAGTTGGCAGGGGCCTTGGAATGAAAGTTCTGTAATACCAGATGCAGCTACACTGAACAGAAGGTTGGACTAAGTTATGTCCATGTCTCTTCCAACGGTTATGATATCAATGAACACTCTCAATAGTTTACCATCTTGAGATCACACCGCCTTTCATAAAATCTTGAAGAGAAAGTTATTCAATTTATTTCTCAATAGTTATCCACCCCTCTCTGAATACACCCAAATATCTCACCCCAAGCCTAACCTAGTCACTACAGTATTTTTGAATCCCTAAACATCATATTTAATTAATAGAATAAACAGTTCTTAAAGGCCAAATTAAACAAATGAAAGACCCAGGATAATTCCACTCAAGTGGTGAAAGACATCTATCTGATAAATGGCTTTGTCCACCTAGGTATCTTGTAGCATCCTTTGTTTTGAGGCTGATTGCTCCAAATCTTATTGCTGTACTTCGAGAGATATGAATGCTCCAGCCTCCTCTTTTCTCATACAATGGGAAGAGCAACTGGGGGGGGGTATGTTTTTACCTGTGAGAACACCTCTCTAGGAATCTCTAGGTCCTCCAGTGCAACACTGACCACAGAACTGCGCTGGAGGAGCTACAAATGCTTAGTGGAGTGTTCTGTCCAGGTCATTCAGTACAACTTTTGGTTAAAGATGACCATAGTGTTGCACTGGAGGACCTAGATATTCCTAGAGAGAAAATACTAATACAATCCGTGAATAATCAAATCCACAAACGTCAAATCTGTAAATGCGGAGGGATGACTGTACCCACATTGTTTTTAAAATCTGTGGATGTATCCACATTGTAGAAATAAAGCAGTTTGACACTACTTTAATTGTCAAGGCTCCATCCTGTGGAATCTTAGGATTTGCAATTTGGTGAGGTATTCAGCCTGGTCTGTCTGTAAGAGAGCTCTGGTGTCTCATCAAACTACAAATCCCAGGATTCCACAGGACAGAGTGACAACAGTTAAAGTGGTGTCAAATTGATTTAGATAGCAGCACCAAAGTGGCGGTCCATTTACCAGTCCCAATGAGTGAGGCAAGGTGAGTTTCCAAGAAAGAAACGGATGCATTCAAGGGGTATAAATACTGCGCTAGTTCCTGGCATGATAGGAACATAAAAGCAGTTCTACACACATCAGATAGATCAAGAAAAACTACGGTACAGTGTAAAATAATTGTAATTACTGGCCCAGGTTTCTTTTTTGCAGTTGCTTTCTTATGGGAATGAGTGCTTTATGTCTGCTTGACACTATGGAGGACTAGAGGAGACAAAATAATTTTCTTTCATTTATGAATACTGTGGATTTCTTCTAGTCTTACTGTTTGTCTATACTAACACAATCAAAGAGGTTCCACTAAGTTCAGTAATTTCTTGTAGTTCATCACATTGTAGCTCCATTTGAAAGAAAATAAATAAAACTGAACTCATTTCTGAATAAACTGTATTTTTAATACATCAAATGTAATAATTTTATTCCAAACCAAGTTACAGACAATACATTTTGTGTTCCCAAAGTAACAATGTGACTTTCCACCTGTAAGGGATGCTAAAATGGCATTTTCTTTCAATTTCCCCATACTTTCCAAGTTATTTTGGAGAAAAAAAATTCCTAGTTTAAAATGTTTTTCTGTCATGCCATCAAAATTTCTGGAAACTTTACATCTCTAAATCTCTTCCTTGGGAACATATATTCTCCAGAATAACCAGTGTGATCTTTAATAGCTAAATTGTTAGAAAAATCTCAAATGAATGCCACACAGTTAACCACCAGGGGGCATCTCTTGAAGCCAAAGGAAAGTGGAAAAAATCAATTTAATCAATTTCAGTGTGGAGATAAAATACAAAAAACCCTGAATTTCTAAATCTGCCTGAGAGAGATGATTCCAAGGGTACCAGAAAAAATTATTTTGAGAGAAAATAAAATAAAAATCTATGTGAGATTAGTGCAATCTCAAATAAATAATAGCAACTAGCCTGTCATGTTGTTGTTGTTAACCGTTTTCAAGTCAATTTTGACTCCTGGTGACCCTAGGAATAAAAGACCTCCAAATCACCCTATCCTCAACCGCCCTGCTTAGCTCCTGCAGATTCATAGTCATGGTTTGATTAAGTCTTCCCATCAGGAATGCAGTCTTCCTCTTCTCCTGTTGCCCTCCACTTTCCCAAGCATTATAGGTTTCCCCCCCCCCCCTAATGAGTCCTTTCTTATTACAATATGGTCAAAATACAACACCCTCAGTTTAGTCATCTTTGCTGCCAGGTAGAGTTCGGGGCTGATCTGCTCTATGAACCATCAATTGATCTTTTTAGTGGTCCACAGCATTCTCATAACTCTTCTCCCACATGACATCTCAAATGAGTTGATTTTCTTCCTATTACGGTAGCTTTCTTCACTATCCAGCTCTCACAACCATAGAAATAGGAAATGAAGTGGCATGAACAATCCTAACTTTAGTATTTCAGGATCTTTCAGTATCTTTATTTCAGGATCTTTATATTTCAGGATCTTGTCTAATTCCTTCATACCTGCCCTTCCAAGTCCCAGCCTTCTTCTTATTTCTTAACTGCAGCCTCTGCTTTGATTGATGACTGAGCTCAAGTATGGAAAATCTTGAACTATTTTAATGTCTTCATCATCTACTTTCAAGATTATATAGATCATCTGTAGTCATACTTTTTGTTTTCTTGATGTTCAGCTGTAAGCCTGCCTTTGTGCTTTTTGCATTTTCCTTCTTTAATAATTCTTCCATTATCTCTGCTATTTTCTGCTAGTATTATGGTGTCACCTGCATATTTTAGATTACTGATGTTCTTTCCTCAAATTTTCATATCTCCCTCCCTTGAGTCGAATGCTACTTTTCAAACAATGTTCTCTGCATACAATTAAACTGTATGCATATATCATACATACTTGATTATAAGTTGACTTCTTTTATAAAGTTGAGGGCAGACTTTGGGACTAAAATTATGGATTTTGATACAACCTGTGGATAAGTCGAGGGTAAAACTTAGGGGAATGTAAAGGATGAAGTAAAGGAAAATGATGCCAAAGAACTTACAAAATTCTCTGTGTGTGCTCACCCTAAAGGATAGATAGATGAGGAGGGAACTACAGTAAATGGTGGCTGTGCAATGTTTTGGGAGGCGACAAGGTGTGAATGGGGCTAAGAAAATGCACACATATCAGAAAGGATGAAAAGGGAAAGCAAAGACAATAATGACTGCATTAACAGCGAAGATAGTCAGCCCTTAACTTTAAATAATAACTTTGCCTGATTTTAACCCAGAAAAAAAAAGCTGACATACACAAATATCTTATTCAAATCCTTCAAAGCTTGATTTCTCTTGGTGCTCCTTTGATGAGAAGCACCAAAGAGCTGCTACTACCACCATTTCCCCACTCAGCTATTTTAAAAAAACTCAGATGTGGTGCTGCCATTGAGTGTAGAGGGAGTCAGTGCTTCTTTTAGGTGCTCCCAGGGTGTACTAAGCTCTCACCTTTCTTCACTAGGGAAAGGGATGGTTCCGTTTTTTGTAAGAGTTAAAATACACTACTTACATTGACCTGTGGATACAATGACCCAGGTTTTTTTGGATCAATTTTTTGACTAAAATTTCTAAACTTATACGTGAGTATATATAGTCGGGATGTGATGGCTCAAGTGGTTAAGATGCTGACTCTGTTGACTGAAAGATTGACAGGCTGGCAGTTTGAGGCCCAGATACCGTGTGATGGGGTGAGCTCCCATCTCTAGTCCCAGCTTCTGCCAACCTAGCAGTTCGAAAGCATGCAAATGCAAGTAGATAAATAGGTACCACTTCGGTGGGAAGGTAAACAGTGTTCTGTGCAATCATACTGGCCACATGATCACAACACTGCCTCTTTGGCTTAGTAATGGAGATGAGCATCACCCCCTACGGTCAGACACAACTTGACAACCTTGTCAAAGGGGAATACCTTTACCTATATATATGAGTATATATTGTACTCATTTAGATCTCTCTCATGGTACCTAGGAGAAAGACAATATGAAAGAGCAGCAGGGCTTTGCTTCAGGAGCTGTGGGCAGGTTTTCCTTTAGCCAAACCCAAAAACTATCCAAAGCTTCTCTAGTTTGGATCACATGAAGTAGAATTATGTGATGGTCAACAGAACTGACATTGGAGGATGGTGAAGGAGGGCAGAGAAACACAGACTTTCATTGTTAGGTTGCTGTAGCATGCCTGCATCAAACAATGAAATAAACCTTGAGCTAGGAAAGAATGGGATTCTACTGTACCCCATCCTACTGTAGTTGTGTGCATCTCCCAACAACAGGCAAGGTAAGCAGCAGCTGCCTCCGGGATCCTCTACTGAGCATGTGTGAACAGCAAATCAAAGAAATCGAGAGAGCAGATAAGCATTCCCCACCAGCTACACCCAGCATGTTAAAAAAAAAAAAGCATAAAAATACAAGCTTGGCCACCCTGGATACATTTTGGAAGAAGCTTTCAAGAGGTCTCTGTAAAGTTCAATTTTTTTTTTGCTGACTTATGCATGGCTTACCTGATTTGGATGTTTCATTTCACATGTGCAAATTGTTAGAGGTAAATAAAGTCTGTTGAAATATGTTGAATATTGTAGAAAGTTATCCCTATTCATTCTATGTTATTTTTGTCCGAGTTATCAAACATTCTGTTAAAGAAGTAATGCCTAAACCACATCAGTTTGCTAACCAAAGTGTACCTGTAGTTAGAACTGACAACACTCTTATAAAGTTTGGAACTCACTCATTAACTCACAAGGGAAGCTCATATAGCTATCTCATTTTGGGTCTTTCATTACAATGTAAAAACCCTCTTTTTGGGAAATGCTTTTGGAACGTTTAACTACTGATGGATACTGTTTCATTTAGTAAATGCTCTCTTATTGTTTTCATCTCTGGAGCTCTTCATTTAGGTAGCAATTTTATGTTATTGTTTGTTAAATGCTTTGAAGTCTTTCAGAGTTGGGATAATTTTTAAAAATAAATGAATAAAATCACAAGATCCCCTTTTATGTCTATTTAAAAACCCGAAGCCTCTCCAATATCTTCTGCTAGAATCAGAGCTCATTTCTATTTAAAAAGTGTAAAATGAAAGCATTAAACCTAATCTGATGACACACAGCAGCTACTGATTTTCAGCTATATTCAAGCAACTCCTTTCTTTGCACTACAACTCCTATCATAGAATCAAAGAATTGGAAGAAACCTCAAGTGCCTTCCAGTTCACCCCCCTGCCATGCAGGAAGATAGAATATCAAAACACCTCCAACAGATGGCCATCCAGCCTCCGTTTAAAAACCTCCAAAGAAGGAGACTCTACCAGTTTCCAAGCAAGCATGTTCCACTGTCGAACAGCTCTTACCGCTAGGAAATTCTTCCTAATGTTGAGGTGGAACTCTTCCTGTAGCTTGAACCTGTTGCTCCATGTCCTAGTCTCTGGAGAAGCAGAAAACAAGCTTGCTCCTTCCTGAGTATGATATCTCTTCAAATAATTAAACAGGGCTATCATATCACCTCTTAACCTTCTCTTCCCTAGGCTAAATATACTCAGCTCCCTAAGCTGGAAAATCATAGGGCATGGTTTCCAGATTTTTCACCATTTTGGCCATCCTCCTCTGGACACACACCAGCTTATCAATGTTCTTTTTGGATTGTGGTGTTCAGAACTGGACACAGTATTTCAGGTAAGGCCTAGCCAAACCAGAATAGAGTGGAACTATTACTTCCCTTGATCTAGACACTATACTTCTATTGATGCAACCTAGGATAACATTGGGTTTTTATCTGCCATATCACACTACTGACTCAAGGATGCTCAGCATCCTTGACAACTGACTATTTTGACTGAGGCTTAAAGGAATTGCACTCTAAAACAACTTGAGAAACTGAGGTTGGGAAAGGTTTCTTAGGGACTGTATGCATGGGCCAAAACGCCCATCTCCACTCTCTGCCTGGCGTCGACTTGTTTGTGGGTAGGAATGGGTAGACTAGATGCCATTTCAGCAGACCCAGACTAACCTTTGCCCTACTGGCCCATATCCCAGTGAAAACAAAACAACTGTTTGCTGCAGAGTTCCCCCAGAAATTCTGCCACAGTAGTGTAGACAGCCACATGTCTCCTTACCTGCCACTCTTCTACATGCAGGGCCAGTTGTGGCCTGGGATGTTGGAAGGGTTCACCTGGCCATGTAGCCAGGTGCCCTGTTTCTGCCCCTATAGGCTGCAGCAGGGGCCTTTACTGAGAACAACAGCAGTGACTCCGCCCATCACTGTGCTGGACCCAATGGCATCCCTAATGTTAGTGTTACCCGGTGCAGGTGCCTCGTGGTTCTGGGTGGGAGCCACCAACCACCCAATTGCTCACCCAGAGCTGCGGGGTGAGGGGCATCCAGCATCTGAGGCACTGGGGAAGGTTGGAGGAAGCGCATGCACACTCTTTGCTCCCTGGTGCGTTGACCAGCTACAGCCAAAGCTCCAGGGAAAGTCAGAAAGGCACACGATGCATGTACTTTCCCCTTCTTCCGTGTTGCCGTGGCACACTGGGCCCAGACCTCCATAGTAGCAGAGGAGTGGCAGAGAAGCGTCTACCTCCCCCCCCTCCCACACAGCAGGATTTGTCACCTGTACTCTGTGGTGTCAACCCCATGTGGGCTTCACCCCTCTCCCTAGTGATGCCACTGGCTGGACCAGATAAGAGCTGGTGGCAAATCACCAGCCAGAATACGACAGTGTTGGCCCATCATATCCTGGCTGTGCATTCAGAGCCTTAGGCTACATTTCTTGAGTACAAGAGGCTCACCTTCAAATTTCAGTAAGTGCGTAGAAAAGAGGGAAAGCTAACAATACATTTTGCATGCAGATAGTCCTTATCACAGTCTCTGGCATCTCTATTTAAAAGGATCAAGTAGAAAGAGAAATGAAAGATCTTGGAAAAACAACTGTCTGCTGAAAAAGACAATACTCGACTAAGTAGATCAGGGGTAGGCAACCTAAGGCCCGGAGGCCGGATGCGGCCCGCCGAGGCCTTTGGACCGGCCCCAGGCAAGTCCTGCCGCCGCCGCTGCCGCCGCCAACCATGATGATATTGATTATTGTTGTTATTACTTGTTGTTGGGATTTTCTTGGCAAAATCTCCACAGGGGTTTTGCCATGGCTTTTCTGGGGCTGAAAGAGTGTGCATGCATATATATTTTTAATTTTTATTTTTTAAAAACTTTTTTTAAAAAATTATTTTTATTTATTTAATTATTTATTTTTGGTGCTTCGGCCCCCCAATTGTCTGAGGGACAGCAACCCGGCCCCCGGCTCAAAAAGGTTGCCTACCCCTGAAGTAGATCAACAGTCCATTCTGCGCAAGGCAGCTTTGTGCAGTTTTTAGTCTTCCTGTAATGGCAAAAAAAATTGGGGGGGGCACTACTCAATATCTGAGAATTAAAAGAAGCATAGCAAAACAAAGGTTTTTATATTGCCTCATGACATAATTTGATGGAATGGGGAGGAAAGAACGGCAGAGCAGTATAACATCCAAACAGTAAATACTTCAGAAGGCTAATCCTGCTGGCAATAAACCTGAAGCTTCAGATTGCAGCATAAATTTTGTATGCAAAAAGTCTCCAAACATAAAACAAACCAGATTTATAATACTGTACTCAACAACACCTTTGTCTAGGAAATCAGGAGATAAGACTAACTAAACAAAAAATCTTTTTAAAACCATATAATTCCAGTGGCTCCCGCATGACGACTGGGTGTGGGAGGAAAACACATCTGAAATCCAAGAACAAAAATATTACCTGAAAAGCAAAGCAACAGTAGAGCCCATTCAGAAAACTGGATGGCAAGGCAACCACTATTCACCCTGAAGAAAGGAATTCTCTGTAGAAAAGAGTCCGCTGTAAGACTGCATTTTAAACAGCTTCGTGTAGATGTGAAACTGTTCAGCTACTACAACATGAAGGCAACGGCTAAAGGAGAAGGCTACTTGCTGTTAATAATTATAATTGTCAACATTTTAATCTTTTATGAACATTAGAAAATTGCCTCATGTGGAATACAAAGATTCAAAGCCCTAACAGTAGTTCATTTAAGAAGCATAAAAATTATTTATTACACTGAATCCAAATTTAAAGCCAGAGTTTTAAGCAGTATCTCACATTTCCCTTCCTATGCTGTATATGCTGCCATCTAATGTTGCAATGGCACTCATTTAAAAAAAAAGAGCAGTTTTTCTCACTGTATCTGTGTTAGAATAATGGCATAATTCTGTTATCAATGATTTGAGCTGGAATGTCATCCCACCCAAGAATATTAATACATACTTTTAAGCAAGTATTTGTGGCCTTCTGAATATTGTTGGACTACAGCTCCCATCATCCTAGACCACTTCCTATGTCAATATCTGGAGGGCCATAGGTAGCCCTGCTCCTCTCTTACAAGGTTATTGCAACAATTTTTGATATTACCTATGTGGAGCATTATTCTGATAATTCTCATAGCTACTTAAATAAGTTATCTGAGTTTGAAACACATTGTGCATGAACATTTTTTTAATGATGTGGCTGTTTGGCTCATTAACAGAACTCCGTTAATAAGATCACAGAGTCTCTGCCACAAACATAAAATTTAACTTTGGTAAACAGACTTGATCAGTTAGACAAGGGTCTTTAGGCTAAACACCAAAAACTCCTGGTTTCCAATGACTGCAACAATTTATAGTTGGCCCTGTATATCCTTATCCAGACATTCAACCATTCAGAAATATATTCTAAAAATATTCTAAAATATTCTAAATTCCAAAAAAAGCAAACTTTGATTTTGCTATTTTATATACGGGATAACATTTTACTATGCCATTGTATATAATGGGGCTTGAGAGTTTGGTATCCATGGGGTGCCCTGAAACCAAACTCCAGCAGATACCAAAGGAACAGTGGGCTTCACTTATACAACTTTCTTGTAGCTGCCTATCAATGTCTAGGACTCTAGGCAGTAGGGGGACTGCATTAAAGAAAGGGAAAGAAATGAAAAGATAGCAGTATTGTAAAGTTCTGTTAGAAGGAAGCATAGTACAAGGTTGTTCTAAGGAGCGAGGTTGTGTACTCCAACTACAAAGAATGTGGGAAATGGAGCAGTATTTTATTTCTAAATATGAATGGACTTGGACCTGAGTGAAAACTATGCTATCTGCTTTGCAAATCCTTTTACTTATATGTCACAGTGTTCAGTCTTTCAAAATTAAGAAATGTTGTTCTATGCTTATTAAAATGCACTATTAAAATATTCTGGCTGGCTACTAAACTCAGATACAATCTGTGAACCACTGAATCTCACCAAATGGAAGACCATGCTCCAAAATCATTAATTACACTAAGGGGAAAAAATTACTTGACTGAAAATTGGTGTCAATCCTTCCTCAGAAATCTGAGGTAAAAAATGATTTTAAAAAAGCAATTACGCATTTATGTCAAGTTTTACTACATTTATTGTCCACTTCTGCCTTCAAAGTAATGAGAAGTCATGTAAACTAAAGAAATCAACATTTAAAAAGTAATTTTATCTCTAATCTTAAATTCAGAATACACAGCTTGTTTTTTTGTTACAAAAGAAACTGATTTTAGAAGCCATTTTAATTTTAATTTGAAAGACATGGCTATATTTTTGTCCATAATTGAATTTCAATGAAATACAACATCAAAACTAACTTTAGATGGACTGAATGAAAAAGACTCTGGGAGTCTTCTTATTAATTAAATATTAAAGGCAGTTCAATCAATTCTGATCACATATTTCTAATGGAAATGAAAGTCTGAATTTGTTATTATATAGTTTCTGCAGCCACAAAGATACAAATGCTTTAACAAAGGAGTTTATTGCATGGTAGTCAGTTACAAGACAAACTCAAATGGGTACTCTGAAGACTGTTTTTTAAAAAATCAATCTGGGTAGCACTATAAGTATGGAGGAGGAAGTGACATCACACCTGGAAAATGGAAGTTTGAAAGGAGAACGCTGCAATCCTGGTGAAGATTTTTTTTTTTTACCCAGTAACTGGAACCGAGAAGTCCACAAAAGAAAGTAGCAGCAGCAGCAGATTAAGTGGCTGAAAAAGACAGGCAGTGAATAGTTTTATTCTATAACTACAAGAAGAAAAACCTCAAACACTTCTGCTAGCACAACAAGAATGCCATGAAGAACATAAAAGACATACAGCTAAGAGAAGATTATGTTACAGTGCACTATCAAAAAGTTAATGGAAGTGTGTTTGTAAAAGAAAATGGTTACTGATTCCTTCAAAGAAAAATAAGTAAAAGAAACAAGAACCAACACAAATGTATAAGCTCGCATAGACGAAGGTTGGTTTTAATAGTTACTATGCAAAACTGATAATTATGAGATATAAATGAAAAAGGAGGATGGTGAGAAATGACAACACAGGAGATTCAGCAACATGACAACATGGAAAGCAAAGCTAATTTTGAACCCTCTTTTTGAAGATGAAAGCGAAGACTGACTGCTTCTACCAAGTTCTCAAAGATTGTCTATGCCTTTTTCAAGATTTAAAATTCAAAAATTCACTGTCTCTGTTCTAAAGCTCTTTGCATCATTTTCCAGGTATGACTATCTGTTAACAATTTCTCAGATGAATACAATCACCCCTTCGTTTTCGCGGAAGATCCTTGGTTTGAATGGGGGAGCGCTCCTGTGTGTGGCCTTGTGCGCGCGCAATGGGTGCATGCACCATTTTAGCCAGTGGGGATCACCTGTCCATGAGTAATTAAGACCGCAGATTTCAAGTCCACTAAAACGGAGGAGCGACTGTACTTCATACAGGCTGGCAGCACTGAACAGTTGTATCTTCACTCTGCAGATGTGTAGAATACAACAAGCAATGTGTTCCCATCTAAAAGTTAATTTATCTTATTATATTTACATTTAAAAAGGTCTTTGCACACCCCAAGACCTGCCCAAATGCCCACCCAGGAGTGCTGGGGACCAGGCAGGCAGCTGGGCAAATGAGGCAGTAAGAGGGGATGGAAGAGGTATGCTCTGTCCCTGCTCCTCTGGTGCCTTGGCTACCTCAACCAACTGAGCCATGGCAGCGGAAAAGGCCCCTATTGGATCTCCCCGCTTTTCTGAAGTGTCACCCATGAGCCCTAGTGATACTACTACTACACAGTCTTACAAGAGTTGTATTTTGGGAAGGAAAGTCAGGCAACTCGCTCACTGATAACTCCAAATTCACTTCTGATTGTTGTGTGCCTTCAAGTCATTTCTGATTTATGGCAGGAGATCCTATCATAGGGTTTTCTTGGCAAATTTCTTCAGAGGGGGTTTGCCAATGCCATCCTCTGAGGCTGAGAGAGTGTGACTTGCCCAGGGTCACCCAGTAAGTTTACATGGCTGAGCTGGGATTCAAACCCTGGTCTCCAGAGTCATAGTCCATTGCTCAAACCACTATACCATGCTGGCTCTCCCCAAATCACTGTATTATTTATCAGTTAAGGATTGCCTATTACTTTGCATCTCTTTTATTCAGAATTGCACCTGTTCTGAGCAATACTGATAACCAGAGCAATGAACAAACTTCATTACCCACTTTACTGAACTGTACCATTTCAAACTAGAGGTGATGAACCCCTTGTACATGCCCAACTAGCATGCAAAAGAATATATTCTAGCAAGCATGCTTTTTATCATACTATTTTGATACGTATAATACATTTCTTCCATATGGGGAGCATACAAAAAGTGCAGTCTCCCATCTGCACTCTGAAATGGTACAGTCTATACATTTGTATTTCTTCCCAGGTTGCAAATTCAATCCTGAGATTTGCAGTATTATCTCTAAGAGTCATTTTCCAGCAACGACACTATTATGAAAAGAAAGACTACAGTAGGGAATGCATAATGTAATATTGGTTGCAAAGGGGACAATGGTATCAGAGGAATAAAAATAGCAAAAGGGATCATAGAAAATAAATGGTAAACAGGTAAGTGGATGGAAGAGAATAAACAGACTGGAAACTCAAAGAGATGCTTAAACAGAACACAAGATGAAGGAGAGAGCCAATGTAAACAAAAGAATACAATTACTCTGACAAGAAACAGAAAGACAAAACTATATGCTTGTGCAACCCTTGTGGTCATCTCCATCCAGACTGCATTCCTACAGTTCTTAAGAGAACTGTGGCACACTGTGAAACCTCTAAGTATCTGGCAAGCAACAGGAGCTGATGGGACCTGTCTATCAGAAGCAGCTCATTTTCTGTGAATCAGATCCAACAATATGATGGCCCTGGTGGCAGTAAGAAGAAGCAAAAACTGCATATTCTGACCTCTTATGTATTTATAATAAGGTTTGCAAAGAGTACCCTTGCATATCAATACACACACTTGTAATCAGTTGGAGTCCTGTAGCTGTGTATATACAGGACTTCATCTGTACTACTAGGAATCCTGAAAAGGCAAGATTTCCAATGATGCTGGAAAAGTCTCACCTGCAATCAAATTGAGAACCATGCCTTTCTATGGTTTCTAGTTGTGAAGATGGAGCCCTATACACATATATGTATATGCAAAACGGCTCTTTTCAGACCTCCTAATGACCACAGGGAGGTAAAGCACTTATGAAAACATGCTCCTCACATCTACATAACATCAGAAAGGGAAGTGTGTGGCCTGTTGAGATGGGATGTGGTGGTGACTCAGGGTAAAACCTGAATTTCTCATTTCAATGGATACATTTACATGAAGCCGCTGGGTGAAATCATCCGGAGACATGGGGCGCAGTGTTATCAGTACACTGATGACACCCAACTCTACTTCTCTATGTCTCCGACTGATGCAGTGACTAAGGATGGCATTGCTCCTCTTGATGCCTGTCTTGAATCGGTAATGGGTTGGATGAGGGAAAACAAACTCAAGTTGAAAACAGAGGTAGTCGCGATGGGTACCCCAAGTTCGGGAAAGGAGCTTTGCCATCCAGTCCTGGACAGGGTCACACTTCCCCTAAAGGACAAAGTACACAGTTGGGGAGTACTCCTGGATTCAACTTTACAGTTGTCATCTGAAGTGGATGCGATGGCCAGGAGTGCATGGTACCAACTTCGGTTGATATGCCAACTGTGTCCCTACCTGGACCGAAAGGACCTTGAAACAGTAGTACTTGCCCTGGTAATCTCTTGTTTGGATTTCTGTAATGCGCTCTATATGGGGCTACCTCTGTACCAAGTTCGGAAGCTTCAACTGGTTCAAAATGCGGCAGCCAGATTGGTCACCGGAACATCTAGATCGGACCATATAACACCTATATTAAAATCTCTTCATTGGCTGCCAATTAGCTTCCGGGCGCAGTACAAAGCACTGGTCATTACCTTTAAAGCCCTACATGGCTTGGACCAAGTTACTTGAAGGAACGCCTCTCCCCACACAATCCACCCCACATTCTCAGAACATCTGGGAAGAACTTATTAGAACATCATAGAACCAAACTCAACACAACTTCCCAAAGATCGTACACGGCCGCAGCTCCCATGTTATGGAATGGCCTACCGGAAGAGACTCGTCTTATTACTACGCTATATGCCTTTAAGAAGACACTTAAGACGGAGCTCTTCTGGCGGGCCTATCCATCAGATCTTCTAGATTTCTAGATTCTGACGATGATTGGCTATTTAATTTAATTTTATTCTATTTTTATTTATTTTATTATATTATATGCTCTTATAATTTATTACTGTTGTTTGATTTCACTATTTTATTGTTTGTATTTTGCATATTGTATTCAATTGTGTAATCCCACCTCAATCCATAGGCAGAGATGGGAAATGTAAATAAAAAATTATTATTATTATTATTATTATTATTATTATACTTACTCATTAGCTGCTGTCAGAAGGATGGTGAAATTGCTACACAGGTTCCATCCAAGCATTAATCTGATTTAAAAAAATCCTTATAGACTTTGAGACAAGAGTGGGAGTATGATATACATCATCTAAGACTACTAGCTAATTTCTGAGATTGATAATGCTGGGATTCTTGAAAAATATATATATACAGGTATACGAGGCACTTCTTATGTTCTTAAGCAACAGTATGTACTCTGGAATGCTTTACATTGCATAGTTACACCTAAAATGTTAAGATACCTTAAACACATTGGTGTGTCAGAGAAATTCCACAAGCAGTAGAACAAAGTCGACCACGCAAAAGTGAAGTTAACCCATTCTTGCCTCAGAAAAGTAAGGCAGGGAGAGCATTCAAAAATAAAAGGCTTCTTAGGAGCTGACCTCACATTTCTTAGTTTCAGACTTTAAACAAAAGTTAAAATAAGCAGCTCCTGAAACTTACTGACAACTCAAAACCTAAAAACTAACCAGAAAGCACATGAAAAATGTTCAAGGCATTTGTACTGTTCCCAAATAATAATGCCAAACAAGCATGGGACATGCCATTTAGATTTTAGTAAGTATCATTCTTGATTTGTAAGAAATGCAAAAAGACAAGTACAAAATACAGACAATTGCGCTTTGAGCTCATCAAGAATAGATAAATGCAGTGCTTTATATAAATGCCTTTAATAATAAAGATGAAAAAGCAAAAGGATAGGGGCAGTAACTTCTTCACTGCATAAAGCAAAGAAGGAACTTTTTATAAAATAAATTAAAAAACAACAACTCCCAAATAAGATAAATAAGAATGGAATGAGCTGGAGAGGAGAAAGGTAAAATCATGCAGTTGGAAAGATCCAAAGTTTTGTTATCAAATGGGGCAATCAACCAACCAACCCAGAAAGAATAAATGGAGATCTTTCTCGATTTTACTGGTGTGATGAAGCTAGAAGTAAAGCGCTCAAAGGATGAATGCCTTATCAGTAGGAACAGGATTCAGCATTCTGAAAAGCAGAAATAAGGCTTTACTTTCAATAGTATATCTAACAGAGAGCCAGTGTAGGTAGAGGTAGCAGGTTCCCCCCAATCAGTCTTAGAAACTCACATAGAAACTTGGACAAGTCACCCTCTCTCAGTTTAAGAGGAAGGCAAAGGCAAACCTCTGAATAAATCTTCTCAAGAAAGCTTTATGAGAAGGATGCCGTTAGTCATGGCACAAAACAACAGTATCTGATTTGGTTACCCATCAAGCATTAATTCAAATCATTGTATATTAAGAATTCCAACTCAAATGATGTTAGAAATGAACTGGTCATAACAAGCAGACATCAAGTCTATTCAATATAGGAATGACAAGGCATAGAATGTATGTAAGTTTATTTTATATTTATGTCCTAGAAAAAACTATTTAGCTTAACAATAACTGTGAATCTAAGAAACCATTATCCATTAATAAAACAGGACTGAAGATCAGCTCAAAGACCCTTGGCTACTAAGTTTATAAATGTAAACCTTTCTTCCTATAATAAAAAATGAATTACTTCATAAAGGAACAAAGCACTTCATAAAATCGTAATCAGGATGGCCCCGAAGAAACATTCCATGCACTCAACAATCCAAACAACTCAATTGCTAACATCCCCTTCTTATATAGGATGTTTCAGCAAGTGGTTGCCAGTAAACTCCATCTATTGCAAAGAAACTGATTTTCTACATCCACCTCATCTGAGTTTTGGAGCTCATTTGGGAACAGAAACAGCCCTAGTTATCTTATGGGCTTACTTTTACTACATGGGAATGAAACGGGAGGAGTATGACCCTAATAGCTGTCTAGGTTTTGAATAACTATGGCTATGGCAACCTTCTAGAAAGTCTGGATTGGAGCTTGGAGGTTCTGTACTCTAGTGGTCTCACTCTTATTTAGAGAGGTGATTCTAGATAGTAACACTGGTGGGTTAATACTTTGCACACTGTGACTGTATATTACTTCATGTTGTTGTTTTGTGCCATCAAGTTGTTCCCAACTTATGGCGACCCTGTCACAGGGTTTTCCTAGCACGTTTCTTCAGAGGGGGTTTACCACTGCCACCCTGAGGCTGAGAGACTGTGATTTGCCCAGGATCACCCAGTAGGTTTCATCACCAAACAGGGATTCAAACCTGTTTTCTAGGAATCATAGTCCAATGCTGAAACCACTACACCATGCTGGCTATTCTCCCCCATGCTATTAAAAACTAAGGAGAATATCATCCAGAGATGTGGACTGAAGTGCCAACAATAAGCACATGAGACCCAACTCAATTTCTCCATTTCATACAGTCCAAATGACAATGTAGGTGCTCCAAATCAGTGTGGCAATGGACTAATGCCAGTAAACTGTAATCCTATCTCAATATGATTGAGTTGGATTATATGTCTGGCTGTGCGAATGGTGTTCAACATGTTGTGGATTTTTCTCCCCCTTCAAAGATCACATTTACAGTCTGGGAGCACTCTTTGGTCCAGCAGTCATTTGAAGTACATGTGCCCCCCCACCATGGCTAAAAGCCTTCTAAAAAATCAGATTTAGATTATATACCAAAAGCAACCCTAGGCAGGCAAAGATATCCTTACTACAGTTACCAATGCTCATGTAAGTTCATGATTGAATTATTGCAATGCAATATATGAGCTGTTGCCTCTGAAAATCATCTGGAAACATCTTTTCTGATGCAGGACAGCAAGACCGTTAAGTGGAAATGGGTGGTATGGCCGTATCACACCAGTGCTTTGTGATCCGCTATTTAGGAGTGTCTTTTCCTCTAAATACTTAGCTAGACTTAAGGTTAGTGTCCAAGTCTCTTCTCCAGCTGCACCCACCCACCAAATGGGGAAAGAGGCTGTCAGCATAAAGAAAACCTTCCCCAGAGACCTGATGCCTATATGGTGGTATTCTTCGCATCAAGTAATTTTTTAAAAAATAAATAAAAAATCTGCCAGTCTTTTAGCTTTTCCATTTTACTCTATGGTTCTTCATCTACTTTAGAATTTATGTATACAGGCATACCTCAGTTAACAAAGCCTCTAACAAAGCTGCTTCTTTAATAAAGTCTTTTTTATGTCTGCCCAGAGCCCTTTTCATGATCCTCTATCTGAATGGTTTTCAGCAGCACTGGCATTGGGAGCATGGTGAAAGAGGACTGAAGAAGCACAGATTTTCAGTGTCAGGTTGCATCAGTATGTCTGCACTAGACAATACAATAAAGCTTAAGGTAGGGAAAAGTGGGATTTTACTCTAGTCAATCCTACTGTGTGCCTAGTTACAACAGTTCCTTCCATAATCCCTTCGTGAGCATGTATGAAATGCAAAAGGGAGAAGAGATAAACCTGTCTTACCATCTCCCCACAGTATGTTTTAAAAATAGAAAAGAAAAAAAAAGAAAGAAAAAGAAAATAAAAGAAAAGAGCATAGATCTATACATTTGGGCACCAAAACAAAAAATCTTAAGAAAGGTGAAAGGCTGGTGAAAGGAGAAAACTTGTCCCTGGCAGCATTTTTAAAAAAGTTTTCAGATGGTCTCTAGATAGCTAAAAATGTTTTTGTTTACTTATGTAAAGATTACTTCATCTGGTTGTTTCATTTCATTTCACATATGCATATTGTTATGTTTAGATAAAAAAGTTTGCTGAAACATAATGAACTGTTCTTCTGTCTGGTTTAGAGAACTGTTTCTATTCTTTCCATGTTATTTCTGCCTCTGGTACCAAAGTTTCTGCTATAGAAATAACACTTAGGAGTGCATCTACTTTCTGAACTGAGGCATTCCTGTGTTATCTTTTTATCTGTGAATGGCTCAGAGAGCCCCAGCAACTAAATACAGAAATACAATTTTAAAAAAGTAATACAAATCAATGAAATGTTTCACAGCAGAGACTATATATTACTTTTAATCATGCTTCATTTGTGAAATAGTGAGGCATCAGGGTCAAGCGGGTAGGACAGTTGCTACTAGACCCAGAAAAGGAGCAAGGAGGAAAAAAAACCTCATGTAAAATCAAATAAAATGACATTGTAAACCTAAGAAGGAATGGTAAAATCTAATATAAATAGTTGTTAAGGAAAAAGCAACATGGGATATACAGTAATAGAAATAAAAAT